>JARKIB010000021.1:600000-901240 GCA_029378385.1 Mycena metata
ACTCCAATTCTTTCCTGCCGCTTTCCGGGGCTTCAAATGGCTGTTCGGCGTATACTAGTTTGAAGATTTGTTGAAGATGCGCGAGAAATTTTTGAGATTTAGGGTACTTCATGAACCCTCTCTGGAGCCCTTAGAATCTTCCCTTTCGACGCGATTTTTTCGATTTTTCCTGCCCCTGATACCCAGCCTACTGGGGGGAAAACCGCGGAAATTGCCCCGTGACTTATATCACCTGACATATCAGGTGATATTCACGTGCTCGGTTCGTTGTCTTTTCATGTATAGGATTGACTGAAGAAAAGACGTTGCAACTTTCACAATCAAAGTGTAGGAGTGGTGAGCTTAAGTCAAATACCATTATTCCGAGACCTAATATCATAATGGCATTGTGTTTACTCGGAAATGCGCTCAATGAAGAGCGGCAAACCCTTGACGCCTTTCTCCGTGATCGGGACAAGGATCCCAGCGTAAAGAGGCCGTACAGGATCGTTCTTTGATAGTGCAAACAAGAAGTTGAGGACGAGTTCCGCAAGGATTATTTGCATTTCGGATAGCCTGACAAATCTGATAATTACTCTCGCGAAATGAGAAAGGCAGTAAACTTACGCAAAACGCCATCCCGCCTACAGTGAAACGATAAGTGCGAAGGCCTTTGAAATCATTGAAAAACTTACACAAACCCGATAGCCACCAGAAAATGACGTGCTAACAAGTGAACTCCTTTGCATGGGTAACCTTCAAGTCAGCGCGACGGTTTGAACTGGTCAGCGTCGGCACCCCATAGGGCTTCCAGTCTGGGAATAAGGTTAAGATGATTACATCTGCGGTTTGAATACCGTACGCGCCTCTGATGAGATGCAATGGCAACTGCAATGAACTGCCCCTTCTTGACGGGGAGATGGGAGATGCGCTCTCCAGAGGTCATCGTAATCTCGGATTCGAGAGGAATCACCAAGTCTTCACCTGCCACGCGCTCCAGATAGGGTGCAGCGGGATAGAACCTTAAGGTTTCCTTGATAAAAGCGTTTAATAGCGGCATTGAATCGTATTCCATTTGATCACCGCCCGAGCGGTGATACAATTCAATCTCCTCCCGCAGCTTTCCTTGATAGGCGGGCTCTTTAGCGAGTTCGTAAAGGCACCAAGCCAGAGCATCGGCCTACCCCGATTGAGTCAGACCAAATGAGACGTTTCGAAGCACTGCTCACGCTGGTATCTTGACCACCTAGGAGAATGACGCGAACCTGCTCTGCGAGCTCGCTAGCCGTTAGCTTTTCCTTTCGCTGTCCTGAGAGACCTTTGACTGTGTTAGGATGATTGGATTAGAACTAATTAAATAATGAGAGGTAGAACCAACTTAGAATGCTTAAGATATCGTTGTCCAGCGCAGGATCAGTTGTTTTATCTTCAGTCTTGCTTTGAATGATCTTGGTGCTCATAGCGTCCGTTACAGATCGAAAGTTTACCAGTGCACGAAAGGCCGCGGTCGGAAGACGAAGGGTCCTGCGTAATATGAATGTAGGAATATACGGAAGTAAGGCATCAGCAAAGAGATCTGTTTGAGAGCGATTGAAACCCGTCGAGCTAAATATGTGGAGTTGAACTTTGCTGGCAGAGAAACGTGAAAGAAGCCTTACAGAACATGCAGATGAGTCTGCGCCAAGGGGTGCTTCGGATCCGCAACGGTATTAAGCGGTAGGCCCAAGGCAGCTTTGGAAGATGATCAGTCAGACGATCGGAAAATGAAACGGCACACAAATCAACACACCTTCGCTGATGATATCCAACGTGGCGTGGTCCAATAAATCACAAACGTTAACCAGGGTGGGAGACCCGGAAGAACACAGTCGGTCCCATTCTTGAACGATCTAGAAAGGTGGGTCGTTATTCAAGTATTATATGAACTCGGGACCGAAAGGTGATACCCTTTGAGCCGCTTCAGAGAATATGGGCGAAAAGCTGCGGACAACTGCAGGCGCGAAACCTGGACTGAGAGCCGAACGAAATCGGCGGTGGGTATCACCTATCAATTTGGTGAGATATAAATACCATGCTCCCAAGGTTGCGTCTAACCTTCTGCGCAATACACACTTTGTTCGACGAAAACCAACTTACCCTTCTGCACTTGGGTTGGTGCCCGGATAAAACTGTGGTTGTTAAGAACGTGTTGGACGACGACCACATCAGAAGCCATTATTAGGTCCGCCTGTCCGTAAACCAAGTCGATTTGCAGTTGTAGTGTTCACAGGTCTCCGTCACTGTCGCTTGAACTAGTGGTCGCGATATCTCGTCTCGTATGCTGTTCCGGAAAGCCTTGTCAGTGCGCGAAAAATTCGTCGCCCTCGCAACTTTTGATCCAAGGCAAGGGGACGTTGGGATTAAAATTTCGGATGGGGGGGTCTGGAGAGGACCGAAAAAAACTTTGTACTATAAGTTTTGGGAGGGGGTAAAAATGTTAGTAGAGGCATATGAGGGCCCCCAATGAGTGAGAAACCTCTATTTTTGCTTCCAACTCACTTCAGAAGGTGCCGAAATGAGAATTTCAATCAAAGGGCTTGGTCGGCGGTCCGAAAGTGCTTGGTCGGTAGTGATGTTCATGGCTTGGCTTGAAGCCTAAAAGCCACGAAGCCAAGCCCTGAAGCCAAGCCAAATGCTTGGCTTGAGGACGGCTTTGGCTTTGGCTTTGGCTTCAGGTCTAGGAAGCCAAAGCCAAGCCAGCAAGCCATGGCTTCGAGAGCGGGAAGAACTTTTTCAAACCTGTCACAGGTCACCGAAGGCATATTCGAACACGCAAAACAAGTCACAAATTCGGCAAAAAACCTAATTTTCGCCCACGGGGCACCTTTGCTTCGAAAGACCCCAGGGAAGGTGGGTTTTCATTAGTCTCTCTTGACAGACGCTCTATCAAACCTAGCTCGTACCTCGCATGATAGAGTCTGTTGGTTACCGCGTAACTTACCCGGTATCCTGCGTTATGAGGTAAGCATCACGAATGCTTGAGCAAACAAAGCCTTAGCGAGACGCGTCTGGACGCGTTTTTCCCGTCTCGCACTGATTTGAAGAACCAAAACCGCTCCAGGACCTTGGGACTTCCATTAGGGTGACCTACCAAATTTTCCTGCTTGAACAAGCTTTCCTGGGAAGGTTCATTGAAAATGCAACGAAAATAAGCAGAAAATATTCACTTTCAAATTAACTGGGTCAGAAGCCTGACGGAAACCACAAGAACTGTCCTGCATTGCTTTTTGCCCAAATACAACCTCAATATCGGCCTTCGACGCGTCGTTTGCCTCACAGCGTGTCCGAATCGCGTTCCTGGCCTGTGCACGTGAGTGATGCTTACATCATAACGCAGGATACCGGGTAGGTGAGCGTGGTAACTAACAGACTAGGTTTTCATTGATTTATGATCAAATCAGTTGAACATGGTTCAAATTTGTCCTACGAGCACTGATTTCCTTACTTTCTGGAGGTTTCTCACCTCATGGGCCGGGCCAAAAAATTCGAATTTTCTTTGCTGTCATGATCCGTCCAGTCCATATTCGAAAACCAAAGTTCGAATTTTTGGGTCACAGGTCACAGCCAATTAGAATTGAATGAAATAGTACAGTACGAGCGAAATCGGGTTCGAAATCGGTCGCCAAATCGACCTCGGAATCCACGAAATCGCCAACTGTGATATACCTTAATGTGTTGGGCGCACCGTCAATCGGGCCGCAACAAAATTCTCTATGCCATGCATAACTTGAACTCCTTCGCGAAATCCTGGCTTGGAGATCAACTTTCAAGTCAGTAGTTCAACTTTGATCGGAGTTCTCACGCCTACTCTGCAACGAGGAGAGGCACAAATTGGGTTTCGACACCACATTCGATTCTGAGGAGTGTTAGGAGATATAACACCCTATTTCTCTATGTGATGTTGTGCGAACTATTGGCCTAGCATCCATTGGGTGTTTGACAACCCGTCGCGGGCCGTAACGGGTCTGACAGACGGGTCCCCTCCGTCAGGGCCTCAATGTCTTCCCGTTGACGGCCGGGTGCCTCAGCCCTGTCGAGAAAAACGTCCGTTTTTTTGACGGCCGTTCCGTTAAACGGACGGGTCAAAGCCCTAGATAGAGCAGTTTCGCACGTTTGCTGAGATCAAGGTTGACGTCAAGAGAGTCGCAAGTTTGAGGCAGGTGAATCACAGAACCAGGGAGGGAGCCAAAGAACTTTCGAGCCGCAAGAATCCGAGTCACGGCCGGAACAGGATAACATAAAACCCAGTTTAGAGGTCTTGATGTTAAAATTTAAAACAGCTTAACCGCGTCGATAGACGGAGTCTCTATCATTCCCTATGTGGTCGAAGCTTCCTCGCCCGCGCCGACAACCGACGTAAACCGACTCGATTTTGAATGCACCTCGGCCTCGCGTGGACCTCGTGCTAGTTTCTATGTGCTGCCGACCGTCCGGAGCAGGCTTGTGTCCCTTCAAAAATCCTGGATCACGAAAAAAGCACCAAAAACTGGCTGCTCGCTCTGACGCCTCGAATTACAGTAGCATTCGAACGCGGAGAGTCGAACCCCATTCAGTGAGTTCGACAATAGTGTTACTTATCGTCTTGAACTTACCAGAGGTACCACAAAATAAAAGGTACGCAGTGTACGCTTGTCCGGTCCACCATCTATTCGGACGTGGAGAGTCGAACCCCGTTCAGCGAGTCACAACGATGGAATGAATGTGCCTCACGATAACTCACGGTGCCTGATTTCCCTCCTTCGTTCAAACCTGCGCCAACCCACAGTTGAGGCGCACCGAAAAAACTCCAGGGCATACATACATTGAAACGCACGCGCAGAAGACCTTGAAAATCGTTGTCGGCGGGATGAACTCCAGTCTAACTTCTGCCTGATGTGCAAGGAAGATAAGTTGGAGAGAGACCGATTACTAGACGGAGGGAAGAGGTTGAAGCTGACCAAAAAAAAATCATCAGCGCATTCAGACGCGACCCCGTCCTGCGAGTTATAAGTGGGGGTAAATCGTTCAAACATCCTCGCTGTGTACCGCACACCACGTCCGATTTCTTCATTCCTACTTCAAGCTTAAAGACTGGCAGGTGATTAGGTTGGAGATTGCCTACTTGGATGTATTGAGAGGCCAAGGCCGCGTGAAGAGAACTGCGTGGATTGCACCGCGTGAAGGTTGAAACCGAGGATGAAGTTGACTCGATTTTCGCCTATTTGAGCGGCAAAAACCTGCATTGAGGCTGAGCATTCATTCGTCCACGGGGAGTCGAGCCCCGTCCTGCGAGTTATAAACTCGTCGAGATTATAAGCACTCGCTGTGTACCGCACACCACGTCCGAGGTATTCATTCCTCCTCCTGGACCGGCTAAATTATGATTTTTCGGTCGTAAAGTTGCTATTTCGCACCGTCCGGGCAGCATCAATATCGCGATATTGCGGCAGAATCGCCACTGGCAAGCAGGTTGCGGATCTGAAATGTGAAAGGTTAACAAGGTTTTTTGTTCAGAATAATAATATACCAGTATCACAAAAAGATCCGATGTTGAGTCGAACGCGGGGAGTCGAACCCCGTTCAGCGAGCTGGAAACTTGTAAATGACCACTCTAGAGAGCCTTTCTGTGTGCCGTACACCACGTTCGATTTCTTCCAGTATCTGTGCAGCTGGTAAGTGAGGTTGATGTTCGGTGGGGAGAACATTCGGGTTGAAATCCGAGCCGACAATCGATGACGAATGAGGTAGGAACGCGGAGAAGTCAGGCTGTCTGAGGGTAAGGGGACAAGTATCCCTGTAGTACGAGTCCGTTGAGTCGGGGTGAGCAAAGGAAAGAGCGAGGATACAAAAACATTGATCTACACGACGGATTCGAACGCGGGGAATCGAACCCCGTTCAGCGAGCCACAACATGGAACGCACCTTACTATAACTCGCGGTGTGCCGTACACCACGTCCGATTTTTTCCAGTATTCATACACCTGGTAAGTGAGGTTGATTTTCGGGGAGGAGAACATCCGCGTTGAAATCCGAGCCGACAATCCATGACGATCGAAGTTGGGAGAAGTGAGGCTGTCCGAGGGTCGGGTGGCGGGTATTCCTAGTGTATGAGTCCGTTGAGTCGGGGTGAGCAAAAGGAAAGAGCGAATGTAAAAATATCGATGTGCAACATATATTCGAACGCGGGGAGTCGAACCCCGTTTAGCGAGCTACAACGATGGAGCGTGCCTTACAATAACTCGCGGTGTGCCCTACACCACGTCCGATGTAAGGTTTTTCCTTTAGCGCTGGATCAACGAGCTTGATTTTATTCATTTCGTAGTGGAGGAAGTCGGGACGGACCGTGACGACCTGTGGACTTGAGACATGAGTTGTTGACCTGGGGTACCACAAATTGTGCGTTGCACTAAACTATACCATCAGAAGGATAGGATGCAGTACACTGAGCCAGCGTTAATTCGACTTTTTGGGGGGGAAAAAAGGGGTGATACTGTGAGCTCATTCGGACGCGGGGAGTCGAACCCCGTTCAGTGAGCTTTTCAAGTTGATCGAGGAAGAATGCGCGCACAATAACTCGCGATATTCCGTACACCGCTTCCGATTTTCTTGCTTCGTTCTAACCTGCGCCAACCCACAGCCGAGACGCACCAACAAAGCTCCAGGGCATACATACAACGAAACGCACGCGCAGAAGAAAGGCGGACTGTGGAGAGAGCGATTAGCCTGGGGGAAAAGGTTGAAACTGACCAAAAATCCCACCCTGCACTCATTCAGACGCGGGAGTCGAACCCCGTACTGCGAGCTGTAGACCACGCACGCCTGTGTAGATAGCTAGCTTCGCGGTGGGCCATACACCACGTCCGATGTATGTTTTTGCCTTCAGCGCTGGATAAACCAGCTTGATTTCATTTATTTGGTAGTCGAGGAATCCCGACGAACCGTGACGACCTGCGCAGGTATTGAATTTCCCGGAGGTACCACAAATTGTGTGTTGCACTAAACTCTATACCATCGGGAAGTGGTCTAGAAAGGATGCAGTACGGTGAACCAGATTGGATTCGGAAAAAATAAAAGGTGAAACATTCACCGTGAATTCGGACGCAGAGAGTCGAACCCCGTTAAGCGAGCTGTAAGTTTTTGAACCACATTCCTAGATAGCCTCGCGGTGTGCCTTACAACACGTCCGATTTACACTTCTCCTTTAGCGCTGGATGAACGAGCTTGGTTTTATTCAATCCGTTGTCGAGGAAGTCGTGACGACACATGTGCAAGCATTTTGAATTGACCTGACGTACCACAAATTGCGCGTTGCACTGAATTCCATACCATCGGAAGGTGGTCTAGAAAGGATGCAGTACGCTGAGTCAGATTGGATTGAATTTTGGAAGAAATAAAAAGGCGCACTAGATTCATATTCGAACGCAGGTACTATCAATGACTAGGCACCTGGCCACACTAGGAACCTGGCCAACTGTCAAATATAAGGCTCAGTGGTGTCAAATATGTGTCCTGTGTGCTTTCACAATGGAATAGGACCCAATACGCATCTTGAGAACAAATTTCAACCCAAAATGATAAGTTGATCCAAGGCTGTGCTCGGCCTGATTTCGGCTTTGAGGGTGAGAACGATGATTTCATCAGCAAACCCTGGGTTTTGCCATATTTGCGTATAGTTGGCCATAGTTGGTAAAGTTACCGGCTATTCCTGTAGCGCTCTGTAGCGCTATGTAGTTTCTGGGCTTCTATGTAGTGCCACGTAGTTTTCAGGCTTCTATGTAGTGCTGTGTAGTTTCGGGGCTTTCTATGCAGTGCTGTGTAGTTTGGGCCCATCATTGTAGTTCTACATAGTTGGTCCTGAGCTGCATATTTCCATGTAGTGGAGCTATAATTATACATGCAATTTGCCCGCATAATTACACTGTACGCAGGGTCATTATCAACCATTTTGGGGGGTTGTATGTAGTTGTACGGGGTCTTTGACACTTCAGACATCAGACTTTGAGGTTCATAACCTCATTTCTTAGAGTCATTTAATTATGAAAGCTTTGAATACGACCTTCTTGCCAGTGTTGAACCCACGAAGCAAATCCATTACTTGCGCACTCAAACTCGCACTCAACTGGGATGCTAAACAATTGGTGGATGAAAATTGTTGATCCCTAAGGTCCCTGGCAAAGACACGGGTAAGTAACTGGTACTTATGAAGTGTGAGCTGTAAAGCAATTTTTTGCAAACATGTCACAGATGTGTTACAGGCCACCCACTTTGTCACACCGTGGACACACTCCAGTGTGTCCACGGTGTGACATGGTCAAGTGACTTTGGCACGCACAGAGTAACACATCCCTCACGAGCGATACCCCATAGTGTTACTGAGGCCATGATATAGAATGGTCTCTTAGTCTACTTGGTAGTCGACATAATTCTGTATTTTGTCCATATGCGTGAGGTCGCGAGTTCGAACCCGTCGAAAAACAACAATTAAAATAGCTCTTTGTAATAGTAAAATAATAATTTGTATACAACCCTCATTCAGTACTTATAACCCAGTTTACATTACTAACTAATATTCAAGCATTGAATGCAATTGAAAGGATTACAATCGGACTTTTCTTGAGTAGCACCCCTCAACTACATAGCACTACATAGGAACCCCCCCAACTACATAGCGCTACATAGCAACCCCCTCAGGTACATATCACTACATAAGGGGGGACCTAACTACAGCCACTACAGGCCCTACGTAGCGCTACGTAGCAGACCCAGGGTTTGCTGATGTTGATAGCTCCGAGCGACCATTTCGCTTGTTTCTCGACCAATAGGTGGTGTATCCGGGACTTTGGGGGTTCATTCTTCTGCTGGATATCGGGGCTTTCTTCTGTGCATCCCCCACCCAGCGCAAACCCTCCACTGCTGTACCAAATCCACCAATACAATTCGACCCTGAACCCACCGATCGCGCTTGGAAATTGGAGATAGCCATGGAAGCTTGAAGGCGACGACTCCAACACGTTACGACATTCATCCCAAGGGGCAATACCTCGATATTACCTATAAAGCTTCATCTGAATGCCTTTATCTCCTCCTTGGTATGCAGTGAGAGAGAAAATTACTCTTTCGACCTGGAAAAGAAGATTAAACGTCGGGTTCTCAGCAGTATACCTCTGAAGTCGAAATATGGATCCAGGTTAGTCCATTTGGTTCCAATGAACCTCCCTGTTCCTTGTTTCGACTTAAAATGTGCTATCACTGGTGCACCAGCGTGATTTAGTTGACAGGACTGCTCCCGCCATGGTGGCCCTTGGTTAGATATCCCCGCTGTTCCATTTTTGTGAGTCCCGATGCATGATAAAAGTGCCCAAAATACATTGTATGGATCCCATGTGTACTATAGGCCACGGTGCAGGCCTTTATTCGCAGCCAATGGTCGGCTTTTGAGGGTGGCCAGGTACCCTGTCAATTGCCATTTCGGGAATGTCCTCAAAATTAAATTCGTTGAGCACCCAAAATGGGGTCAAAATTCTCGCAAATATGCTTGATCCCTTCGCAGGATGCGCGCCTATACCCCAGGGCCCGCAGAACTGGGGTAAGTCCTTGTGATAGTTCGGAAATCGGTCGAAATGCCTTAGGTGGCCAGGTTCCCAGCGCGATATAGTAGTCGAACCCCGTCTTGCGAATATAATGCAATATTACATTTGTATAATGTTTCGCTGTGCGCCGTGCACCACGTCCGTTCTGAACTGCTAGAAAGGACAGACGGTAAGTAGAGTCGCAGCGAGGGCACCTTGAAACAACCTTGGAAATTACATTCGAACTTCGCCGAAGTGAAGTACAGGTGAGCTCCAATAGCTTTGTTCGTCCATGCAAACAACCACCGAACGCCGAATTAGGAAATTTCACTAATGAACATGAAGCCCCCGGTGTTGTACAGGATCTGGTGTACAAATATACTTCTTCACCGTTTTCGTGAATGTGTCTCCGCACGAATGCGGCCCGCTGCTGTATATCTTCCAGAGATATCTCCCTGTCTTGGCTTTCCGTTACCTAAATGGTTGCTGCGGAGAGGGATTGGTGCGTTCTCAATTGGTGTTTATTGACCAGAACTCGCCTTTTTTCGCCAAACTCAAGATGGTCTCGGGACGGGAACTTGAAGGTTGCCTCAAAACAAAAATACGCGTATTATTCTTCTGGTGCGCTGCCAAATAAAATGTGCGAAATCTTCTTGTGTAGGCGTCGTGGTACCCTTATCATGTCCAAGATATGCGATCCGTACCGGCGGCGCAGTAAACTTCCGAGTTTTCGACACGCCCAACACATCGCTTTCGGGGCCTTGGACTGCGCTAAAAAATTCCAAAATTCTTCCTCCGTGGGCGCCTCTAAGATCTTCAGCTATTTTGGGAGACCTGTCGCGTCGTCTGGCTCGAATAGCACTTCCAGTTCGAGGCTGAAGGAGCCTAGACGTCCTCCGCTCACCAACCACGCTGCCAGGCTGTCCACAAACATCAGACCTTGATCTTGACGCGGGAATGAATGTAGCAGACGCACAGAATGGACGGCAGAGATTCCGCGCAACGCCCGAGAGCCTTGGCCTCGAAGAGCCGCCCGAGGCGCCCCTCCATGAGGTTGCGGCGTGCCGCGATCAGGGCAGGCCTGCTCCCCAGAGAGCCGCCAGGGGTCGACCCTAGCACCCAACGCAATGGCAGCAAGGGAGACGGGGGTCCCATCATAACCGCCACAACGGTGGGCCGCCTTACCCCGACTGCCTTCCCGAAGAGCCCGTTGAGGACCGCGTGTACCACCGCGTTTTGTGTTGACTGGGCGGCAAAGGACCATTCCGTTCCTTTTACGTTCCTGTCCGCCTGCTCCTCCAGTATCATTTGTACGGTGCCTGCAAGGGTTTCGTTCAGGTCGAAAACTCTCTTAGTAGATGCGAGACTCACCAATCGCCTGGAATGCGTCCAGGACTGGAGCCCCGGCATAAAATAAGGCCGGCGAGCCATCCTTCGTCTTCGCATCGTTTACTCTTTGCGTGAGCCTGAACCGAAAGTCACGACCTCTGTGAAAGACCCCTGGGAAGGAGCTCACATTGCGGGTTTAACACCTACTTCGTAAATCTTTTTGGCCGCCGGGTAGCGTCCTGCAGCACCCTCGAGCCATACAAAAACCTGCCGAATGTTTAGACTTTCTAACCACGGGACATGGAGCCATTTCCTTCGCACCTTCTTTGCGAAGACGCGTGAAGACACTGAAGAGAGTTCCGAGACGGTTGTCCGTCTGGCAAGTGCGCATAAATGACGGCCGATAAACGACATGGTGTGCAGCGAAGGAAACAGAATTTTTCAAATGAAATCAGCGGCGTGCCAGCTAGCGGCACGAGGGTGACTTCCTCCTCGGATGAGACGTAATCAGCAAAACAGGTCTTTCACCGCGGGTTTCAAGTTGAGCTTCAGCGCGGCGGCCCCGTTAGCGCTCCGGTAGATATATTACCTTCACCTCTGGAGTACGGTGGATTTGTGGAATGAGCCAATAATCTTAGCTGCGCGCGGAGTTATTTAATATTTCTGAATCCCCTGTATAAGTAGCCCAGTAAAACCACTGAAACAAGAGGTGGACATGCTATTGATCTCCATCACTAATTTAAGCACTTAGTTATTGATAAAAGGCGTCGTATTCAAGATCTTTCGGTAGCTTCAGAGCTACCACTGGCAGAGCCAGTCTATATCCTGTATCTGCCAACAGTTCCCCCATCTTCACCCGCCTGATGTCGGTGTGTGCATCCAATATCTTCAACATCTTCGTTGTCGTAAAAGGCGGCGGCGCGCCGCCGCACTTGACCTAGGCGTGTATCCACTAGTTTCAATATTTTTATTATCCCCATCATCAAAGGCGGCGGTGCGCCGTCGTCATCAGCAGCCATCAAAACTACCGGCGCCGAGTCCGCACCGGGCTCGATAAATTCGTGAAAGACATAAGTTATAGGCTAGAGACATAGGGGACAGGTGATGATGTAGTTGCACATTCATATTATTTGTCAGGACGGAGGAAGACTTAGACATGAGCTCGCACTCCGGCGAATTCGGCGACTGCGCGTCTAAATACGTTGTCACGTTTGTGGGGTACTTAGGGAGAAGCTGAAGCCCAGACGGTGAGTCATGATGAAGGAAAGGGGCCAGAGTCAGGCACGAATATCGGGCGTACAAATTCATTGGATAAGGACTATAAGATGGTGGATAAGCACCATTGCATTCAAGAGGTAGTGGGTTTGGGAGATAGCGAGGAGACAAGACGGATAAGAAAACATTGCACAAGGATTTGGACAGATACTGAGTGAGACATCAGGCGCCGAACAAAAACGAACGAATGTGAACGCACCTATCAGTTACACAGCTTTTGCGCCGCTGCCTCCGCGAGACGCTGCTGCTCCCGGCGCACCTCAGCATACAAGTCGTCGGTACTGTCCGGGAATTCCTCGACCAAACCCTTGAGACGCGGAAGGCGGCGAAGGAACTCGTCCGGCGACGTAAACCCTCCACCGTACCGCACATGCCGACATTCTATCGCATCGATCTCGTAGTACTCCCCACCCGCTTCGAAGAGGATATCGGCGTCTGGCATATCGGGCAGGAACGCAATAGGGCGGGTGGGCGCGCTAATCTGCATGACGCGCTTGACGAAGAAATTGAACTCGGAGAGATCGTGCCAGACGAAAGATGGGGTGAAGAATCGGATGTTGTCGCAGATCTCCCAAGCCGTCGACCAAGGCGCGATGGGGAGAGTGGTGCGGTGGAAGTTAGAGTAGATGTCGGGACGGGGGGGGCGGAGGTACTATGTCGGGAATTTAGATTAAAGGGAGCAAATGAGTGCCATACATACCATACTAGCGACCCGAGGGGAGAGTGTGGACGAGGCGGATAGGTGTGCACTGCGCGATGTGGAGTGACTGTAGCTGAGATAGAGTATCAGACCGAGAAATCTTGAACAAGTTAGACGGTACAATTTCCGGTGTGCCAACGGGGCGTTGAAGAGGCACATATGTGTTCTAGTGGCGGAGAGATATCTGGCTTGCATTTTCGAGCACGATGGCGGCAGGAAGAAGCGATGTCTGCCAAACAACGCCACCAATCAATACAACAAGACCACACAAAGGCCCACTCGAGAAGAGTCTTTGACTTTCCGCCCTACGCACGTAAGCGGCAGCTCGGCGGGTTCCAAACTCCGACATCTCATTGTTCTTGCTCAGGCTCTCTCTTTCTCATACCACCGCCATCAAGACTCACTCCCGGACCTCAGCACACATATTCGCGTCGCCCATAGACGTTTATATCTTATGAACGTCCCTGTGGCAACGGGGATTCTGCGAGGCCGTGAGTCTTCCTCCCCGTTATTTTATTTTCTTCGCGAGGATGCTCCAAGTGGGTGCGCGCTTACGTGCTGAACGGTCCACGGAGCCCTTTTTACTATGGTTTTATCCTTAGAACGTCTATCCCTGCTTTTGACGCGTCGGATCGTGTTCAAAACGTCCTGCATGCTAGTACTACATGCGTTGTGTCGTAACTTGACCTGTGTATCTATTAAAAATTTTAAATCCTCCTTGCCACTCCAACATTTCCGACCTCTAAGCCTTAAATAATTGGATCCTATTCCCCTTAGCTGCCGCTTTTGTCTAACCTTGTGCCACCCTGCCTTGTGTTTTCCGAGCGAGAGCGGAGATTGAAATGTCCTTGCAGAGAGCCGAGCGGCACGTCACGAGGATGCAAAGTCGTGGGGCGGAAAGTACGAAACTATCGAGAAGCTTGAAATCGTCAAGGGGGTGCCGGGCCATGAATGCATGAATGACGGACCGGACTATGGTCGGCTGCCAGTGAGGGAGTAAAATTTTGTGAACGACGGAACATACATCGTTTTTTGTTTTTTCTGGATTTCGGTGAACCAACCAACCACGTCATACCACTGGACGTCCAAGTAAGGCACTTATGGCACCCTTTTGCGTACTCTTTTTGCACTAAGTAAGGAGTAACGACGAGAACGGTAGGGCTGCAGGCCGTCCCGGTGCCGGGAACGGCCGTCGTTTCAACGGGGGTCGAACGGGTAAGCCCGTCCCGTTACCGTCCCGTCGTAAGACCTCCACAGGTTCCTACGGAACGGGACGGGCAACGGGACGGCCGGCGCGGGTAAACGGGTTGGTGGAAATCCTAAAAAGTTCTCAGAGTGGATCCTGAGTACTGCAAAAATGCTTCACAGGTGATATGAAAATACTTAAATAGGGGGTTAGTTGGAGCGCGACCGATTCAACTTGTCCCGGGTGAGTTGACAGTGAATTCATGCATAGAAATCCTTACCCAAAGACCACAGAGGTCAAAAGTAGTGTAAATAACTTCCTGGATCATGAGATTGAGGGTTAACTCACGGCTACTCGCAAAACTTTGAAGTTTAAGACATGTTTGAAACGGTGAAGTCCTCCGTGCCGATTCCCAGATGCTTCGCCGAAATTCGTCCCAACCACATTTCAAGTCAGTAGAACATGGAATAATAACTCCCAGAGACGTTCGTTGATTTGATGATCCTTGCAGCCCGATCTCAGGACACACCTGGCAATAAATCATCAGTATTTTACTGCCGCCCGTTGACCCGGCGACGGCCGTTTTTTTGACGGCCGTCGTGCCAGAAAACCGTCCCGTTGCCGTCCCGTCAGAAAATTTTGCGAGGACCCGACGGAACGGGACGGCAACCCGTCGCACGGGACCCGTAGAACCGGCGCGACGGGCACGGCGTGCAGCCCTAGAGAACGGTGGGACTCGGTGATAGGGCGTGTACCGAAACACGCATGAAAACTACTAAGTTTTCTTCGATTTACGACCTATACTGAGGCGAAGTGAGACTAGATTAGAGGGAGTACGTTCTCCTCGGAACGGTATTCTACACCGCTCACGGTCGAAAGCCAGTGATTAACAAGTACTTTACGGTCCAACCGAGAGCCTTAACGGGTGTCTCAGTTCAGCCTTACAGTCTACCGCTGGGCTCCGGGAGTTGGCTTACCGCCAGACTCTTTGAGTACTGAGGTGAACAAGAGGAACTACGGTCTTAGCAGCTGGGCGCTACAAGCGGTAGCCTCATTAACGATAAAGGAGTTGTTCTTTGAACTCTTACCGTACGGCTGGAGGACCTCCAGCCGGAAGCCAACATTGACAAGTTCGAGCAGGAAGCACCGGCAGCCGGCCAGACTATTTATAGGAATCTGGTCTACCGGCCGACCGTTGGTGGCTGTGCAATTCGGGCGGTAGAAGCCAGCCTACGGGATGAACTCAGAAAGAAAAGTCTTCTTCCCGCTGGACTGTTCCAACGGGAAGACTAGTTTTTGAGCAGAAATAAGATAACGGGAGTCCCTACGGGCCAAACCTCTTACGGTTGGACCACCTTAGAGCCAGCCGCCGGTTGGTCTATTTATGGCCAACTCGAGCCACGGCTGAGCCGTGGCTGTGCTACCCTACAGAAAGGACTTGCCTACGGGAAAAGTTTAGAAACGGCTGCTACCGTTGGAATAGTCCAACAGTAAGAGTCCAGCTAAGACAAAGATATAAGATTCTTGCGGTCGGACTGCCTCCTACGGTAGGAGCTAGCCTGACCGTTCATGAGAGATTGCTGGACGGCTAAACCATAGCAACCGGAACAACGGGAAGTCAACGGTTGGTTGTTTCAGCGGGAAATGAGCCTTCCCGTAAGAATGGTCTACTGTAGGTCTTGGACCAGCGGTAAGCTGTTCGACAGGGACCGCTTGAGATAAGAAATGGAGAAGATATAATGCACTGAAAATGGTCTACGGTAGGGAGCTCTGACGGTAGAAGCAGTGAAGGCAATCACTAGCCGTAAGGGTGATCTGGTCTAGACCGAATGATATGATTGCGGACCTACGGTAGCGGTTAAAGGCACCCACGGTTGGGAATGCTCAGCCTACCATTGGACCGCTAACCATGAGGCCGCCTGGAACAACAATCACGACTTATCACGCCATTCCGGCTCATTCCGAATATTTCCTTTCAGCCTATCCAATTTGTATAAATACAGTAGAGTTACACCAATGTACACCAGTGAATCCGGCCCCCAGCCGTTAGTACCTCAGAGAAAAGATAAGATGTGAAATCAGATTTTGTTGGAAAGCAATAAGAAAGGATAACGGTGTGTACGTCCCGCGAACCGCCGGTGAAAACCATCATAAGTGCCTGCGGTCCAGCCAGCCCAGTTGCCCGTTGGAAACCTCGCTGTTCCGTAGCGTTAGCCGTAGATTGAGCTTTGCTCTCTACCGCAGTCATTGAGCTTTGCTCTGACAATAACACTACCAGGGAATTAAGGAAAGCCGTAACGAGTGTGTACGTTCCACAAACTGTTAGCCGCTGATTGAGCTTTGCTCTCTGCCGCCGTCATTGAGCTTTGCTCTGACGAGTTTTGAGGAAATAAAGGATAGCTCGACCTGTCGGTCTACCGTAGCTACTCAGTGGCTAGAGTGGTTACCGTAGCGTTGCAAGTACACAATCTCTGCATTTTGTACTCGAGTCGAGTACTCTCAAGCCGTACAAACCTTCCTGCGGGGGCCATCGCTACAGATAGAGATATTGAATTGAATTGAAACCCAATTGGACTTGCGCGCTATACAATTTAGCCTGTAGGTCACTTGTCGACACCACTTGAAAAGCAACACTCTTGAGGGACGAGACGCCTGTCCTACTACCCCGAACTCACACACACACGATTAGCTTCGGTTATTGGAGTTTGTGAGATTAGTTAGATTTGGTTAGTTTTTGGTTGGTGTTAGTTGAGTTGATAGCTCGCTGCGCCGGTCAGACCGCCATTCTATTTGATTTCACGGCTGCACCCGAGTGCACCGTTTCATCGGCTTGACTTCGGCTAACGACCTGCCAGTGGGACTCGTCGTCCGATAAACAAGGAGAGTGGAACTGACGCGTCACGGCCATCACTGAATCAATAAGCCGATGGCACTCCGAATAAGCAGTAAAAACCGAATAAAACCTGTTAAAAATTCGAGAAAGCTCCACGCAGCGGTCGAAGTCTGGGGTGGAAGACCCCAGCCGTCCGGGTCGGTGCCCGTAAACAATGAAAAAAGGCTAAAGAAAACAGCAAAACTACCTCAATTAAATTCTTGACATGCCGTCAGGCCAAAGAAGGGGGGTCTGGGGGGAACACCGTTCCCCCCAGTTGATCTGGCCGAGGCTGAAAAAAACTTCTTACTATAAGTTATAGGAGGGGAGAAAAGGGCTGGGAGAAGCACAGTAGAGCTCCTAGTAGGTGAAAAACTATGAATTCTGCTTCCTACCCGCTTCAGGACATGTCAACACAATATTTCCACCCCAAGTTCAACCAAAAGGTGTCTTCAAGTTGTCTTGGATTGAGATTCAATAAATTCTGGAGGGCTACTTAAGGCCTTAGCAGCATTACAGATAGGTCCTGGGGCCATGGCATGTACCTCATGCATTAAAATCAAGTGGTACAAGGGCCTGAACCAGATCCAGCAAGCGGCGGGAACTTCGGAGGGAGCGGCCGGCGCCAGGGGTGGGAAATACCTTCCCTACTGGTGTCCCTCGTCTTCCTGCCCCGAGCTTCCTTTCTCCCCGGGGACCCGCGCAGCAGCGAGTCGCGGGCTTGATCAACGCCGCGCTCTCCATTCATGTGTAAGATTCCAGCTGAACCGGTCCGCATACCCCACCCTTCAAGTTGTTTCCACATACACGGACTTTCTTCAACCACTCCCGCTCCCGCTCATCAAACTCCGCCTCCACGCAGCGTGATGTCTTCTTGCGGCTGGAAAACGATGCGAGAGTGTTTACCACAAGATAAGAAATCAGCGGATGGACGACGAAAACGGGATCGAATCACACCTCCGTGCGCTGTACCCACACCCAACGTTCTCGTCCCTCGTTTCTTTGACGCCCCCGCCATAGCGAATCCCATTCGACCCTGCCTGCATTTCCCCTATCCCCGATTTGCTTGCGGCCCTCGTCGCGTGTGTGGAATGCCGTCGCCATCCGCCCTCGCAGCGCGCGCGGCGCATGACCTTCACGTTGCAAATTTCAACTCATCATCTTTGTCTCAATCGGATGATGGAGTGGGATGACCGCCGGGGGGATTCTGCCGCGGTATTCTCCTCTTCAACGCACCAAACGCCCGGCTTTCCGATTCCTCTCAGACAACATCTCACTACTGTACTCGCGAGTCGGGAATGATTCGATCGGCAAATGCACTCTCGCTCGTGCAGTGCTGTCCCGAATCGCAGGGGAAAGAAGAAAACTCGATCTCGGTCCCCCTATGTATGTATTCATTCACATATCGTAGCGGAGACTAACACGCCTTCGTTTTTTAATGAAAAAAGTCTTTAGGGATGACAGTATCTATTTCGTTCTCGTGCTCCCTCAGAATCGGAGTGGAGCTCGTAGATCCTTTCAGAGCCAAGCATCTGGCTGCGGCCGTCTCCCCCTCATCCATTTCGTCTGGGTCTCCTAGCCGGTATCTCCCGCGACTCGCACATGGACTCACTATCGGGCGAAGCTGCAGGAGATCTTGTTCCTTCACTCTTCAAGTTTTCTCACCAGTGTATTCTCAGCTATCTAGTTTGTCTTAAATCGGGAATTACAACCAATTCCTTGTCCTCCCAGGACTCTGGGAGGACTGCATTAGTGGCGGTCAAAGTAAACGCTTCGACCGCGCTTCGGCCAAGCGCTTCAAAGGCGCTTCGACAATTTATCGAACGTGGGAAAAGCGTCGAATCTTGAAGCGTCTTCGAAGCGTCGAAGCGCCTTCGGAGGCGCTTCACGCGCTTCAGAAACGCTTCAGAAAAGCGCTTCAGCTCTGATGCACATCAGTGATGCTGAATTAAGCGTGAAGCGTTTCTGAAGCGTTTCTGAAGCGCTTTTCAAAACATCACGGTCAAAATAATTTTCGCTTCACTCACGCTTTTGATGGTAAATAAATGCTCGAAGCGCTTTTGAAGCACCTCGAGAAGCGTCTCTGAAGCGCGGCCGAAGCGTGTACTTTGACCGCCACTAATAATTGCCAATGGAGGCCGTCGCCGTGTGCCAATAGTTAATGTTGCCGCGACTCGCGACTCCAAGGCTCCGAGTCGACTTTCCAAGTCAACAGAAGTCGAGTCGAGTCGAGTCACGGATGTGACTTTGTGCGACTCCCAAGTCGGACCAAGTCGACTTGCACCGACTCCGAGTGACTCGGAGTCGATCTCGAAATTTAATTAGGTACCTTTTATCAGCTACAACTCAGAGAAGTTGAGAGAATGCGGATAATACCCAGAAAGCACATTCCACGGTCATTTCTCTTCAACTCGTCGGCAGAGGCTTTGGTAGTGATCAACATACCTCAAAAATACTTCTGCGGGATTGGGAAGAGGTATAGAATGCTCTGAAATTTATTCCGTGAAGTGCAATGTTCTCAAGTTGCCGAAATGCGGTGTTGAAGTCGAGAGATTAGATGTTGATGTCCTATCACTTTCATCTCTGAAGGCGCCGGTGATGGTAAACACACCTCAGAAATATCTGAGAACACTTTAGGCAGTTATATGGGTGCCCCACAGCAATCTATAACAACATTGGACCTTTCTGCAGAGAATATTCAGAAAACTCCGACTCAATCGAGTCGATCGACTTTTTAAGTTGACTTGCCGAGTCGTGACTCGACTTTTCGAGTCGCGGCAACATTACCAATAGTAACAGGAACAAGTGTGAGCCCTCGTTTTTTCTCTCCTTTAGTGGCTCGTGGCCGGTGCAGAGGCGTCGGGGCCCCAGAGAGACAAAAATAATCAATGAAAACTCTCATTCGGATGCAGGGAGTTGAACCCGAGCTGAACCCGGTTCTGCGAGTTCCTGTGCACAAATTGGCTGAAATGAACCATTGCTGTGAACCATACACCACGTCCGATCGCTTGATTTGTTCCAATCTGTAGCAAGCCATGTCCAACCACGTCAGCCTGATGAAAACACCCCCGCTGAACCAACGTAGATTTCGTTGAGATTACTCTTGGTCATTTCCTCGGCTGTCTGGGGCAAAAATATATATATTTCGGGTATCTTGAGCAGGTTACTGCGAAACCCAAGGGGAAGCGATCACGAATAAACGAATAAAAAGGCATAAAGGAATATCCGTGCATTCGGACGCGGGGAGTTGAACCCCGTGCTGCAAGTTGTAATCATGCGCCTTCAACTTCAGTTCATACCCTCGCTGTGCTCCGCACACTACGTCCGTTGGATTCATTCCTAGGCTCAAGCTGGTTCAGGCTAAGGTTTTGCAGTACTAGTCGTTAAATTGTGCACCGGTATTTTTGCAATCGCCCGGGAAGCATCTTGATCATAATTTGAGTGGCGGGATAGAGGTAGATTCATATCTCGCTGTTCCGGCGGGAATCATATTATAAAGAAAAAACCGTTGAAGAAAATAAGCATTCGAACGCGGGGAATCGAACCCCCTTCTGCGGTTAAAGCCAACTTGAAAGGCATCTCAGTGAGCCTCGCGATGTTCCGCACACCACGTCCGATTATGTATCTGCCATGTTCTTGAGAGTTACTGCAAGTGAGGTCGACTCCACGTTCTAAGTAGGAAATGAGCCTACCGTGACTTTGGTTCTTGCGAGCTGTGCTAGGCGGTGGTATCAAAGCGTCCGAATCACTGCGTTCCAGGGGGTCCTAGGCTGAGTCAGTAAAGGTGAATGTAGGTGTACGTAGGTCAGCGTAGTCGGCTACAATAGGTCAGTGTAGGTCACCTACGTCCAGCTTGACGGCAATCAGTAAAGGCGGATGTAGCCCAGCGTAGGTGTACGTAACTCACCTGGGCTGGGTATATTTAGATCAGTGTAGGTTGGTGTAGGTGCCTACACCCACCTTCATTGACCTCAGGTGAGGACTGCAGTAATTTGCCCAACTCAAATATGGCCCGGAGTTCAATGGTAACAGCAAAAATCTCATTGATCTATTGTTGGTTATATATTTTGGACTTGAAAATCGGGACCATTTGTTGTTGATACTAGTACTGGACTGTGGTTGGAGGTGATAATTGGTCTCAGTATAGGTCACTACATGGACCTACATTCACCTACATTCACCTCAGCTGACTTTGACTGACCTACATTGACCTACACAGACCTACATTGACCTACGCAGATTGTACATAGGTGGGTCTCAGTGTAGGTCCATGTAGGCCCCTGAACTCAGGCTGAGTCTAGGAGGTCCTGGAACGCAGTGAATCCGTGTCGCCGGTGAGGTTTGAGGAGCAAGGCCTAAAGGACCTTTGTCATTGTCAACGTCAATATTGAAATGCAAAAACTGTGGGAGAAACCCGAAGTTTGGAGCTGGGGAGTTGAACCCCGTCCTGCGAGCCCAACTATACGGTAATCTCGGGCCACCTCGAGCGAGTCTCGCGGTGCACCGTACACCACATCCGATTTATTATGCTACTTGTGTGTCAGATAGCTGCCAAGTTTAACTCATGCGTGCGACAGTTAAGTGACGTCGAAACCATGATCCAAGTGGGCACCTGTATTCTAGTTGACGTGTTTTGGGAACGCGGGGATTGCAACTCTCCTTTGGATATTATTTCCTAAGGATGTGATATGGACTGCAGGACTGTGGACTTGACGGTCATCCAAGATGCTCGCATTACGGTCAGTTCTGGGTATCCGTCGAGTATTATTACCCTACCTTTTTTTATCCTATATCGGATCGATTCGTTACATCGTTGAATAATTGTAAATTCCAACCGATTCGGACCGAAGCCTGTCCTGCATCACTGCAGCTAATTCAACGGTGCCTGGTAATTTAGTGTCTTACCAGCTACCCTTTTTAAGGTTGCCGATGCCCTCACCTGAAAGTCCCGCGCTCTGCTCGGTAGCATTCTCTATCAGGGCGTCGGCGACAATATTTTGCGCCCCGTCGATTTGTCTTCCGTTTTGCGCCTTCAGAGATGACCCACTGAGATATTCACTGTGTCAGTGTGGTGGTCGTGCGGGCCTCACGGGTTCAGAAGCGTACGCCTCCAGAAGGTTTCATATACGCGCCAGCATTGGTGCGAACTCATCCCACCGACCTCTGTTCAGCGGCGTGTTTTGGCATGAAAGAATCAGGGAACGGTTTTCACACAACCAGTCGTTCAAATTCGAAAGCGGTAGACGGAGACCTAGATACGTCATTCTGCTACGAACTGGTACGTTGGGGAGCACGGTCAAGGGCAAAAGGCGTACCAGCAGAGGTTCATGCGGGGGTGGCCTCGGCGGTTTCTGCGGCCTTGGCAGCGCTCACCGCAGCCGTTGCCTCCCTCGCGGCCTTTGCTGCCTCCCTCTGGGCCTTAATTGCAGCCCTCTCTTCCTCCGTTAGCGCATCCCATGCAGCATCTGTTGCTGCCGCTATTTTGGCCGCCTTGGCCGCTTGCTTTGCCGCGACTTCAGCCTTGCGTGTTGGGCACTTCGAGATCCCATGGTCCTGCGACCTGAGAGGTTAGACAGAATTGAAGCTGATGCAGAGGATAACGCACATTTGCGTCGCAGGAATAGCAGTTCGGTGAGGGCTGCGTACAGTCCGGAGATTCGTGTCCCGCTTCGCCGCAACGAAAACTGCGCAAGAAAAGTCAGGAGAGAAATAGGCAAAGGGAGGCAGCAAGTACGTACCATTTTTTGACTGCGTATATCGCGTCAATACGGGCGGGGTCAGGGTTAGGGCAACCCCTGCGCGTATGGCCCTCTATCCCGCATGCAATGCAGATGACGGGTTCCCGGCAGTGCTGCGCCCGATGGCCCTCTCTACGGCCTCAAAAAAAGTGAGAGGAGTAGGACTAAAGATTCGATACACCTACAGTTTTGGCTGGGAGGGAGTTAGGTTAGAGGGAGAGTCCAAATTCCAATCCGAAGACGTGCCAAACAAAATCCCCTTGCTCAACCCCTCCCCCGGAAAACACGTGACCTCCCGGGTTCGAATCCCACTTGCCGCACTCTTTTTTTCCTACCTACTTCCACTATGTCTGTTTTATAGCAATTAATACAAGTCCCTTCTTCAACAACAAATATATTCCTGACCCTCACATTAACCAGGAACCCTAACCACTAACCTGAACCCAAACCCTAACCAACCCGGACCCTAACTCAAACCCTAACCACCCGAACCCTAACCACCCTAACGCTAGCCGTCCTAGACACCACGACACAGCTAATTCCTAAGGCGGGGTAGGGTGGTATATAAGACAAATATATTTGAAAAAAAGACTACTAAGGGAGTTGAACCATCAACCTCTTACATACGTAGATTGATGCGGGAAGTACACGTAACAACTTGGCCATAACGCCGACAACATGCCCTCACCACTGGCCTATACACTGATCATAGAACTGGCGCCATAAACGCCAGCTCTTACCCTTTCTAGAGCGCACGTGATGTTTCCGGGGGAGGGGTTGAGCTGCGCGGGCTTGCCAAACAGGAGACCACGGTCTGACCAAGGGGGAATCAGGATTAAAATTTCGGACGTGGGGAGGGGGGGGGGGGGGGGGGGGGGGGGGTCTGGCCGAGGGCCGAAAAAAACTTCTCCCTATAAGTTGTGGGAGGGAGGAAAAAGGCTGGGAGAGGCATGGGAAAGTCACTAGTGAGTGGTAAACACTAAATCTACTTCCCATTTACCTCAGGAGCTGTTGAAGTAATCATTCTAGCCAAGTTCAATCAAAGGTGCTCTGTCGGCGGTCCCAGCATACACTCAAAAAAATCTGTAGGGCTACTCGAAGCCTTTCTATCACTTTATATAGTGTTGTGGGTGGTAATATGTACTTCAGACATTTAAATTGAGTGATTAGCAGTTGGCCGAGGCGAGTTTGGTAGGCGGCGGGAAGACCGGGGAGAACGGCCCGGCGCTAGGGGCGGGAAACACCTTCCCTATATGGAAGGAGGGGGGGGGGGGGGGGGGGGGGGTCCAGTCAAGGCTGAATTTTTTTTATCGACCCTACATCCAATTTTCGAATCCCGATTCCCCCTTGGGTCTGACCACCGGTACGGTGACCGAGTCGCAACGACGGCCTCTGCCCGCAGCTGGGCGGTGGTTGACAGAGGTCGGAGGGAGACGGGGGGTAGCCTGAGGGCCTGTATTCGCGCTCCACGGACAGCGACGGCGGCAGTACGCAGACGCAGAGCGGAGAACGTGCGGGACAGAAAACGCAGTGTCACGTCACGCCTCACGGACCGCGATCACGTGGTTCCGGCGGTGCACGGACCCGACGCGCATTCGCATTACGCGATTCAGAAGCGCTTGAAAAAAAAAAGGCCTCGTACTGCAATGCGCAGCACTGCCGTCAAACACTAGTGTTATGTGGAAGGCCAAAAAATGAGAAGTCTTTCATCATTCGGACGCGGGGAGTCGAACCCCGTACTGCGAGCTGTATGTAAGCCTCAATGGACACAGTGTCCCGCTGTGTGTTGTACACCACGTCCGATAGATTTATTTCGACTTCAAGGGTTGTAGGATGGATTGATTTCGAGGACCAGCATGTCCTGTGATGTTTCACGTTCCCGCTTACGGAAAATACATCTACATCTGGTACTAGGTTAACCTCGTGCACCTAATAACCTGAGATCGAAAGAAAATTGCAAGTAAATAGCCTGATTTGGATGCGGCAAGTCGACTTCAAAAAACAAAGAGGCTGTTTTATTCGGAACGCGGGAGTTGATCCCCGTCGCAGTGCCAAGAAAGTTCGCAGTGTTCTGTATACCACGTCCGAGTTCCTTGCTTTGTTCT
The DNA here is from genome assembly GCA_029378385.1 of Mycena metata. Taxonomy (NCBI): domain Eukaryota; kingdom Fungi; phylum Basidiomycota; class Agaricomycetes; order Agaricales; family Mycenaceae; genus Mycena; species Mycena metata. The sequence continues at coordinate 624,772 of JARKIB010000021.1, forward strand.
AACCTGCAGCAGCTCAACCGAATTCATAGCAGAGGAAAGACCTGAGGGCAGGGCATGGTATCAATCCAACAGACCTTACGTTTAAAACTCGTTGGGCTTGGATGCTATGGATCCTTCGTGGGTTTACAGCCATTTGCAGAACTTAGGGCGCGGGCCTGTTTTTTTTTTAAAAAACACTTTTCAACGAGAATCGTTATTTTGAGCTCAGTTCTTGTCCGTTTGCCCTGGAAATATGCTTATTGTGTCTGCAATGCAAATACAGAGGGCACTACGGTCCTCGTTTTCCCTGATGCCATCATAATTGCCTTATTGGGAAAATATCGGCCTTTTTGTACAGAACTTGTTGCATACTCTGTGTTATGGTCAGATTGACATATAAATTTGAGAGGATGGTCTTTGGTGTATTACAGACGGCCGGAAATACCGGTATTTTCTATATCACATATATTTTCTCATATACAAGGTATTCAGATATCCCTCACCATGAGAATGCAGAATACCGGTGAAATAAAGCACACATTCGAAATACTGGTATCTCTAGCCCTTATTAATACTCACAAGTATGTTGTCTCAAATTTATATGTCAATCTGACCATAACACAGAGTATGCGACAAGTTCTGTACAAAAAGGCCGATATTTTCCCAATAAGGCAATTATGATGGCATCAGGGAAAACAAGGACCGTGGTGCCCTCTGTATTTGCATTGCGGACACAATGAGCATATTTCCAGGGCAAACGGACAAGAACTGAGCTTAAAATAACGATTCTCACTGAAAAGTGTTTTTTTTAAAAAAACAGGCCCGCGCCCTAAGTTCTGCAAATGGCTGTAATTTTTTGGATAGTGAACTTTGTTCTAATTCCGTCTTGGCCTTCCCGGGCGGTATGCAAGGGACGCTGCAGCCCCTATGCATCTTTCATCCCTGGGGTAGCAGATTTGCGGTGTAGACGCCCCACTTTGCAAGATTTTGTACGCTGCACAAGAGTCCCTCGAATATATTCGCTTTATTCAAGATATACCTCCTGAAATGGAGCAGAGTTGTGTACGAGAGATTGCTGCATGCAGAATGTCGAAACTACGGGTAAAGGAACGGTAAGTCTTTGAACATCTCTCCCTTTCCTCCAGGGAATCGTTCTACAAACAACGGCAGAAGCCACAGCGGTCAACGCGATCAAGGTTGAATTCTTAGGGGAAATTCACCAGATTTTGGGGGCGCTGCGAAGTATTTTGCCCTTCCAAATGCTGACAACCCGGTCAGGTGAAATTGAAGAACACCGATCAGGTCTAGAGGTGGAGTGGGAAGTGACTGTCAGGGATATTTTATGAGCTGAAGACAGCCCAAGTAATGTGTGTCACTGACTTCGAGCCACGCAATTGAATCATTCAACCGCGCAGTTTCAAGAAAATTAAGTTCGGGATCATGGAAGGGATGGAGGAGGTCTGCGACGTCGGAACCTCGGGGATCCTGAAGCAGCTCGACGTAGTCTGGAGACAGTTGGATCAGCCTGCCCCATTGCAGCCCGTCGAACCTGTGGGAATATAAGTTACCCATGGGCAGTTCAAAGTTTGGACCTTACCAAAAGCTCTTGTGTAGCTCGCCAACCACAAGTCCCTTCAGCATGGCAATACATCCACGTCCAAGGTCCCTTTTTACGGTTACGAGTCCTAAAAATAGAATTTTTAGAATCGTCCTTCTTGCAATCCTTTCTACCCAACCGGAAGTCCGGACATCCGAACATCGACTTTTTTGTTGACATCTCGACAAGTCCACATCTTGACATCACCTGATTTCATCGGCTCCGTTCTTTAGTGACCACAGATAATAATGAGTCCTCATGTGTCATTTGACCCCTATCGACACGCTTCCTTTGGTGAGCTTCTTAGGTTTTGCGCTCTCCGTTTACCAGTGTATCAGTGGTTCGAGTTTAGGGCAGGTAGCATCCTATCGCTATTGCAATGGTACCCATTTTCTTTTCGAGGGGGGGGGGTTTGGTTCCGGTTCCAGTTAGTGAAGTCATCAGTCGATCTTTTCGGCACGCACGGAACAAATCGGCACCTTCTATCCAATTATAACGGCATATCTGGCCGCTTTCGGATCATAATCCTTTTGAACCACAACCACCATTATCGACTCCAAACACTAATGGCCGCTACCGCTAATACTTGGCGCAACGTAGGTAAGCCACCCTTTGATCGATAATGGAGGTGACCGTCGGGTGGCTTCAGATAACGACTCTTGTCCTGATGAGCCTGTCGAAAGGCGGACCAACCAAAGAGCATAAACTTGAAGTCCAGAATATATATAGAAATTCCACAGAATGACGACCGTCCGGCCCTAAAGAAAGAGGACGTTAACAATAGAATATCCGGCTGCATAGGCTGACCTGGAATACTTGTTTGATGTCCGACTACCCGCTAGTGAAACTGTGTGCTGTTGCTGTGATTTTCTAAGTTCGACTCGACTTGAAAGAGCAATAACCGGTAAGAAATGGGTAATAATCCGGACAATAAAAAAAAAGGACTCGTACTGCCATGCGCAGCAATGGCCCTCAAACACTAGTTTGACTTTTGACCACTGTGTTAGCACAGTTCAATAACAGATGCAAATGTGCATAGTGGTAGTGGTGGTTGAGCGAGTGGAGAGGTCGAAGTATAGTCCGCATATCGTCCCAGGAGATACCGAGGATACGGCGAATGTAAAAAAGGCTGGGCGAAAATCCAGGGTGACAGGTATCTTGACATATGTTGTATGCCTGCAAAACACGATGCAGCAGTGGATATTCCGACAGAATTTTGTTATAGTGTAACAAAGTGTCTGTCCTCGGTTGGAACTTTGGTGGGCAGTCTACCCGCAGTCTGAAGATCCAGTCACAATTATATGTGGCGCTGTAGTCCTCCCACAGACTAATTATGTTCTCCCTGGCGCGGCTCGGTTCAACTTTCTAAGAGAAGTGAGAATGTTTGTTCCTTGTGATAAGGTTGAGCCCACCTTAACCACTCGATGGTCTGTTCCCAAGGGTTTCCGTTCCGAAGAAATCATAATCAGGCCAAAAGTAGTCTGGGTTGAGGGAGTGGAAGAGGGCAAGAAGATCTGCCGATGGTGGAGTGCAAAAGCTCACAAAGTGAATACCGTCGTCGCGGAGTTGCCTTTAAACACATTACTCGCAGCAGCTGTCTCAAAAAAATAAAATCGTACCAGGCAACAGATTCCTCGGGAGTTTGATTATGAGGCTGATTATAGGACATGGCCTTGAGGATCGCTCGAGCCAAGGTTACACTATGTTGTGGCGTACTGATGCAGAACTCTCCGGAGCGCGTCAGATCCAAGAGGAACTCCGAAAAAGATGCGTGATAGACGGAAATCCGAGAATTTGACTGTTCAGACGGGATTCGAAGCACCGAGTGCAGACGACGCAGGGCGAGCCTGGCATCCCCCTGATGGAGCTCGAGCAGACAGATCAAATCGGATAATGGCGGAGAGGATGGGGAGACACCTAGATGGTGCAGGAACACTCCGCAGGACCTGGAGGTACAGTTCGTCTAGGGCCTGAAATGGGCTTTCATCGGAATCTCCACGCTCCAGGGTTGGGCTTTCTACCAGCTCCCTCAACCGGTGTGTGGGCCTAAAGTCTCGGTCATCGACGAATTTGATGACAGTCGCTGCATACACGAAGTACCCCGAGGATCTGGATACGAGGAGTTGGATGACATCTTCCGACGGCCAGGGTTTGGGAGTTTGCGACATGGTTTCGCGGTGCTCATGGTGGATTCGAGAAAATTCGTCGTGTAGGTATTTGCGAACGTCTTCGAATGACTGTTCAACATTAACCTGCTTGTGAAACCTCCGGAACCAAGGGTCCTCGAAGATTGCGCTGATATCGGGTTCTGGTCGACTAGCGATTATCACTCGAAGCGAAGGCGGTTCTTCTACACAGGCGGCGCGGATTGCACGCAATACTTCTTGTTGTACAACCACTCCGACGCATTCGTCAAGCCCATCGATGAGAAGGATTTGCGGAGCCGATTGGCCGGACGATTTGCAGGGACCAACGATCAGCTCTCGGAGCTGAGAGGATATTGAGGCTCCAACGAGCGAAGGGTCGCTTTCCACTCTCTCTGATATGGAGAGTTTCAGACCGGGGTTGTGGAGGGCAAGCTAATATGCAAGCGTCGCGAACAGCACTTTGGCGTTGCCTCGAGTTTGATGGTTTCGTTTGAAAAAGAAACTTCCCCCAAGGAGGCCAGCATTTTCCAATCGTCGACACAGGCTCTGCATGATCGCTGATTTCCCCGCGCCTGCGGGCCCATAGAGCCAGCAAACATCCTGGCCCGAAGAATGTGTGGCGGTAGCTCATTGCCACAAGTCTCCCAAGATCTCGCCGCGAGTTTCGGGATGACATCTGGGCTGGGGAAAACTTTCAACGGAGTCGTGTATCGCTTCGATCGCAACAGCTCGGTAGAGCATGTGAATTCCTGATGCGGGGCTTTAGATAGGTTGCCATTCAGGTTATATTGAACACACCTTGAATGCCGTGACGATGGATATAGTTTAGGTTCTCGGCACTGAAGTATGTTCCACCAGGACTTCCGGGTTGAGGCCTCGGGGTTGGTAACGTGGCCGATTCCGATGGAGTGTGTATGGAGGCACGATGAAGATTGGGACGGCCTTCAGAATACGAATCACGCCATGGCAAAGCTGCGGGTTGAGATAACTCTTCAGTCGATATCTGAAGACATGCGAAACGCACTCTGAAGGACTCCACCGCCAGGGCGGTGAGTGCTGATGCCGGGTGTCGCGCCCTCATTGTTTTCAATCTGCAGGTCGGCTTGCACCTGGTGAATGTTTATATCACCGTGAACTTCATAGAAGTTTCCTCCGTGGACTTGGAATCCGGTACTATTGCTGAGCAGCGGCATGTGGGGGTCAAGTACAAAGAGTCGTTTCTCGGAAACCAGTGACGTGGGAAGACATAGCTTTCCAGTGCTTGTGTATTTTTGTGCACATTAATTTGACCATTGACGTCGGAGAGCATAGCTTTGGAGATGTTTCCCACAATTTTGGTTCCCAGGGTAAGTTTGGAGCCTCAGTTTCCAACGCCGCGAACAAGGATATGCTTGAAAAAGACTGGGATTTGTAATGTTGGCGACGTGGAGGACCATAGACCTACCATATAACCTAGCGCCGAGTTAAGAACAAGTTGAAATTCAGAACAACCAAAAGATAGATCCACCTCTCGAGTCGGGATAGGAGTTAAATTGTACATGGTTGTTTTCGCGCCAACGACCGCGCCAGACTCGGAAGAAAGGAATCAATCGACAAAGAATGACCGACCGGAAGGTAGAAGCGTATTGAGAACGACAAGAACACAAGTAACTCTGACTGAGTTACGGGGAGAAGAACCAAGATAGCTGCAGGGTATGAATGGATAAAGCGGAGCTGCGGACCAATTCTCAACGATGGTGACGAGGACCCCGAGGAAGAGGCGGGTCAGAGCCCGAACCAGCATTCGCCGTCCTCAGTGATGCCGTGGACCAAGACGTTGTTGCACATGTCCATAAGAGATTCGATGACGCGATCGAGCTTTTCGAGACCGTGCAGACAAGTGGAAGGTCCATGCTTGCAACATCGACGTCGCCCTATCGAGTCCGGGGTTCAGAAGACTACTTTGACGAGGCACGAATGCTCTTGTCATTGTCCACTTTTCGCGCACTGTTTTCGCCCAGAAATCTGTCTTGCCACCGGTGGGACAGTCGAAGGTAAGCAAGTATTGGAGATGGCTATTTGCGCTGACGCGTCAGAGCACTTGTGGTCAAGTGTAGTGGCAAGCCAGAGATCCGAAGTGTATCCCACGGGGAACGGCCTGACCGTCGGGAGCAAGGGCCGCCGGTGCCGGAGTTTGAAACGCCGTCACGTGGTGTTGCCGATTCGGAGGTCCGTGCGCTCGCCGAAAGCGCTATCGAAAAGGCGGGGATAATGTCATTGAGAAGGCCACAGATGGAGAAAATTCAGGGATTAATATTCCAACCCCGGTATTAAGCTTCTGGAACCAACGGTCAAGTAGCAAAAAGTAGTGTCTTGACATCGCGACGAAGAAAGAGATCTTTTCCGAGAGAAAACAGCGAGGACGTTGGAATTTTCTGCGATCCACTTGCATACAAGATGTACACCCGAATTTTACACAAGAGACTATCAATTGCCACCCCTAATTTTGGGTGTGCTAGTTCTATCCGGTCTCCAGAACGAAACAATTTCACTTACAAGGCCGTCTCTCCGCCATTGAGGGCAGAACTGCCTCACTTACACGTAAAGTTTGAGCCGTCGCCCTGCGGTTCGGTGTAAGATGTTGAGATTCATATCAGAGTTTCAGTCATGGAGGTGTAGCAGTAAAGTTTACAACAAATCGACACCAATTCGGCCTCTCAAGGAAACTCTCTGCGCAAGTTGAACTTCTGGTTCGTCCCACCGGAGCACCCTGTAAGAACAGGAGGCTGTCCCACAACACCGGGCTGTTGGATACAAAACCCGGAGAGGTATGAATTCGCGATTTGGCAGTCAATCCCGAAGACACCTCCGGAAGGTACACCGGAGTTACATGTGTCGCAGCTGATAAGCCAATATTGATGCCTGAAATACTATGAGTACTGGTAATTTAAACTGATCCCTTGAAATAACTTACTCGTCTTCTCCAGTAATGTCGATTGTGTTGAGCTCAAGCGTAGGGGTGGAACCGGGGGGAGGCTCCACAGCAAATACAGCGAGGTTTTGATTTGCTTGGTCTCTGTAATTTTATTCGCCCGTGAGCTGGAACACACGAAATGGAGAAAGGAAAACATTACTTGATGAGATAGCTCGTGCCCGAACTCTCAACCAAAAATTCGGGGTTCAGGTCGTTCACGGCCTTGGTAATTATACTGGCCCCTGCGGTGTCAGAGGCGACAGCGAGTTCCTCGAGACCGGTATTGTCTGCGTAGAGGATGCTGATGGGGTGCCCCCCAAAGCTTGGATTACACGACGCGAAGGATGAGGAAGCCGCTGCAAGGACAACAAAGGCACAGGAAAGGTGAGTAGACAGCATTGGGCGAGGGAGACAAGGATGGTGGGCATCCTCCCGAATTTATGGCTTTGCCTAGCGCGCAGATGTCAGGGGGGTGTCATAAACGAAGCGACATTGAATTCATGGTGCAAGGATGAGATCTTTGTCTGTGTCATTTCTCTGTATCAGTTAAATGCTTCGTGTTTCAGCGTACCAAAGTCATCGCTAAGAGAATATAACGAAACCGTGCAGCGTCACCTTCTATGTGTTTATATACCAGAAGTGCCGTATATCCCTCACGAGGTCAGCACTGGTCATCAACTACTTCAGGATTGTCGAGATGGGTTAACTTCTTGGTGTCCAGAGAGAGGGATCGGTACCAGGTACGTTAGCCCGCCAGTGCAGGTCCCGAGCATAAGCCAGCCTGACAGGCCGCGTCGGCGGTCTCTACTCCGTTAAATACGTCGGAGGCATTATAGCTTTGGAACGGAATTAGCGCAGCTCCCTTTGAGATATGAGGCAGTAATCACCGCATCCAGCCGTTTGAATTCTTTGTACTGCGAGCGAATTTCAGTATACCGACAGAGTAAGGAATTGACGGCGTACATGCACGCGCCTCAGACTCTAAGCGAGACTGTCAGGACTTTGGAGAGGGCGGAAGTCCATTGCGAATTGCTTCGACAGCTGTGCAGGTGAGAAGAGCGGGGCCGACGGACCTTCGTTGAAAATCATGGCAACTATGGCATATATTTGGAGGACGGCCGTCCAGTGGTGCTCACTGGCAGTACATGCGCCGGGCACGCACTTGTTCAGGTTAACGGTAAACTATGACGGAAGGTTCGACATCTTGTTCTAACTCAAGGTCGCCGAGTGGGATCGTCCGAAAGTCTGCTGATGAGAACATGTCGCTTCCCAACATTCGAGGTGCATACCGGTACCAGAAGGCACAGAAACTGCTGTGTGGTAGTTGGTGGCGCTGGCGAAATTCCCGCCGGAGACCACAAAAAGTCGCTGGATCCAGGAAAGAAGGCGCCCTGAGCATCACTTCGATTTAAGGCCGATCAGCCAATAATGTACATGTACGATTCTCGAGGAAATATTCAAAACACTGACGAGGGTTGTTCATCCGCCATGCCTCCAGGGACGCAGGGTGCGGCGTGTCGCCCATGGATGCAGGCGTGTACCGTCGAAGGATGCTGTCAGGGATCGTTCTGTGGGCGATTGAAGAAGTTTCGTTTGGAAAGCCTGAGTACAGCATCGCACGTCAGAAGACATCTTGTTGTCTTGTTGTAGGTTCCAACCCTCGAAGTTTGGCGTTGCCATCCGAGCCAGTCGTATGTTGGTTCCGCTTTGCCGTGCCCACGCATGAAGCCAAGGACAAGCAAGGTCGAATGAAGCCTCGAGACACGAGGAGGATATCTATAATCCTCGACGTTTCACGGCGTCAGATCAAAAGAATTCTAGTCTCAGGTTTTTAATTGAACGGCGCCAAAGCAAGAAGCCCACGAAAAGGCTGTAATAAAAATATATCCCCAGGAAGAAAAGCCCGGTAGCGGTGGTCCGCGCTCGCTCAACATGGGGTTTTGCGCTGTTGACTTGCGAGGGGTTCGTTCGATTCGAGCCTGGGCTTTTGGCTAACCGAGGGCAGGTTTTTAGTAGTCATTTAGTATTCTTTTGAGTTTATCGTTGTGCGGCTGTTTTGTTGCACAGAATTCTTTGCTGGCCTTCCGGGATACTTTTGACTTCGGCCTCCTGCGGCTGCTGCCCCCGCCGCGTATGTTGTTCAGAGTTTCGTTTTATTGAGGCACAATAGAGTAAAACAGATCCACCAAACTGCACGCGAGCAAGGACATGGATTCGAGGTGGGTTTGGTTGATGCCGGCGCGCAAGGACGGCTGACTGATCATTGGAAATCGCACAGCAGAGGTCGTGGGATTCGGAAACGGCAGGTCATCGACGTAGAGTCACTAAAGCTCGGGTAGGCCGCCATCAGGAAACAGACTGGGACCGCCGAGTTGAAGCCCTCCAACGAGTAACGCCGCAGCTTTTGACAATTGCAGTCAGAAATTCAGAATTTCGAAATCTTGTTGACTAGTGCGCGAGAGATGGCCCGAAAGAGACATTTTCAGTAAGCAGGAGTTTTTGCAGCGGATTTCATCCCGAGTCAATGAGCGCAAAGACGAGGTTGCTGGTTGGCAGTCTCCTACCCATCCTCGCGTTCCGGGGTTGGGAGTTAGTGTAGGAAGTACGCGGCTGTAAATTACGAGAAATCAATGGCCCATCGAATTGATGTTCTAGATTCATTATTGCTTCCGAACTTCAAGGCCCAACCCCTCCACGGAGGCTGGCCTTTAACAAATGTAAACAACATAGCCACATTTCGTGGAAATGTTCAACTTTGAAATCACTCTTCCCGAAATATTCTGTAATGTTGCCGAGCGGACTCCTGACCCCACAGAAGGCCCCCCAACAATTTTCTGGAAGGACCGGAACTCAACACGCAAGGTTTGCAAAAACTCAACTAAGCGGGTGGCTATGTTGTTTACGGTTGTTAAAGGCCAGCCTCTGTGGAGGGGTTGGGCCTTGAAGTTCGGAAGCAATAAATTTGACAGATCATGTGATCAGGCTTTTTACGGTAATATATTTCCACGGATATCACAGTGTAATAATACTACAGTGACTCCCAACCCCGTAACTGAGGCTGGGTAGGAGACTGGCTGGTTGGTGGCTTCCGGCAACCCGGTTCTGATTCCCGCTGTTTACTTCGCCAAGCACAATAGCACCGCCACTCGTTAGTTACTATGTTAAACCACGCCTATGTGAAGTACATCACTGAGGTACGACTCAAGCCGACCACGGCAGGCCATAAGAGCCACTAATTAAAGTAGCGGGGGTGCGGGCGGTTACCAGAAGTCCGACTAGTATAGTACCACGTGATCAGCTGATGCAATCAATCCACAGAAAATCCATCGGGGTCGACGAGGGGACGGGTTCCTCCTGGTTCCATTTCGTGTCTTCGCCCTACTGTCGCCCAAATTCTCGAATTCCGCCTCAACATGCGCATATGTCACCCACGAATTACCCTCCGGGCTTCCTGGACTAGACAATTTGACGCCAAAAATCCTGTGCCCAAAATCCTGTGAGGCCATCGAGACTGATACTGTCGTGTTTCACGAAGACTCAATCGGCGCTTTAGGGTGGAAGATTGACCGCGAGATGACATATAAATATTCGTTGGCTGGCCCTCAGAGAGAGAAAAGGTCAGCCTTTTCTCCCGCATACTCTACATATCCTGACGATGATTCAAAAGACGTTGCTGTCCTAGATTCATGGTGGTAAAACCCACACCGACACTGTGCTGTAGTCGACCGATCTCGACGGGTTGCAGCGTACGCATTGCTTTTGAGGGCAGGATCGAGGAAGGCTACCCCGAAATTCGTGCGGATGACGATTAACCGACCGTCGGGCTCGAATATTCACGTTTGCCGCAAGTTTTGTGGCCGTTGGTTCCACGGCAACACTAAGGCGTCCGCACACTCTGCCAAGGTCAGGGCTTCATGCTGTGGTCTTTTGGAGTTGTGTGTGTACTGATGACTTTGGTGCTGTGAAGGATGCATACGGACACCGATACACCCACGTCGCGCGATGGATGCGTTCCGGCCGTGTGGACTCCGCGACTCCGCGACCGACACGCTGTCTGCTGCTTTTTTAAGTCAAGTTACTGTCGCGCCCACTACCGACCTCAAGTGGCGGGTCCAAGACGGCTGGACCTGGTGGAAGCTCGCGGACCAATCCTACGAAGACGTGGAGATGTCGCCCACCGCGCTGGAGTTGTCGCGACTCGCAAGATTTTTACATGTGACGTATGCTCGCCTCCGTGGATGCGAGTCCGTGCGCCCAACTGCAGTATACATACACCATTATCTCCCCGCCCAGCCGGCTGCGAGCTGAAATATCCACCTCGAGCCGACGGTGCGAATAGTTGGCTACCCCCGACCAAAGCGAACCTCGCTCCTCGACCTTCCCTGGCGCGCGAGGCGACTTCAAGCCCCGACTGGGGTCACTGCGTGATTAGGCGCTCATGGCACGCTTTCCTCTCTCCTCTCTCTTCTGGCCTCACTCTTCTTTCTCCCCTCACCTACCCCTCTCCGCGCCCGCTCGCCGTCATTTACACTTGCTTGGCTCCCGCGTCGCTGCGATCGCGCTCGTGATCAAGCCCCCGATAAGGCGTACTGGGACGCCGTGATCTTCTCCCCAGAGCTGGAGGTGGCGGTGGGACCGCCGAGGCGCACCGTTTTTTCGTGCTTGCGCTTGCCCGTCGCGCGCGACTGATCCTCCGCTGCGCCCACTGAGACGATGAGGAGGGAGATGGAGAAAGGGGGGCTCTTGACGTGTTACACCCAACACCGACTGACCCACCCGCCGTACGACCTCGTTCCCACCGAGACGATGGAGATGGAGATGGGTGGCGTGCAGGGCAGATAGGTCGTGCGAATGCGCGGAGAGAAGTCAAGGAGAAGTACGAGAAGGGGGGGCGATGGAGCTCCTTGACGTGCCCACCACCCACGCGCGCTGCGCGCACGATAGCGTTCTTCCGCCGCGCGCCCACTGAGACGATGAGGAGGGAGGTGGAGATGGAGACAAAGATGGGCGGCGGGTGCAGGCGCGGACAGGGCGGATCGGGATAGGGTCGTGTGCATACGCGGAGAGAATTCAAGGAGAAGTACGAGAAGGGTGAGCTGTTGACGTGTTACACCTACCACCGACCGACCCACGCGCCGTACGACCTCGTTCTCGCTGAGCCCACGGAGACGATGAGGAGGGAGATGGAGATGGGTGGCGAGTGGGTGCGAGAGCGGATGGGTCGGAGGGATACTGTGCGAATGCGCGGACGGGGAGAAGCGGGAGGAGGGGATAGCGAGGGGGGACGGTGGAGCTCGTTGAACCCGCCGCCGCGCGACCTCGTTCGCGCCGCGCCGACCGAGACGATGAGGAGGGAGGTGGAGATGGGCGAGTGGGTTGGGCAGGCAGGCGCGGGTACGGATGCTGTGCGGATGTGCGGACGGGGATCTATAGAAGCGGGAGAAGCGGGAGGAGGAGATAGCGAGGGGGGCGATGGAGCTCGTTGCACCCACCGCCTTCCGACCCGCGCGCCGTACGATCTCGTTTCCGCTGTGCCCACCGAGACGAGGAGGATAGAGATGGAGATGGCGAGCGGGTTGGGGAGGCAGCCGCAGGTACGGATGAGGAGGAGGGATACTGTTCGAATGTGCGGACGGGATCTATAGAACCGGGAGAAGCGGGAGGAGCGGGAGGAGGGGATAGCGAGGGGGGCGATAAAGCTTGTTGCCCCCACCGCCGACCGACCCACGCGCGGTGCACGCGAGACCTCGTTCTTCCTGTGCGCACACGAACCGCACCCAAGCCTGCGCACATCTTACTTCGGCGCATTGTACGACGCCTGGAGGAATCCAGATGGCCGCTACACCCTCCGCAATGCGCCCCGCATCCAGCGCGTCGACGCCCAGTCGTCCTCGTCTCTTACGCGTACCAGCTCCAGCGTCTTCTCCATGTTTATGCGCCCAAGATCCCAGGGCCCATCTCACGTCCGACACAGCGCTTCTGCGCCAGCGTGAATCGCCAATTCACGGTGTACATGGGTTTGTGTATCCACCCTCCTCTCGAGCGGCGGAGACCGTATATCCCCCCTCCCTCGCTCCCGCACACGTCCCGCCTCAATCCCTCGCTGCCCACCTCTGTTTTCTGGCTGCCGTTCTCCGCAGGTATATGGACGACTTCAAAATTTCCCTCTCCTTCACGTCGACCTCTGTCTGCCCAACTCCCGCTCACTTTCCGGATCCGCTTGTCTCGGCCCCCCACCCTTACATCCACCCCCTCCTGGCCGCACATTCCCAGATCAGCTCCATCTCCGCATGCAGACTCGTACACGTGCTCTAGATTCTCGCTGCTTCGATTGACGACACTTCCCGTAAAGATGGGTACACGTCGGTGGAGATGGAGGTTAATGCGGATGGTGGCCGGTCCTTTACATGCCGGCGCGGATTTCATCGTACGCGCGCGCGCGCTCGTTGACCCCGTACTCCTCTTCTCGTGCATTGCTCCCCGAGCCCCGAGCCCCACCCTCGTACGCGGAAGCACGCCGTCGGTGTCGGCGCGCAATTGGCCGCTTTTCCGCGGCTGGGATGAGCCTGAGGATGGGATGGTGACGCGGTGGAGACAAACCGGCGGGCGAGGCTGGCGATGGGGATCAACATGAGCGTGGAGAAGGGGTACGGTACGAGGAAGGGCAAGAGATGGAGTCTGGACGCGCAGCAACTCCCCGCTGGTAACCGTTTCCTCGGCACACTGGCCCGCATTCGCTCGTGCTCTAGCCCACCCACATACTCTCTCCAGGCCCACCTGTGGTCGCGCCTGATGCTCACCAGGTTGCTCAGGGCGGCATTCGGTGCGGGTGGGGCTGGGGCTGGGGCCGGGAAGGAATGCAGGGATGAGGAGACCACCGCCTGACTCGCTTGCCATGAGTTTCACAATTCAGCCTGTGCAGGCCCTGGCGTCGGAGATTCGCTTTACCTTTACCGTTCCGGTTTATTTCGCCTCGTCAATTTGTTGGTACTGAAATATGTACTCCCTATTCACTTCGTCGTTCGAAGGCGTGTGATGGTCACAACCCTCACCGCCTCGGTGTCGCCGATCCTTACCCTCGTTCTACGGCCTGGAAAATGTCGGAAGCTCTGGAGTGCGAAGCAGTGGGTCAACAGGCAGAGAAAGCATTCGAGGCTGCCCGGAAGAATGGCCACCGGTTTGTCTTACAGAAAATCGTAGTCGGCGCTACCAAAGCGGAAGCCGCGGATCCTGGCGCCTTTCGGGAGGCGAAACAGGGCTTGGTGTATGATTTGAATGCTACCTCAACGGTCAAGCGAGGTCAGAGCCATCGTCAAACGGATGTTCACCCTCCGGCCCTTCGTGCCACCGCGGATAATCCTCATCCACTCCTGCTCAGTACATTGGTTTTGGAAAAGATCACATACACGAACCGGGGAATTGTTTTACACTTTGGCGGTCTATTCTTCATGGTAATCTTTGTCGTGTCCTCATTTTTTTTCGGCACATCATGCTCATCACTTTCAGCTCAATATTTGACCGACGCGGCGGTACAGGTTGATTCGCGCAATCAATGGGAACAATCGATTCGCAATGTGAACAAAGAGGTGTGATGCCGTGACGGGCATGGCCATTGACTCGTACTTTTGAGCTCCGACGGTACGGTACGGTCAACGGGACGGCCGTCGCGGCCGTGGCAACGGTGATAAGCCAGCAATTGGGCCACGCGCGGAATTTGCGATTTTTGCTCATTCAGTGCCACTAGCTGTATTGTAATCGGCTATATAAATCACTCAGCAGGGGGCTAGTGTCAGTCCGGGCAGCTAGCTAGGAGATAGCAGCGTATATACTATAAGCTTTAAGGTGTGAACTCACTGGAAGGTCGATACTGGCCGGAAAGTCAAAATCATACTTAAAGCTTTAAGTCAAACCTTCTCTTTTAACAAACCCTCAGGGTTCGTAGGAGTTGGGCGTTCACTCTAATCAAGGACAGGAGGAAATACTATCCATCCGTGACCAGGGTTGAGGAATGGAAGCCTTGCAGGGGCAACCTATGTTGACTAGAACATTTGTCTGCGGTAGAGTTGGCATTTCCTGTCAATCAAGCCGAAGATCCGAGGACCGGAAAGGTCCGACGGCATAGCCAGGAAACAGCACCTCAAAGGGAGCAGTAGTGGCAGCAAGGTCTTGCCGCCGGCTAAACCAAAATCGTGATGCCAAGAAGCTATTAATAGTCTTGACTCGAACAGACTCACATGGCTATTCACGAATGACTCGAATTGACTCAAATGACTCGAGGCTGATTCACCAGGAGTCACACACACCGAATTGGGACGACATGACGAGGCTGGGATATTATTTGGACACGCCAGAAGCGGACATATATTATTTATTTTAATTGTACCAACATCCATGCAGATTATTCTCCTTTTCAAGTCAAGATTCGTATGTAAATTAGTAGATTGTATTCAGTAGGAGTCCGTACCTTCACGGACTCAGTGTTTGGACCATTATGTACATTACTGTTTCGAGTTTCCATGTTTTGTAGTATTTGGTATGTAGGATTTAGTATATAAGTAGAGGTAGAGCTTAGGTGGAAGCCAGTGGACCGTACCCTTCTTGTTAGGAGCACAGCATAACGCGTGCCTCCGTCCGGGAAGTCTCACGGAATCCATTCGGTGTACATTTGAGTGTCTTTAGATACTTTAGTGTCTACCAATATATTGGGATTGGATTATATTTGTTGTGCAGCGTCAGCGTCAGCGTTTAGGGTCAGCATCAGCGTCAGCGTTTAGGGTCAGCGTCAGCGTTTTAGGGTCAGCGTCAGCGTCAGCGAATATTACAGCGGAACTTGTCAACCTTCGGTTACAGTTCAAACCCAGCGTCGAACTAAGTTTAGTTCACCACACAACCACCCGGTGTCCATCACCACAAACCTTTTTGAAAACCACAACTCTTCTAAGAACTATAAAGGTCGCATCAGCGCCCAATAGGTCCGAGAAACCAAACGGTCGACTTAAAGCTTTAAGTCGAAACCTAGTTTTCAGCTATTGCAACAGCCGTAATACTTCGGTTGGAACCCCACGAACGCATATACAAGCGGAGAAGTGATTAGGTGTTTGATTTGGAGTGTGTTTAGTGTGTGGTTTAGCCATACATCGAGACCCAGCATCCAGCTCATTTCCCCCTGGTCGGTCCCGATCCGCGGCGTATCAACGGCCGTACCGATCTGAAATTTCTTTTGGTGTTTTGTTCGAGGGTAATGTGGCTCGAGGTGATCCACTATGGGGGTGTAAAACACACTGGGACACTTAGCAGTTATTTGCACCTCCCCGGACTTCCTGAACGCACTAAACAATTTTTGTGAGTCAAATACCAGGTCTTCCCAAAGCGGACCAATAGTTCGGCAGTAAGTGAGCCAATAAACCACGAATAACAGTATTTTTAGCCAAATTATTGTGACACACCCATGTGCCGTCGAATTGTCGTTCCGGCCCGTCGTTCAACGGGCCGTTTTCGAGGATGCGAGATTGCCCACGGGACGGGTGCCGTCGAACCATCGCAACGGCAACGGGCGGCAGCCCTGGTGTGTGCAAACTGGATTGAAGGCCTTATGATCATACTCGCGCATGTGACGCTATTCGTGCAACCCCCCGCTATCTTCGCCGGAATTGGAGAGCAAACAGTTATGGAATTGTTCTTTATGGCAGGTTTACCTTGGTTTTACGGTGGTGTTACATCTAGTTCACTCATTTTTGAGCTTTTGACAGGTCTCTCCCCTTTCCTTACATTGCACGACCTTTTGGGTAACCCTTCCCGGGCTGCACATTTCCTTGCTGCATTCTATTCACATGTAGCACACGGGAAGCAAAATCTGTGGTGGGACTCACCTGTTTTCTCGGTCTACTCGTAGCACCTGAAATTGCCCTTACAGGAAGACACTTCTTCAACCCTGTGTCCACAACGGTGTTCTGGCTCCCACCAGTGGTGCTTGAAGCAAAGGAAGGCACACACCTTGATTTTGCATAGAGGCTTGCGAGCGGCCGGCAGTTGTCCTTGTGTCTCTTGGGGAGAAAAAGGCCTATCAATCGTTTTTACAATGCGCAAATGTAACACCGCGTAAACCGCCCCAAAAAAAAAAAAAAAAAAAAAACTCTATGACTGCCTGTCACAGACAAAGCCCTGGTAATCTAATCTCGTCCAGCTATACTGAGATAGTGGATTGGGGAGTGAGATCTTAGTCCAGCCAGAGGCTTCGTAAAGATGATCGAATAAACGACTAGGGAGGGTACAGAATACTCTACTAACTAGTCGTACTTATACTGTCTGGGTGTGAACTACTAACTACTAAATATGGTAGTGACTGCGTGGCAATTGTTCGTAGCCTCGTGTGCTCCTGTGAGCAATACCTTTAAGCATGCGTTATGCTGTCCTTTGTCGTGCGTGTGGCAGGTGTCATTTAATATATACATACTGCGGCTCCTGGCGTCCAGCCTGTCTTCATGGATCGGCATACACCTTTACTTCTGTATGCTGGGAGTTCTCTCGTCGTCTCCACTGATCCTTCGTCCGAGGCTTTGTCTGTGAGCCAATAATATCCACCATGCACCTTGGCGTGTGTCTTGCCATGTGGGTGCGGGTTCTTCGTCGATCGGTCCCTCGATCAAGGTCTTCTATTAACACCATGTGTCCTTGGTGCTTCTTCGATCGTAGGGCTTCTGTATTCCCATGATCGGTGTGTGCGTTGTATGGCAGGCGACAGCTGTCGGGCGGTACTGTCGGTGTACGGCCTTCGGTGTCCCGCCATGTCTTCTGGTGAAGCGCTCCCGGAGCGTCACGCGTGACTAGTCACTGCGGATTGTCTCAAGCGGGCAATATGTGTCGCGCAAGACTGTTGTTCCCGTTTAATCTACAATGGCGGTGCCATGTCCTGGTAGGGATATCTTCTATTCCCATATTGAGTTCCTGTTGTAGAACTCTTCGTCGTCTGAGGGGTCGTCCTCGTACGTCGTGTTCCCTCTGAAGTCCTGCGGCGGTTCTGGCTCATCGTCGTCGCTGCCGTTACTGCCGTATTCCTCGCAGTGCTTCCTTCGGTACTCTAAGCACCTTTCCCATCGCGCGTTGTTCTCTGCGATGAGCCGTGCTTCGGCTTCTTCCTCCGTCTCGTCATCTCCTTCGCTATCTTCTTCTAATAGCCTTCGGAAGAGATTGTCTATCTCCTTCCGGTTCTTGCCTTTAACCGGTTCTGTCCGAGGGACTTCTTCCGGTAGCATGATATAGTTTAGGCGCTTGGGCGCTTCCACTATCTTAGACGCCTGTGGGCGCCTCGGCACTTCGACCTGTGCCCGTTCTGCTATCTCGTTATCACCCTTATCATTCTGGGCGTCTACGAGATCCTCGACTTCAGGATCTATATCTGGGATCCCTTGGTCGGCGGCTTGGTTCTCTTCGGCTTCTTCCTGGAGAACCTTCTGCTCGAGTTCGGCCAGTCTCTGCCTTAGCTGGTTGCCGGCTTCTTCGTCTCCAGCTTGGCTGCCGAACGTGATCTGCTCGAGGGCGTCGAGCCACTCTTGTAGCTGGGCTCGGCTTCGACTCTCGGGGGTTGACTCAGGCTCCGGCATCTCCTCTTCCGAGACTTCGGAGTTGTCGCCTTCGGTTGACTCTTGGCCGAAGGTTTGTTCGTCTTGATCTTCGGAGGTGCCGAAGATCTGTTCCTGTTGATCTTCAGGGGTGTTGAAGATCTCGTCGTCGTAGTTCAGGTCCTCGAACTCGACTAGTTCCATACTCAAGCCGTATCCCTTTTCAGGTGTGGGCTCGGGCTCAGGGGTCTCTTCCCGTTCTGGCTCAGACTTAGGGGTCTCGTCCGCCGTTATCTTATCTGTGTGCTCCTGTTTGGCAACAGTCTCAGATGGCGTTGGAACGATAAGATTGGAATCGAATCGTGACACTGCCAGCAATTGGAATGTAGGGAGTCAAACCCCCATTCTGAAGAACATCTCAGTGAGCCCCGCGGTGTTCTGCACACCATGTCCGATCATCTGGCATGTTCTTGTGAGAGTCCACGTTCCAAGTATGTAGCAAATGATAGTATCAGAGAGTCATGGATAATGAATATAAAAACAGATAGCAAATGTACACAGTGGATAAGGAACCAAGTAGACCACATAGTAAATGAGATAGTCCGACATCAATCCTGTACCTGAAAGAGGTAAGTGCAGACACCGTGTTTGTGTCATCAAATTGACTGCTGTACTCTGAAAGTCGGCAAATAGGCTGAGAAATCAATAATAATTTGCTTCCCACCCTTGGCCTCAAATGTGATACAAATGCCTGGCTGCAACATGTAAATGGCAGCCTTTGGTCGCAACGCCACTGGGAGCCAGCAAATCCGGCGACCATCAGTTGAGCGGCATATCCACCCGTTATCCATCATGCAAAATTTGGCTTTTGGGTAATGTTGATGAGGAGCAGATTGTTCGGTGAGTGCCATTCTTTCCATCAACACACTAGGTGAGCCGGGGTTATTTGTGTGCACTCTGTGTAAAAGCATGCTGCTTTCAAAGTCCCACACCCCAATAGTATTGTCGAGGGATCTAGAAGTGATATGACTGCCATCGCGGGAAAATGCCAGGTGTGAAACTGTGTCTGAATGGCCATGTAAGGTCTTCACATGCATCCAGGTTTTGGTATTCCAGAGCCGAATTGTGGTATCATCAGATCCAGAGGCAATGTGTGAGCTAGAGGGGTCGAAAGCAATGACAGTCACCCATTTTGCATGGCCTTGCAGTTTGTATGGATGTCTGTCGCCTTCATAGGTCCACACCTTGAGATTGAGATGATTTTCTGACAGTGACACTAGGAATCTATTATCTGACGAGAATTGAAGAAAGGCTGGGTAGTGGCAGTAGCCACGAAGTGTGCGTGTACCGGTGTGAGAAGCATCCCAGATGTTGATAACGGAACCGTGCAACACGGATGCAACATGGGTTCCGTCGGGGGAAAGAATGAAATTACGGATCTTGGAATCTTTAAACACTTGGAAACTGGTGCTATCAGATATATCCCATATGCGAAGGGTTCTATCTTCAGAGCCTGATGCTACCCGTGTCCCAGTAGGTGAGAGTGCTATGGAGGTTACCCATGCTGAATGTCCACAAAGGTTCAAAATGGGCGCCCCGCTAACTATGTCCCACAATCTGACGGTGTGATCTCTAGATCCAGACAAGATATATCTCCCATCTGAGGAAAACACAACAGAAACAACGCGACCATTATGGCCCCTCAGGACTCGGACATTCCTACCACTGGAAGAATCACAGATCCAAATTCCCTGATCACTGCATCCTGCGGCGATGCAGCTATCATCGGGGGAAAATGCAACAGATAAAACCCATTCCGGGTATCTCCGGAGAATCTTGCTAGTCATAAAGCTAGTGTGATGCCAGATTCGCACAGTTTGGTCCGCAGAGCCAGACACTATGCAGGTTCCACTGTTGGAAAATGCAATGGACAAAACGGCAGCCAAATGACCTTCCAGAGTTATCTGACTAACACGTTCTGGATCCCAGAGTTGGATGGTCGTGTCCTGAGAACCTGATGCAATGTACCCAGTGGCTGACACAGCAACACATTCAACAGGTTTTGACTGCCCCGTATAACACCACACTTTCTTCCCTGTATGAGCATCCCACAGCCGAATCTGCCCATCACTTGATCCAGCTATGACACCAGTGCCATCGGACGTGAATGTGACAGAGGTTATTGAGGACATGATTGTATCCAGAGTTTGAAGGTGTACACCACTTAATGCATCCCAGAGTCGAACATGACCATCATGGGATCCTGTTACAATCTGGGTTCCACTGGGTGAAAAGGCAAGAGCTTGAAACACAGATCCTTCTGTGTCAATGACTGTATCACTGAGGCTCCATTTCTGACCTGCTGCATTGTATGTTTTGACTTGTAGGTCCATTTCTTGCTTGAATTTCTCGACAATCAATGCACCATCTGGTGCAAACAACAGAGCCGAATGGTACACTTGAAGTGCAGAAGCACTGATAGCTGGAAAGAATTGCTGCATAATGTGTTCTGCATCATGCAAAAGTGTGAGTGTTTCACGGTCAACATGGGTGCTAGTCTAGAAGTTAACTATATGTAAGTGTCCCTGACATCCCAACAAAAAAGAAAATCAATCTCACCAGAAGGACCTGACGTAGATAGCTGATGGAATTAAGACCGTGCCGCAGTTCCCCCAACAGACTGCAAAGTTCAATCCAATGCAGCAGATGCACTGTACAGAAATGTTTCAATGCATCAAGGATGATATCTGCAAGCACCGAGGCTGAAATATGATGTGCCCAGTGTCTGGTTGCATATCTGATGTGTGCAGGAATGTATGTTGTAATCCTTTGTGGAAGATCCACAACTTCGCTGTTTAAAAGCCAGGGCCTCCCAATATGACATGGATCACGGGTAAGCTCATCCATGGCGCACAAACAGGAAAGCGCGAGAACAGTATGTTGTTGTTCTGGCCTGACAGTGAAATCGGGGATTAAACACCGGGTAGGGTTTGTGAGAAAGTCAAAGAATGAAGGATGTAGGAGTCGGATATCTTGGTTGTCATCATCCGGCACTATCACCACAGAATGCAGGTGCAGGAGGATCTCCCGAACACGGCCTTTATCGAGGTTGAGAAGTTTCTCCAATCCAAGGGATGATATGGGGTTCCGCACGCAAAGGAGGCAACCTAGAACTGTCTTGAGCTCCCGACGATACTGATCAAACATGTTCGGGTGTGCCCTTTGCAAAATCTCGGTATATAACTGGTCCAGCCGTTCAAATGGTGATGATTTTCCAGTGACTTGAGTAGTATTTCCAAGGAGAAGATTGAGCTGATCCCGTGGATTTGAGTAAAATGGGTCTTCAATAAATTTCACAGATGTTGCTGCAAAGACAAATAATCCTGCAGAAAGCTGTACTAGGGCACGGATGGATTCCAGCGATGGCCAAGATCCTGGTACCCTGTACAAGGCTTTTGTTACTGACAACCTTGATGTGAGATAGACTTGTATGTCGTGTTCTACCATGGAAGGTTTGAGCTCGTGTAACACCATCCGCCTCGTGGTGTGGTGCAATGTGGTATTTGCAAAACCCAGGACTATATGGGACTCCGGGCGGCTGGTCACCAAAAATTTGAGAGGGTACAACTCAGCCATATGATGTGACAATGTCGAGAGAACCACGGATATGGTCTTCTCGTCCTTGCATTCGTCGAGGGCATCCAATATAATGATGCAACACTGGAATGAATCCCGAACCTGTGCAAGTGGCTTCACAAGTAGCTCCTGGAGCTGATAGTGGACACTAGCGTAGATGATGTCCGGTTTTGCTGACAGTACTTTGGATACCTCAGCCCCAAACAAGGGGTTGAAGATGCCTAGTTGATAGGATATCGTAGGGAATATGATGCAAGGGTCACTGCATTCTGTGTCATCCCTGGAACAGAAGAAACTGGCGCCAAGCAGGTCCACATTTGAGTCCTTGCATTTCTTCGCAATGGTGTATGCAATTGTAGTTTTGCCAGTGCCGGCAGGCCCATTGATCCAAAATACTTGAGAGTTGACTTTGGCACTCTGGGAATCGAAGCGCGAAGGTGTCTGTTCTGAGTCTCCATGAATCCACTCAAATATCTGCGACAAAACTTCCTCTCGGGTTGAATTTGAACAGGCTTCCCTTTCGACAGAGTTGAATGCAGCCTTGCTTGCGTGACTGGGATGACCATCTAACTGATGGTGTTGACAAGCTGAGATTTTGGGATGTGCAATTACTAACCTCTGATTCCTTGGTCTATTGTGAGTTTCTTTGTATATATTATCAGCACATGTAATATGGTCAGTGGAACACCCCAACTCACCTGCACGGCCTTATAAGTGGCTCCAACAATGTCATGTGTCACTTCCGTTGCGTGCTGAACATATCTTGCATGCTCCTACATAGGAGATACTTTCAATTCATTACAGTAGGAGATCGGATTTATTCCTACGTGGAGAGCAAACTCGAGGGATAGTGTGGTTTCGGCCTTAGCAGTGCAGACCTGAGTAATTTGCGGGCAGGTTAAGTCACAGAGCTCACTGTAAAATTCCTGATGCTCCAGGACATGGTCTGGATTCGTTGGCGAAGCCACTGCTCATCTCGGTTGTATGTCAGAATACGCTTGAAGATACCACGAGATGACATGAGTTTGGCGTTGTGAGAGACCTCCACCAACACTCTGTAAGCAAAAGAGAATCAGAACTATACAGGCAGTTGAACAAGGACATACTCGGTCAATCGCTCAATTCGGTCCATTCCCATAGATGAGATCGTTCCCCTCGCGCTTGCCTGAGCGAGCACCTGGATGAAATCCTCCAGATTTTTGATCAGTTCCTCAATGTCTTCGGCGTTTTGAGCGGTTCTCTATCGATGGCTGTAAGAGAGGGTGAAAGTGGGCAAGATAATCTGACCTGTATTGAATCGAGAGCCAACAGAATGGCTGACATTCCCAGCGCAAGCCCCGGAATGCCAGCATTGTTGCACGCGTCCTTTGCAGCCAGGAGGATTCTCTTCAAACCAGAGCATGCATCGATGATGATGACGGATTTCCGGGTCGACATTTCTGCAGGGGTCGTCGAGCACGACACGTAGGTGTGAGCAAGGTGTGAGAGCGGTAGCTTAGGAACACAATAGATATCACCGGACAATCACCGGACACTGTTCCCGGAAACCCGTGATCTCTTGCGTGATCTCTTATTTTACCCTCAACAGTGACACACCGTTGACGACTGGCTCGTTGAATTATTTATTGCTTTCGTTTCATTTACATTGCCATTCCGGCCTCGAAAGGGGCTAAAATGGTAGAAATGGCGTGAAAAGTCACTGCGTTTTTGCAAGTTTCGCACACTCGGGCGAAACTTGGACGAACTGACGAAGCCAGGGTTTCGCCAGCGACCGAGATCAATAGCTCGACATGCCAGAGTTCCGAGTTGATTAGTCCCGCCCTAGGCCCAGAAGGGCGATCTTTTGAGCTCAAGTCGGACGTTTCTCAAGCTACGCACTTGGGCCCCTAGGCGAATCAACTGCCTTTTAATTTTGCCCGGTATCGCCTGAATATAGCTCTTTGAATCGCCCACGATTCTCTTGTCCAAAGCTTTCCCTTAAGCTAGCTCTGGCATTTCGTTACGCCATCCTTGCCTTTGGCCATTCTCATTAGGCAGAGTTGGGCTAACGCTCACGCTAGCTGCAAGAGCTCAGTGACCCTGATATTCACTCAATTCCAAGTCCTTCATTCAATTCCAAGTCGTTCAAGATAAGGAAGTTATGATTCAGGATCTGTAGCTAAACTAGCCAAAAAGTCGCCAGGGTACGGGGGGGTTGCTAGATATATAACGAGCAACGTCCCCTGACTTGCGAGGTCGGCGCGGTACAATTAGATTCACCGTCTTACGCGGCGTCTCCGGTGCCTGCACCTTGTTAGCGTATTGCGTGCCCGCCTGGGTAGATTCAGCAACAGGAACTGGACTGGATAAGTCGAACGTGTACGTACCGCGGCAAGGCCCGCCCAGTCTATGATTTCTTGGGATAGACCCGGCTGGCACAAAAGCGTAAGGAGGGAAGGCAGCGGAAACAAAGATCTTAACATACCTCCAGTAGATTGTTGGGGGCCAAGGCAAGCGTTGAGAATAGCTTCGCGGCAGCTCCCCGCTGCATACGAAAGCTCATGGTGCAGGACATCTGGGTCCACAGAGGGGCGTCTCGGTGGGTGTTGGATTTGCCGTAGTAGTCCATTATGACGACAGGACTTTCTGCGGCAGCTCCCTCTAGGCCAGAAGAGGGTGGGGCGGAAGCCTTCAAGAAGAGCAGATGCTCCTCAGCCCCCTCACCGCGCCGCTCAGCCTGAATGGAGCGTAAGTTGGAGAGGGAGAGGGAAAAGTAGGCGCTACTCACAGGAAACGTAACGCAGTGCAGCTGGGCAAGAACTTGTCCGGCACCGACGTCGGACATGTTCAGGAAGCCCCGTAGGAAGACATCATCTCTGAATTGGTCTTGCTGCTGGGCAAGGAACCAACGGTCCATGAGTTCCTTGTCCTGTAGTCCATGGCGAGTGCGCGTTTCGCCGAGATGAACCAAGTGAGCGCAGTGTCTTGCTTTGAGGTAGCGATAAGTCATGAGGGAAGGTTTGAGAAAGACGAGGCACGGTCAACGCCGGCTATAAGACCACAAGTCCTACTGTCTGCCATTTTGTGGTGCGGAGGAAAGGCGAGGGAGCGAAAGAGGTAGGCAGTGATTCTCCATCAAAGCTTTTTAAATAGCCCGACCTTCGCCATAGTGCCGTAACCTTTTCGTCCTCTGCCTTTCACCGACCCAAAACAAATCGCCGAACTGGCGAAACCTTTAAAAGATGGCTCCCTCAAGTCCCCTTTCTCCAGCCCTCCATGCCTTCTATCAAAATCAACGGCAAAAATGTCAGCATCCCTCCTCTGCCCTTGCGGCCCCGTACACCGGCGCAGAAATACGCCGCCAGCAATACTCGAGAGCCTCACCACGGTCCTCTGAGCGCCTGGCTGAAAAACGCCATTGCCACTTCCTTCCCTCGTGGGGAGACGGATACAACTGACCTGGATTCGGACGAAGTTCTGTGCTCCGTTCACATGAGATACAGCAAGGTCGGTCTATTCCATCGCTCAACTGCAACACCGAATTAATTTGAGACAGGCTGCAGATGACGGGACTATTTTTGAAGGCCCCGACAAATACCATCTCTTCATGTCCATCGAGACACCCTCCAATGCCCGCGTCGCAAACTCATACAACCTTTCCCCCTACCTCACCCTTGGCCACTGGATTGGTTCTCATCAGGACGGCGACGCGCCCGCTTGGACCGCCTACCTCACCAAGGATGTGGTTTATCACTTCCGCCAGGACCGTGCCTTCATGGCGCGCTTTGTTTGTGGTCTCACAGGCATCTGGGTCGCGAGCGTAGCTTCGGTAGGTTTATTTATTTTCACCTTGATTTTATACCTCTCAGAATTCTTCCCAGCTCACCGTATCCCCCGGCATGATCAACTGGGCCATTGCCAACGCCAAAGGCACACGCGCGCTCTCCGAAGTCAAATATCAACGCCGGCGTTTAATTGCGAGACTTCAACGCGACGCCAAGAGCACTAGCGGCCTGCAGGATTCTTTGGCTGTGGAGGAGGATTTGGTGGAGGTGCAGTTCCCCTTGGCGGATACGACGAACTGGCAGCGGGGAAACGGTTGCGCGCTCGACATTCTATTTAATCTGTTGATACATTTTATCTCAATCTTATATCCTTCTCTCACAACTCTGAAAAAAGCTTCAATTCATCTTGCTTTTACACCCCATTTTCATTAAAAGGTCTGGGTCTGCTACAAGAAGACAGAATAAGTCCACGGAAGCATACATCGGCGTATCAATAAGAAATGCCACATTAAAAGGCCGAAAAGAGACAAGGACAGAAAGACCGCTACGAAAACGCCGAAAGAGGTAGCGAGAGACGCGCTGGGAAGAGACGCAGCACGAGCGCGCGGCGTGTATGCGGGTGCGGCCCGACTGCAGGAGAGTGCGCGCGGCGTCCGTGTGGAGGCGGCAGGCGGCGGGCGCGTCGAGTGACAGCCCAAAACGGGACGCTGGCGCGAGGGGGATGTGCGGCAAAGGTGGGCAAATTCGACTGGCGCGGTGTACGAGCGCGGGGCGGAGGGCAAAGGCGGCGGTTGAGAGTGGTGAGGATGTAGACGGCGACGCCGTGAGACCGCAAGTGCTCTGCCAAAACGTCAGAAAACTGAAAACTAAAAGTGGGGGAAAAAGCGCACGCGATGACATCGGGGGCGGTGCGTGCACGCCGATGCGGAGGGACGAGCGGCAGAGGTAGAGAGAGATCCGTAGGTGGGCAGCGGCGCGGGTGTGTGGGTTGCGCGCTGCGTTGCGTAGGCGAGGCGCAAAGTCGAGGAGCGCTATGTGCGTCGCGGCAGACTTGCGGCCGCCCCGGGTCACGTGGGGATGGGAACGGAGACAGGTGGACGGGACTGCGGTGTTGCGTGCGTGCGCATGTGTTGTGCGCGCGGGTGTGCAGCCTCAGTGGGGGAAAGTGGGGTTGAAGTGGAAGTGGGCGGGCGGGCGCGGGCGTGCGTGGGGGGGGATGGCGCGTGCACAGTCGCGCGTGGTGTCACGCATGTTTCGCGGTGCGGCGCGTACGTAGGCCGCTCGCGGCGGTTGCGCGCGATGTGTGGGGTGGCGACCGTCGGCAACGCGCGCATGTGTGGCGGTGGGGCGCGTACGTAGGCCACTCGCGGCGGTTGCCGCAATGTGTGGGGTGGCGACGGCGGCGACGGCGGTGCGTGTGTGCGTGCGGCGCAGCCCAGAGTCGACGCACCCGGCGGTTGGGGATGGGCATGTGTACAGCCGCAGCGTGGTTGGGGATGTGGAACTTCCCCGGTGGAGATGGGCGGGAGCGACGGGCGGTGCACTTGCGGCTAGTCGGCGCGTTGTGTGCGCGACGCGCAAAGGGGAGCAGCGTGTTTTGCGTGCGAACGGGGACCAGACGGCGGCGGCATGTACTTCGCGGGTATTGCGAGGGAGTGTGTGTGCGCGCGCGAGGCGGCGCCGACGTGCTGGGCGGACGGCAGGGAGGTGAAGGGGGGAGGGGTGAGCGGCGGTCGTGCGCGACGCTGTGCGTGCGA
Organism: Mycena metata; assembly: GCA_029378385.1. Taxonomy (NCBI): domain Eukaryota; kingdom Fungi; phylum Basidiomycota; class Agaricomycetes; order Agaricales; family Mycenaceae; genus Mycena; species Mycena metata. The sequence goes on from JARKIB010000021.1 coordinate 652,163, forward strand.
GGTAGTGCGTGACGGCGTTGGCTTAGACCTGCTGCTGCGCGGCGGCGTCGGTTTGCGCATTTGTTTGGAGGTGGTTTGCTAAAGAAATCTCGTGAGTATTGGTTTGAAAGTTAGATGAAGGGAGAGAAGCTTACCTGGGGGTGATTTGAGGTGATTGAGGGCTGAGCTTGAAGAGAGTGAAGAACAAACAGTGGAGCAACGCGGCAAAAGGTTCCACTTGAATCCACGCTGGAAGAGGAAAACAAGGTCAAGTTAGCTCAAGTTCAATGAAGCACAGAGAATGAGTCACATACCTTCAAGTTCGAGTCGCTGTGCGATGAAATCCAGGTGAGTAACATTAAGCTGCTTGAATATTAAGGGACGCTTACCAGGGTGAATACAAAGGCTGCGCAGCAGCTCATAATGCAAACAACTGAGCTGCTGCGTGAACCAAACGAAACCATGCATCCAGCATGGTTGGGGCGCGTTGCTGGTCGAAACTTCGCGTCGAGGTGGTGGTGGAAAGAGAGAGGCCGGCAAAAAGCTGTGCAACTTCCCCTTTGGGAAGTCACGCCTCTTGCTCTCGACCACAACAAACCGACGCGTAGACGCGTCGTTTTGTTGACCCTCAAGCACATATACGTCAGTCACAGGTGAGTCCTGCTGTGACTTGACGCGTCGAAAACTGCTGGAAACCCCGGTTCATCCAGCGATTCTCACATAAGCAAGCTCGGCGACATTAATATTCCTGTTTGTTGGGTCTTTGACTCTTTCTCCCTCTCTCTGCGCACGCGACTCGTCACAGGTGGGCTGAGGTGTGACAAAGTTGAATCGGCGATTCGACTTGCTTACCTTAGCCACAGGTTCCTTGCATCTGCCCTCCTTAGGCTCGCCACTCTGGAGGCTGACGGCGTGGACCTACCCCCGGAACTCAGCGACCTCCTCGACCATGCCGACGACAGGCTTCAACACCGTCCTCAACCCGGCTGTTATGGGATCTGGGTATTCATAGTGTATTTGAATTTACCCTGTATATTAGTCTTCATAAATTCTGTCTTTTGATTCAAGAGCGAAGCCACACTTCTCAGCTATTATTTTGGTGTCTCTACTAAAATTCTGGTCTGTGTTAAGCCTCTGAACGACTTCAACGGCTTAACACATCAATATTTGATCTGTTATCAATGCCATCAAATTGACTTTGCACTGCCTCTGAAGACGTCAAACCTCTGAACTACTCCGGCGGTTTAATACATGAATATTTGATCAGAGATCAATGCCATCAGATGGACTTTGCGCCGCCTCTAAAACATGTCTCTTACATGTTTCCCACCCTCATTACAGTGTCAACCCTTATGGTCGACACAATGGCCTTTCTATGTAGACTTTCTCTGTGCAGTAGTGCTTGTAGTAATATCTAGAATATTCAGAACACCCAAGAATATTCTAGAACACTTTGAGAACTTCACGGAACATTGTTCCAATATTCTGGGGAATCTTCTAGTACTATACATGAAGATTCCAACCCTATGTAGAAGGTTCTAGTACAAAACCTTAGTATATAACTGAGAGCCTGTCCTCATGTGCAGGCATCTATCTTTACATCAATCCACAACGTAGCACTTCTGCACACAACTCCGAAAAGGCTAACTGTAGAGTCTATAGCCAATTCACCTACTTCCTAACCGTAGGGTCCATAGGATAGTAGTCCCACTTGCCGAATCCGCTAACCGTAGGGTCCATAGCGCTGATTCGAACCAGTTCCTAGCTTAATAGCCCATAGGATCTGGAGTTACCTGTTGTTTGATTTAAGTTTGATCACACTCGCATTGAGAGTTTCCGAATCCCTCGCATCTGAACTACTCAGATATCCTCTTACGACTCACGACACGCTTTACGACTTATGACTAACTCACAAAACTCGCTAAAACATCACTCACGACCTCAGTATTTGATTACTGACTTACGCTCGTAAAACGCTAAATCCTAACATTGGTGGACACATTGGGAAATTCTCAAAATTGAGTGTGCACTCCTTATCATAGCAATATATCACTGACACCCATGTCTCACACGACAACAAACCCTGCTTCGACATCTGCCTATCAACGGCACACGGTTTTAACCAGTACCCCGGCTCCTGGAGGCTCAGCTCCTCCCCCTAACATCTCGGCTCCAGCATCAAATCACTCAGAAGATGATGATTCTCATACTGATGAGCGGTCCCAGTGGATCAGAGGCAAAAATTCTGAGCCGACCTTCATTTTGAATGAAGATCAGATATTATCTTTCCCTCCCTTGACAGACCTGGGCAGTTCAATTTCAGCATCTCGGATTGCAAGCTGGGATATTGACGACATTGTCTTCCAAGTTCCAACAGTAATGGCGGAGTATCGCACTTTGAACAACGCTTATGTACAGGACCGCCGAGCTGAAGCTATAAGGCTTGGTGCTCGGGCAATTCAGAAATCATTCCTGTCACGTTCAAAGTTTGCACCTCGTCGACTACATGAAAAGGTTTTCAAGCGTGAGCTAGAGAGCCTGGAAGACCTCCTAACTCATGTTGAACAATCTACTACATCACTAGGGGATGGCAAGCATGCTTTTCGTATTAAGCCAGACAATTACCATGCTCTGCTTAATATGTTAACCTTCCGACTCGGACAGTCAATCTCATCCTTCAAGGAGATCAACAAGGAACCTCCCGTGCTTCCTTGCTGGGCAGAAGAAACTGCACTCATTGAAGATTGGCTGGAAATAAATGAGTTTGAAATCATTGCTGTCTGCTTCAGGCTTGAAATTGAGAATTTCCTAACTGCATTGGACAAGAGATACAATTTTACTGAAGCAACTTCAAGACCATACATGACCTCGGTCCCCGAAGATGAAGATGTCACTGCCATCAAGATTGGATCGAAGAAGAACGCTGGTGGCTCCACCGAGCCAGTTCATCAACGAGATGTACCACCACACATGAATATTCCTCAAGGCAGTTCCTCAACAGCCTATGCGAGCAGCAAGCTGAAGGAGACAGTTGGTGACTTCGATGCAATTCGTAGATCTCAATCTACAATGTATCATAATCCCAATGCATCAGTTCGAGTTTCATCTGCCTTCAATAGTGGACCAATTCCTACAAACAATCGTCGAATCTCGGAGATATTCCAACCTATGCATACCCTGTTTGAAGAGGATCAAAATGTTGATCAATCTCGCGGTCATGCTTATCAACCAGAAGAATATGAACAATACCGTCAAGGCACTTATGCAGGACCACCTATCCCTTTCGTTTTCCCTGTGACTCCAAGGCAGCAGCCAGCACAAAATTCATCTGCATCTGGAGCGCGACAAGTTCCAGCACCACAACACCAAGGCAATCCTAACCCGGATCCTGATCCAAATGATGAAGACGATGATGATGATGATGAGCCGAATAGGCGAAATCCTAATCCTCCACACCGTCCATTTGGCAGACCTGGAGGTAATGGTGGAGGTGGAGATGGAGATGGAGGTGACAATGGCAACGGCAATGGAGGTCCTGGTGGCCCCAGAGGAGGAAATCCAAATGGCCCTCCAAATCCTGGAGATCCTGCTGGTCCTGGAGGTGCTAATAATTTGAATCAAGGAGGCTTGAACATTCGAGAACCCCATTTTGATATCAAGCTGAAGTATGATTCTGTTCCAAAATGGGACGGTAATACCGATGAAGTTGTTCGCTGGTTTTCCAAGATAAATGACATTGCTCGAGAATCTCTTACTGTCTGGCAGCAGCTTGGCTGTGTTGTTCCAAAGCGTTTGGAAGGTTCTGCTGAGATTTGGTATTGGTCTTTACCATTGGCCTATCGAGCGGAGATTGAACGCAACTGGGATACCTTGAAGACTGCTATCGGAACATACTATATGAACCGTAAGTGGTTGGACAAGCAGAAGGCCAAGGCCAATCGTGCTTCATATAGGCAACCCGGCTACCCAAGAGAAACTCCCAGCAAATATTTCATTCGCAAGACTGAACTTCTCAGCATGGTGTATACTCTGGATGCATCTGAACTAATCATGGAAGTCATGGAAGGAGCTCCTGCTACCTGGAACACTGTTCTGACCACCCAACTCTACCGCAACGTTGTCGAATTCCAATCAGCAATTAGGTTTCATGAAGATAGTCTACTTAGGCTTGGTGATAACCGAAATAATCGCTGGTATGATCGCACAGATAATTTCGAAAGAGATTCTCGCAACGCTCGCACTAATTTGGTTGGCAGCAATAAGACTGGACAGAAGTTCCCGCCTCCAAGATATCCCAAGGATGATTCTAATGTGTCCAAGAGAGCAACTCCTGCTTTCAAAGGTGCACGACCTTGTCGTCACTGCGGCAGCAGCATGCACTGGGATCCAGAATGCAAACACGCATTCAAGGCCGCTCGGGATGCTAGAGCAAATTTGATTCGCCTTGATGATTCTGAGATTGAGGCGCAGGAAGAGTATGATGATCTGTACTATACCTTGAATTCGGATGATCAATCCAACGGGAACTCACAGGAATCTAAGAGGATTTTTGTAATCCCCTTCAGTCTACTGAACCTCTTGTCCATCTTGTCAGCTCAGATGAGAATAACATGGCAGAGCCTTCAGCACTGGAGGGGATAATTGATTCAATTGAGTCATTGAGTTTTACGGAGGATTTTACACCAGTCACGGAAGCGGAAAATCGGACCAATGATGGAATTCCTGTTGATGTTAAGTTCACCAAAACAACACCAACTGAAGAACTATCAAAGGTAACTCAAGTCAAGCCTGCTCTGAATCGTCGCAGTTGCCGCCGACTTGCGCGAGATATCAATGTTGTTGGTTACACAATCAGACATGAAGATGGTGCTCAAGCGGATTGACCACTGATTGAACTCAAGAAGTACATGGCTCGACCCCCAGGATGTTCTTTCCTAGGATCAAAGGCCACTCAAACTTGGGCAACTGTTGGTGGTTTAGATGGAGATGGAATTGGTGTCTTGAAAGATACAGGTTCCGATATTACTTTGATTTCACAAGAAGCTCTAGAGGGTTTAACGGTTCAGCCTAAATGGAAATTGGGTCAAAATATCAATCTTGTCAAGTAACCGGAAAATCCACGGTGAAAGAATATGTCACTCTTGACTTACATTTCTATACTCCTGATGGACCGGTAAAACTTACTGTGGAGGCTTATGTAGTCAAAGAAATGTCAACCTCGCTAATTCTGGGAAATGATTTTGCAGATCAATACTCTCTCTCAGTCATCAGAGATAAAGGGGAATCATACATTGTCTTCAGAGATTCCGGAAGAAGACAATGCGTGCGAAATTCTACATTAGCTTTGGTTGATGAGAATGGACATTCCTTCAAGGTCTTTGTCGAGGGAGGTTTCAAGAAATCACAAACAGGATTGAAGTCGAGTATTCATTGGAAGCATCAGAAGCTGACGCAACGTGTTCGCAACAGGCTTAACAACGGAGAAGTTTGTGCAATAAATCATGTGGTAATTCCTGCTTAGACCAGCATAGCAATTTCAGTAAATGTGTATTTTCCAAAAGGAGTGAACACCCTCTTTGTTGAGAAGAAATTATTCACTCACGGCAATACATATGGTGCTGCTGACTCCTTGATCTCCCGGGATCGGCCATATTTGCATGTTGCCAATTTCTCCAATCGTCCTGTGACAATAACAGAGGGTCAGATTCTGGAAACTGCACGAAATCCCAAGAATTGGTTAGATAGGTTTGATAAGTTCTCACTTGAGGAACAAAATCGAATCCAGGTTCACGCAGCTCTTGTCCGAACACTGGTTGACAAGAGACTTGCAACTGATAGCCAAGACTTAATAGGCAAGGCTGTGAGAGCTGAGACAAATATCTCCTCAAAGGCTCAACGTAGCGCAACAGAGACTGATGATCCATTAGCTGAGGAACCAATTGAAGGTGGTCCAAAGACATCTGAGGTTCCTAGTGAAGAGGTCTCAAGTACTGAGTTCTTGGAGCAGATGGATATTTTACCAGATTTATCTAAGGAACAGCGCAAGAAATTGGAAGAAATCCTGATTAAGAATAAGGATGTCTTTGGACTAGATGGACTTCTTGGTAATTATGCTGGTAAAATTGATATTCCGATGACACCCGGATTCGAACCAGTTTCTTTACCACCATTTGCAACTTTGCCTGCTAACCAGGAAGTCATTGACAAGCAAATGGATTCTTGGATCAAACTTGGGGTGATTGAACCATCAAAATCACCATCCATGGGCAGCACCAGTATTCATTGTTTACTGAAATGCAAAACCACGTATGGTCATTGACCTACGGAAACTCAATGAGATGGTGATTCCCGACAAATTTCCCATTCCCAAGCAAGACGACATTCTTCAAGCGCTGAATGGCTCCCAATGGCTTTCCACTCTCAATGCACTTGCAGGATTCACTCAACTGACCATGTCAGATGATGCAGCTGAAAAGCTGGCATTTAGGACTCATCGCGGACTGTGGCAGTTCAGGTGCATGCCATTTGGGCATCGCAATGGCCCCAGTCTTTTCCAACGCATTATGCAAAATGTGTTGGCACCATTTCTGTGGATTTTTGCACTCGTTTATATTGACAATATTGTAATCTTCTCGAAAACCTTTGATGAGCACTTAAATCACATTGATCTTGTTCTCACCGCTATTCGAGAAGTCAACATCACTCTCTCCCCTTCAAAATGCCATTTTGGGTATCAGTCTCTGCTCCTCCTTGGACAAAAGGTTTCCCGATTGGGGTTGTCAACACACAAAGAGAAGGTTGATGCAATCGTTCAATTAGCAGAACCACGAAATGTCCCAGAACTTCAAGTTTTTCTGGGAATGATGGTGTATTTCTCGTCCTACATTCCATTTTATGCATGGGTTGCTCATCCCTTCTTTCAGCTACTGAAGAAAGAGACTAAATGGGAATGGACAGATTTACACCAGGAAGCATTCTATTTATGCAAACAGGTACTTACGAATGCACCTGTCCGGGGATATGCCATGCCTGGCAATCCATATCGTGTTTATACGGACGCATGTGACTACGCACTTGCTGGAATTCTGCAGCAAGTTCAACCAATTTTAATCCGTGATCTCAAAGGAACCAGAGTGTATGAACGCCTGCTCAAAGCCTATCAGAAGAAGGAACCAGTTCCCACTCTTGTGGCTGCAGTCAAAGGTGTTAATGATGTTCCCACACCTGGAGATTGGGCGGATAATTTTGAAGACACCACAGTCCACGTTGAAAGGGTGATATGTTATTGGTCCCGAGTGCTCAAATCGGCCGAACGAAACTACTCACCCACAGAACGTGAAGCCTTAGCGTTGAAAGAGGCGCTAATCAAGTTCCAGCCCTACCTGGAAGGAGAAGAGATATTGGCAATCACAGATCATGCAGCACTCACCTGGAGTCGGACTTTCCAAAATGTCAATCGGAGACTTTTAACTTGGGGCACTGTATTCTCTGCTTACCCCAAACTGAAAATTGTACATCGTGCAGGTCGAGTACACTCCAATGTCGACCCGATTTCGAGATTGAGAAGACGTGTTCCGATTGAACAAGGTCCAGCAAAAGATCAAACAAAGTTTGTGGAACTCAATCCACAGGATGATCTACTGAAGGATATGTACACGGAACTAGGTCCAACATTTGAGGAAAGGCTATTGACAGTAGCAACCGCTTTTGTTCGGGCAGAGGAGGCAAGTTTTGAACCTCTGTCTGCTTCATGTTTATTCAACACTACTGAGGTTGAAATTGATTCTAGCCACACGATCGAGGTACCTCTCGTATCCGCTTCATTGTACAATATTCTTGTCAGTATCTCCAAGGAGGAAATTCAGGACTGGAAAAGTGCATATCAGGAAGATGCACACTTTCGAGAGGTCATCAAGAACTGGAGGCATGAGAAAAATTGGTACAATTCATTGTACCCTCAATATCATTACAGTGACAAAGGATTGCTTTACTTCGAAGATTGGAATGGTAATAACCGCCTTTGCGTCCCGGAACGATTCAGAGTTAGTGTCATGGATGAAATGCACAACACTCTGACGGAAGCCGCACATGGTGGTTATCACAAGACATACAATCGATCAGCAGCCATTTATTACTGGCCTAGGATGTCTAGATAGCTCAAACAATACACTAGTACCTGTGATATCTGTCAGAAATCCAAGCCTCATCGTCATGCACCCATAGGACTTCTCCAACCAATTCCGATTCCGACGAGACCATTTGAAGTAGTTGCAATGGACTTTATCCCGGAATTACCATTATCCAATGGCTTTGATAATATCTTGGTCATTGTGGACAAGCTCACAAAGTATGGCATTCTTACTCCATGTTCAGTGCACATCTTGGAGACGGAGACTGCACAATTAACTTTCCATGCGGTTATTGCTCATTATGGAATCCCTATGCAATTTATTAGTGACAGAGATGCAAAATGGAAGAATGTTTCTGGAAGGAAATATGCCGGCTTCTAGGTTCAAAGCAAGGCCTCGTAACATCTCATCCCCTGATTTCGAAGACTTACCAGAAGAGGATGTTGAACAAATTGTTGCAGAACGATTTAGGAAAAAACCTCGAGGCTGGCGAGTCCAAGAATTCAAAGTGCGATGGAAAGGCTACGGTTCTGAGTGGGATCAATGGATGAGCAAAAAAGTGCTCCAGAATGCTCCCAATATTCTCAATTAATGGCTCACTTGGGCGGAAGTATGAGCATCTTCGAGAATTTGAATCTTGCTATGCTTCCAATGGAAATTCTTACCGGATGCAGACTCAGAAGTTCACTGCCTTAGGAAAAATATCATGCAGCCTATGGACACCATGAAATTGAAATTTCCTGGTGCTCCATACGGTTCCTATACCCCTATCTATGCATTTCAATTCGTCCTTCAGCCCCCGAGGTTTGGAGTTGCACCCCACACTCATTGAAATTCATCAGCAAGAAGCTTCACCTTTTAGGCAATAAATCTTAGAGGACATGAGACGTTACAAATGCAACACACACAACATTATGTTCCAAAGTCTTTATAAATGTCCAGAAACTCAACATTGAGGCCCCAGGATCGGGCGCCACACCCCGCTCTGTTTTACGAAGTATGCCTTCGCTGGGGGGGCTATGTTATGGGATCTGGGTATTCATAGTGTATTTGAATTTACCCTGTATATTAGTCTTCATAAATTCTGTCTTTTGATTCAAGAGCGAAGCCACACTTCTCAGCTATTATTTTGGTGTCTCTACTAAAATTCTGGTCTGTGTTAAGCCTCTGAACGACTTCAACGGCTTAACACATCAATATTTGATCTGTTATCAATGCCATCAAATTGACTTTGCACTGCCTCTGAAGACGTCAAACCTCTGAACTACTCCGGCGGTTTAATACATGAATATTTGATCAGAGATCAATGCCATCAGATGGACTTTGCGCCGCCTCTAAAACATGTCTCTTACATGTTTCCCACCCTCATTACAGTGTCAACCCTTATGGCCGACACAATGGCCTTTCTATGTAGACTTTCTCTGTGCAGTAGTGCTTGTAGTAATATCTAGAATATTCAGAACACCCAAGAATATTCTAGAACACTTTGAGAACTTCACGGAACATTGTTCCAATATTCTGGGGAATCTTCTAGTACTATACATGAAGATTCCAACCCTATGTAGAAGGTTCTAGTACAAAACCTTAGTATATAACTGAGAGCCTGTCCTCATGTGCAGGCATCTATCTTTACATCAATCCACAACGTAGCACTTCTGCACACAACTCCGAAAAGGCTAACTGTAGAGTCTATAGCCAATTCACCTACTTCCTAACCGTAGGGTCCATAGGATAGTAGTCCCACTTGCCGAATCCGCTAACCGTAGGGTCCATAGCGCTGATTCGAACCAGTTCCTAGCTTAATAGCCCATAGGATCTGGAGTTACCTGTTGTTTGATTTAAGTTTGATCACACTCGCATTGAGAGTTTCCGAATCCCTCGCATCTGAACTACTCAGATATCCTCTTACGACTCACGACACGCTTTACGACTTACGACTAACTCACAAAACTCGCTAAAACATCACTCACGACCTCAGTATTTGATTACTGACTTACGCTCGTAAAACGCTAAATCCTAACACCGGCGCAGGCTCCTCTACGGCCACCTCTGATTCTTCTTTGCGCATGCGTTCCTCCGCGCATCGAGTGCCTGCACCATCAGAGTCCGCAACGGGGATCGACGCCGGGCGGGGGGTGACGCCACTGTCGGTGCTATGCCTTGCCGGCATGGCACCTGTACCAGCTGCGACGGTGCAGCAGCAGCAGGCGGCGGGCGGGGGCGCGTCGGGAGTGTCCACCGGTACTAGTACTGCTGCTGGATCTGCGGGCAACACCATGGGTGCTGCTATGGACGTGGACGGAGACGCTGATGAAAACATGGGCCCGTGCACTCGTGCCGCGGCGAAAAAATCTACGGCTGCGTCGAAGAATTCTGTTAATCGTACATCTTGTATTAATATTAATTTCTTGACCCTGTTACGGCGAAATCTGATCTCGATTGGGAATGTAAGCATGTGACCAAACCAACCGTCGTACTTCCTCCATCTCCCTAGAATCGGCTGTCCTGCTGGTATGAGGCATTCACTGGTACATTCTTGAAGCTCATTCCAGTCCTAGGCTAAATTATTATGGTATAATGCGCGCGTAATTTTTTAAGGATCTGTGAAACTAATCGCCGTATGTGCTCCTGTTCGTTCTCCCTTATTAACCTGACCGATTCTTCAGATCCATGGCTCCTGTACCCCTTGTCGCCTGTTTTTGCCCTCAGTGCAAGGGCACTCTTATCGCGAGAACCACTAGGCATGCTCACGAGGATCGCGAAAGGCGCAATGAGTCCCTCCGGGCTTATAATAACTTCTCCGTCCCTGCCGCTGCCTCGTCGTCAGTGTCAGGCTCATCCTCTGTGGCATCGACTTGGGCTATTCCAACATCTACACCGGTTGTATATCCTCCGGCCGTGCAATTATCTCAGGCAGGGCCCTCATCCGCGTCCAATGCAGCAACACCCATAATAGCTTTCGCACCACAAATACCCCCAGTGCCACCTTCAGCTTCCCATTCAGCGCTTTTCGCCCCCGTCCCCGCCAATCCAATCGCCTTGCACGATATTGAAATGCAGTCTGTCATACCCCCGCCGCCCGATTCTCCCCCCGCGGTCCATCCAACTAACCTCGACGGAGCTCACCTACCATCGCTACCGACGTACCTCCCCGCCCGGTTACAGGGCTTAACTCCCCAGCAGCAGGAAGAGCAGTTAGCTGCCCGGGCTGCAGCTGAAAGGCGGGGGCGTGAAGCCATCAGTGCGGCCCGCCAAATTGCTGCTCTCAATCCTCCACCGCGTATCGCGGATGATGATTGGGAGGATAGAGATCGCGAGGAAGAAGAGGAGGAGGACATAGATCCCCCGGTCCCACCAACGACGACGACCCAACTCGACGACGACATCTATCGAGTTCCATCTCAACCATCCACAACCCTACCCACTGCGTCCAACCTGCATAGCCACCCCGCCGCGTACCTGCTTTACATGCTAGTTACTTGGCTGCACACCGTCCAACATCTTTCCTTCCGAGGCTGCGACACGGTTCTCCTAATAGTGGGATACATACTTGAAGCAGCGGGAATAGTAATGGTCCCGGACTTGTTGACGACCTTACCGGCTGTCATGAACCATATGGGGGCTGAACCCATCTTCCAAATCCTCCCCGTGTGCCCCTCATGCTTCGAGGTCTTTCCTGCCTCCACTCCTGGGAACACGACCTGCGCCAGATGCACCATTCCCATATTCCACCAAGCTGCGCCTCCTCCACGGCCTGCAAGAATTCGTGTATCCTTGCACCCTTCCACACCTGCATCGTCCCCGCCCCCTAAGCCCCTCCTCCGATTCGCTACCAAATCAATTGAAGAGCAGCTCAAAGACATGCTCGCTGTCCCGGGAGTCGAGGAAGAGATGGATCAGTGGCGGTCCAAAACCCGAATAAAGGGCGTGTATGAGGATTTCTTTGATGGGAGGATAGCAGAGGAGATCTTGGGTCCGGACGACCTTCCTTTTTTTCGCCGGGGTGAGACCCCAATGTCGGCACCTGACGACGAGCTCCGTGTCGGTCTCTCGCTGGGGGTAGATTGGTCTGTTATTTACTCCTTTTAAACGCGTCAAGCTTATTTCTTTTTCTCAGGTTCTCATACTTGCGCAGTCAGATCGCCCCGTCCCATACGTCTGGCCCGATGTCCTTGAATGTAATCAATTTCAGATCATTCTTGAGGTCAGCTTTTTCAATCATCGCGATTCCCTGCATGAATTAACATATGGGTCAGGTATCGCACAGCCAATCTCATATTGCGCGGAATTATGCCCGGGCCTAAAGAGCAGGACCCCGATCAAGTGCAGCGTTTTATGCGGATCGTGGTAGACGAGCTCTTGCGGCTTTGGCTCCACGGTGTAACAGTGTTTACGCCTAACCACCCCCTCGGTCGCCTCCTGCGGGTTATTCTCGTTGGCGTCATCTGTGACAAGCCAGCAGCGCACAAGCTAGGTGGGTTTGGCTCACATAGCCACCAGTTTTTCTGTACTCGCTGCTGGATACGACAGCAAGAAAAGACCACAAAAGCAGCATTTGAAAAAGATGGTAAGTGTCGTCGCTTTCTTATCTTAAGCATCTTGCTTAGGGGTCTTTAATTAACAGGCTTCCGTAAACGTACCGACAAAGAGCACCGTCAAAGCCAGGCGGAGTATCTCAACTGCGCGAACGCCACCGCCCGCAAAGCCTTCGTAACCCAGTTTGCAGCTCGATTTTGCCAACTCTCCCGCCTTCCCTACTTTGATATCTGTCGGATGATCGTCATCGACCCGATGCACAATCTATTGCTCGGTAAGCTTTCACCCTTCCTAGAAATCTTCTCAAGCTGACTATTTACAGGCCTTATCAAGACTCATTTCTATCAGATTTGGGTGCTTCATAAAGTTCTACGCAAGACCAAAGAGATGCGCAGATTCCACGCGCTACTTGCTGAAGTAAGCATTATCACGTTATATACATCCATCCGTCCAAACTCATGGCGGCCTCAGCTTAATCTCCCCGCGTTTCTCGGCCGCTTGCCTGGTCCTATGGGAGTTCCCGCCGGGGGCTCCCTCACCGCTGACCAGTGGATGGTAGCAGCGGTGATTGTGTGCCCAATTCTGGTGATTGACCGCACTGTCTACTCACCCTCATCCTACCACTAACCAGAGACCCCCAGATTCCTCAGATATGGGCGGAGTACATGCCCGCGGATACTGACGACGTTATTCCACGCCGCGTTTTGGGAATTAAGACCTCTATCGCCCAAAAGAAAGCAGAAGCCGTAGAGGCTCGTAGGAAGAAGGCTGCCGCGCGCGCAGTGCAGCTTGAAGAAGCAGGCCAGCGTGCTCGAGCGAGTCGTCCTCAGCGTGAACGTCGTCAAACGGAACGCGCTCAGGTATGGCTGTGTCTCATCCATCCCTTAGAATCGCCCGCTGTTAGAATCGCCCGCTGACCCTGTTTCCAGAACAAGGATGTCGACCCAGAGCCCAACTCCGTACCAGACGCCGGTGGTATTGCGGACTCTGACGACGAGGACTATAGCAACAGTGGCCCGTCAGGTCAAAAGCGCCAAAGAACAGGGGGGGAAGATGAGGATTCCGATGAGGAAGAGGAGCGCGACACCCGAGCCCCCCCCAATCTTCACCCTGATGATCCTGGCAACTTTTGCAAGTTGGCCAGCGCTGTCAAACTGTTGCTAGCCTGCCCCATCACGGATACCCAGATAGACGAGGCAGACGCGCTGCTTAGATCTTACTTGTTAGAGCTGATGACGGTGAGTCGCATGTCTGTTGCGGTGCCTTCTACTCAATAAAATCCAGCTCTATGGGGAGGACGTTATCAAACCCAACCACCACTATGCCACTCACACCGCCGAGAACGTCCGTGATTACGGTCCCCTTCAAGAGTTCTGGACCTTCCTTTTCGAGCGCATCAACAAGGTTTTGAAGAGCTACAACTCAAATAATCACTCTGGCGGGGAGCTGGAGGCGTCATTTTTCCGAGAGTTCCACCGTACAGTGCAAACTTCCAGAATTGTGGGTAGCCTTCCTTTCCACCGCACACTACATTTCTGACATGTCCCAGCTAGCCCAAGCGGCCACTTTCCCGCCAGGCTCCCCCATGCGCAAGTCGGTAGACGCCATGTACAAGGCCACTGCCGACGATCGCGGCACAGTACAAGCTCTGGCTCAACAACTAGACAAGGCTCAAGAAGACGGTAACAGTTTCCCTAGACGGTTATCCCTCAGACTGACCCCTTCTCTCTTCCTCTTCAGGGGGGATCGACTTCCAGCTGTCGCCAAAGTTTTCCGTGGGGGCCGTTGCGGGAAACATGTTCCACGCTCTCCTCACTGCTCTCCAGATTCAGCTGCCCACCCTACACATCCGATCCTCCCTCTCTCTCCCCTCCGCAACCCTGGCGTCTTCTCTGCCCCTCTTCAATAAGTTTAAAAGGTTCCCCTATGTCATTGTCGCCAATCGCCGGTACACAGCCTCAGCCCACGCGAAGACACCGTACGACTCCTATGTGTTGGTGAAAACGCACGCGCTCCCGGAGGCCCCCATGTGGGCTGGAGAGCTTCAAGAAATTTTTGTTGTCGATCAGCCTCGAATAGGTGTCCACCGCTACGGATTTGTTCGGTGGTTTGTCCCCGCTGCGCGCGGCCTCGTGGAAGAATGCATTTGGAACACGTAGTGAGTTTTGACTGTTCCCCGTTCCTGTATCTCACATCCCTTCGACCAGTCCCCACCTCCGCGTCGACGCATGGGAAGCTGGTACCCATTTAGACGCCGAAGCACCAGGCCCAAGCAGCCTGATCCAGTTGGACGACATAGTCTGTCATGTCATTCGCGCTGATGCTTTCCTGAAGGAAACCAAATGCTGGGTGACTGTGGCCGTGAAGGCTTGATATTAGAGTGTTCGTTCCACTTGCAATTTTTTTCTGGGACACATTTTCATTGATAAATCACTAGCGCGTATTTAGATAGACCGATTGTAAATAACATCTGTATTAATCCTTTTCAGCTTCGTCGTCCGCGAGGCAGGCGTCATCCTCAGCTACACCAGCCAGAAGAGCAAGCGCCTCACGGTCAAGATGTTCGTCGGGAATGACCAAATTGAAAATGGTAAATTCCGCCGGATCAGGTACGCACTCATAATTGTTTTCCTGGCGCCAACGGGGATTGACAGACCATTGGTAGGGTGTGCGCTTGGCAGGACTGGCTTTGCTACTGTTCTCTGGAAACCCTGGAAAGCGGATGACGCGGTACTGCGATCGCCGGCGATCTTTGGACCGCTTCTTTCCGCTGTGACGACCGCCGATAGGGACATGGCTGTCGGCAGCCTTAGTCTCCGCCTTACGTGCCAGGGTGTCCAGCAGTCCGAAGATGCGATCTTGCTTTGGGAGAATAAGCGCAGATTCCCTCTAGGTTAAATGAGCTCACTTTTTTACTGCGCCACTCAGGCCGGAGTCTCTCCCGCGCCCTTGGGTCCCCCGTTGCAAGCCTGCGATCCTGCCATTGCTCGGGGTTGGCTTGCCCAGGACCCTCCCCGTCGTCGTCCGAGCACCAAGGACTATGGATGAGGGCAGGGAGCCCCACACAATTCTCCGCACCATACTCTTCTATCATTTGAGCTATCACGCTGCGCCGAATATCTGCAAGCTATCAAGTACGGTCAGTAAATTGTTCTTGTAGTAAATTTCCGCAAAACTAACCCTCTTGAGACGCTGGTATCTTCCGTTCCAGCCCAGTTTATGCACTAGTTGGGCTGCACCACGCTCTGTGTTCTCTGCCAGCCACCTCCTCTGCTTGGTCCTCCAGTGCTGTATTGCCGCCTTTTTTAGCATGGCCTTTATTTCGTCGTTCAGAGGGCCAAACTCCTCTGGTAAGGTGCGGCTGTCCTGAAATTGGAAAATCAGTGTGGGAAATAATGAGCTTCCAGACAGACTTGCTTACATTTTCGTTGCGCCATACGAGGTTGACTACCGCAATTACCAGGGGCTGGGCGCCGTTGGCTTTTTGTCCAGCCCAGACGGGATTATGCAAAGTATCCCCCTGTTCATTGACGCGCGGAACGGCATCGTCTTCCAAAGGGCCGGGGACAGGGGACTTAGCATCGGGCATTCCGAGGAGGCCCAGCATTGCGACTTTTATGAGATCCTGAAGGCACAGGTGAGATTCCCCTTCCTTCC
Organism: Mycena metata; assembly: GCA_029378385.1. NCBI lineage: Eukaryota > Fungi > Basidiomycota > Agaricomycetes > Agaricales > Mycenaceae > Mycena > Mycena metata. The sequence continues at coordinate 668,464 of JARKIB010000021.1, forward strand.
AACGTGTTCTCATGTACTCACAAAATATTCTTTGGGCATCTTTGTGCTCGAATGTGCAGCCTTTGTATCTGCCGCTTTCTCCGCCTGATATTGCTCCAGGTGGGCGATTTTGGCTTGAAGCTGGGCGAGCTCGGCCGCGACAGTCTCGTCCACGCGCTGCTGGATCTGGGCCTCAAACTGCGAGTGGACCTGCTGCTGGACGTGTTGTGCCAACTCCTTCCATTTCTGTACGTGTGTAAGGGTGCGTGGCTGCTTCCGAACGTCGAAAAAAAAACTCACAGCTTGCCCAGGTTCCGGGACGGAGAAGCAGTTGAGCTGATCGTCGCAGCAGCAATCTATCCCGCAGGTGCAGGCATCCCCGCAGCCGCAGTGGTGAATGCTGGGGTCCAGAGGGCCATACGTCGGCCCACCTCCGACGTTGGCAGTGCCGAACTAGACACAGTAAGGAAATTGTCGTACATGCGGAACGTGCCTGACCTGATGATATCCAGACTGACTGACGGTGCTGTCTTGGCTCAGGTGAGCAGAGTTCATATTGATCTGTTGGACTGTTAATTAACGAGGCAATCATTACAGACCGACATACTTGAAGGGCCCTATCTGGAAAATTCTGTGAAGCCAGGTAAGTTTTCCAGAGTCGGCTGAGATAAAGCCGACTACTGACATATTGAGATTGAGACCCAGGTTCGTAATACTGTGGTAACCAGAAGTGAGTCAACGCCCCTGGGAGAAGCCATAAGACTGACCTGTGTTTGTTGAGACAGGTCCATCGGCGGTCTGGGGATGACGACGAGCAGTGAGTACCTTTTATAATGTTTGATTTATGCCGATATACTTACATCGTATGGGGTCAGGGAATGTTGCGTGGTCCATCAGCATGTGTATATTCCGCCATTCCGGCGGGCGATCACCTACCTAAGGTGGAAGGCGGGGCGCGGCGCGACGGGGCACGGCGAGTATCGGGGGAAACGCGTAAGCAGCACAGAATTAGCCCTAGTTGAGGTTGGTCGTCGCCAATGAAATTGGTCTACTATGAATTTTTATTGCGGTCAAGTTTCGGTGGACCGGGGCAATGTTCGGGGCAAAAGTTTCGCTTAAGAAAGCATCTTGCAAATCCCACATATTGCCTGATGAGCGAAATCAATGGCCCCTGAATATCCCTGAAACCTACCTAGATAGCACATGTTTCGCCTGAGCCGCTTTTCCGTAGGTAAAAAAATTGCCCCATGGGCGACGGCAAAGTCCCCGGTTTCGCCAGACCTGCAGTTCGTTTGGCCACAGATTCGCCAAAGGGCTTTTGGGCGGGAAAGAGATTTGCTATGGGTGCAAGTGCAAAGTCCTGAGTTTTGCCAGCCCAGCATTCACTGAAGGAAGAGATTCGCACGAGTCATGCATGGTAGGGCGAGAGTTTGGCTCAAGGCGCGGTTACAAGCGCCCCAGTATAGCCAGAGCCCCCAAGCTTAATAGACACAGTTTATCTTCATTGTCGAGTCAAAGGGCCAGGTCGACCTAATCTATGGACTCTCATACTGCTTGTGTGAGCAAAACTCGGGGAAAGAGACGTCGTCTCTCTTTCGCCAGACCTCCGGCGATTCAAAAATCCCCAGTTTGGCCTGCTCAGCGATTACTTTATCCCGACTTTTGCCCAGAGCCTTTTTGCACGAAAACGCAGTGAGTGTGGTGAAAAAAGACGATCAACAAGGTCCTATCTCTCCGTGCCATGCCAGGCAGGTACTGTAGTACAGTCGAAGCTGTCTTAACCCACACCCCTTGGTGGACGCCAAAAGGTATGGGTTTTCGCAGTGTATGGGTTTCGAGGGCCGTGGGAAATACCTCGGCAAGTCCCGACCTTTGTCGGGACCTCACAAGTAGTCAATTATCAGGCCTGTAATGATTATTTGCTTGCCTATTAGACCTCAATGAGCCTCTGTGGTCCCCCTGTGCTCCTGTGCCAAACATTGCATGCAATGATTTGTTGTTGGAGTCACTGAAAACCTTGAACATTGTTCAGAAATTACTCGCAATCACTTGTAAGGTGTTCAATCTCAGTTCAGTCAGCATTTGTGTCTGGTCTGAGGCCAAATTCCCTCTGAAAGAACGAAAATTCAGCACAAAATGGCCCAAAATTCCATCAAAACTATGGGGTTTTGCCGGCAAAAAAGCATGGCTTATGGAGTTTTGCAGAGTTATGGGCTTTTAATATGGCACACACTTGGTGGAGGCCGAAAATGTATGGATTTTTACAGATTATGGGTTATGAGGGCTATGGGTTAAGGCAGCTTCGACTGTAGAAGAATTGCGGACGCACATCAGTAAACCAGCAGTTCTTTCCATGCAATTGCCAAACTGGGTTCGACAATTAGGCCTCGCTGTATGCATCGGTACTGAGTATATAGCAAGTGAGCTCTCCCGGTCCTGGAAGCGGAACACATTTTTATAATTATCAGTACAAGAAATTCCTAGGGCAAGAAATCGAATGTCACAGACAGCTTCATAGGAAAACACGGCAGGAAAGAGCGCGACATCATCGGAGACAGCAAAAATGTCGCGAGCATACCTGTGGAGTTCGGACGCGGGGAGTTGAACGTTGAACCCCGACTTGCCCGTAGTATGTGTTTCAACGTTCACTACGTCCGATTCACTCCCTTTATTTCGACTGCCTGCAAACAGACAATACTAAAGAGCCCAGCACTTGAAGTTTCCGTGTCGTGTGCTGTACACCATGTCCAATTATCTGGTCTGTTGTCTCAGTCAAGTGAGGTCGAATCTGTGTCTCAAGGTAGGCACACATACCTTTGTTTCCGGTGACGTGCGTTGGGAACTCCGGGAGAAGGCGGGGAGGCTGCTTGGTTGGTTGTTTTTCCTGGACTGGGGTTGCTTGTGAATTAAGAAGATTGGATGAGGTGTACTCGAAGGACAGAGAAGCAAAAGCGTCACAATGCTTTTTTATTCGGACGCGGGGAGTCGAACCCCTTCGGTGCGTTGAAGCCACCAAGTTGAGAGACATGCAGCGAGCCTCGCGCACACCACGTCCGATTTGACTGGTCTGTGGGCAGTTAGGTGAGGCCGAATGAGCGGATGAATGAGGGAGGGAGGGTGCCATATATTCTGCGAACTGCGCGGGCGCCGCTCGTGTTTTTCCCGTGAGAAGAGAGCTGTCAGTCGTTTTGCAACGCGCAAATGTGACACCGCGAGACGCTACAAAAAAAGCTTTGGAGGTACGCCAGTCCGGACGCGGGGAATCGAACCCCGTTCTGCGAGTTTGACTATTCGCTTGGGCCGGTGATAGTGAGGCTGGCGGCGTTCCATACACTACATCCGAATTCTTGAACTTAGAGATCAGGCTGGAACTTGAGATCCATCCAGCGAACCTCCGTGATGCAGGAGAGCACTTGAATTACAATGTATGACAGACTGGAATTAAGGATGAGGCAGAAAATAACTCGTACTCTAGTTCAACACACCTTCAGCTTCGATTGATTCACCCAGTCGGGTTCTTTTTATTATTGCTGATCTGACCTGAAGTTTCGATTCCAAGTTTCTTCTCGAGTTGTGCAATTCGGACGCACCCTGAAACACCAAGAAATATTCCCTCCAATGACATGCACGACCTCCGGTATTCGTCCCAGTTCCTGGAAGGATCGTTGGTAGCGGAAGCAAGAGTGAAAGCAGCCATTCCCCGAATGCTTGCTGGATGCAGAAGAGATCGTTTAGACGTTAATAAGGGTCGTTGGCAAAGGGAAGCCAGAAACCTCAACATAGATCGTAGCAAAACGGCTTCACCGTGGCGCCAAGGGCCATACGGACGCGGGGAGTCGAACCCCGACTTGCGGGTTAGATTTCACTCCGAAGCGGCCCAGAAGTCCTCGCAGTGCACCGTGCACTACGCCCGATTTATTTCCTATATTTCAACTTCCTGGAAACAGACTGGTAACGAACGCAGAGGGACGCAGCGGCTGTGCCAGTGAACCACCTATAAGCAGTCTTTGAATAGTCTCTCTCAACCGACGCTCGATCAGTACGTAGCTCGTACATAGTAGTCTTTGAATGGATTCTGAATTCCGGAAGGATTCGAGCTCGAGACCGCTGAGCCCGCTGGGGTTCTGGTAAACTTGAAGTGTTACAATTTACCTTCCGTCCATCTTTGAGGCAGACCACAGAACAACAGAAAAGATGGCAGGAAGCAGGAAGAATCGGACGACGGCCCGGATCATCCGTGATTTGATGATGGCTCACGGCATCTTGCTTTGCTCTCAACGTCCACCACAATGGTCGACCTACGCTCGACGCCGTGCAAGGACAACGATGATACGTGAGGACCAAATGTCGGTGGAATTCAGGTGGGTTATTCCTCTACTTTGGCCACTTTTCCTGATGAAAAACGGTCAATATTCAGTGCCCTAACGGATTGCGCTTTTCGCGCGAACGTTTGGAGTCGTGTTTGTACTGATGATTTGGGTACTGCGAAGGGATGCATACATACAGCGATACACCCACGTCGCGCGATGGATACATTCTGGCCATTTGGACTCCGCGACCGACACGCTATCTGCTGCTTTTTAAAGTTACCGTCGCGCCCACTACCGACCTCAAGTGGCGGCTCCAAACGCGAGTCTGTGCGCCCGACTGCAGCATACATGCACCCCTAATGCTAACCGCGAGATCGCTGGTCTCCTCGGACGTCGACATATATGAGAGCCGATGGTGCGAATGGCTACCTTCGACCACAGCGAACCCCGCTCTTCGCCTTCTTCCCTGGAACGCGAGACGATTTCAAGCCTCGGCTGTGGTCACTGCGTGATTGGGCGCTCATGGCACGCTTTCCCCTCGGGTCCCTCCGCGCCCCCTCGCCTTCACTTACTTGCTTGGCTCCCGCGTCGCCACGATCGTGCTCTGTCCTCACTTGCGTGGATCAAGCCTCCGATAAGGCGTACCGACACGCCGTGGTCTTCCCCCCAGAGCTGAGGTGGCGGTGGGACCGCCGAAGCGCACTGTTTCTTCGCGCTTGCGCTTGCCCGTCGCGCGCGCACGACTCATCCTCCGCCGCGCCCACCCAGACGATGTGGAGGTGGGCGGCGGCCGCAGTTGCGGACGGGGGCGCAGAAAGGAATACTGTGCGAATGCGCCGATGGAGAAGCTGAAGGGGGAAAAGGGAAAGAGGGGAAAGGGGACGATAGAGCTCCTTCACGTGCCCCACCACCCGCACGACCTCGTTCTTCCGCCGCGCCCACCGAAACGATGAGGAGGGAGATGGGTGGCGTGTGCAGGCGCGGACAGAGCGGATAGGTCGTGTGAATGCGCGGAGAGAAGTCAAGGAGAAGTACGAGAAGGGAGGCTCTTGACGCTGACCGGGTCACGCCCTTGTCCTTCCACCGCGCCCACCGAGACGATAACCAGGAGGATGGAGATGGGCGAGCGGGTTGGGCAGGCAGGCGCGGGTACGGATGAGGGGAGGGATGCTGTGCGAATGTGCGGACGGGGATCTATAGAACCGGGAGAAACGCGAGGAGGGATAGCGAGAGGGGCGATGGAGCTCGTTGCTCCCACCGTCGACCGACCCACCGCGGTGCACGCAAGGCCTCGTTCTTCCTCCCTTTCCGACGCACATCGCGCCCTCGCTTGTGCTGCTTCCTTCGGCGCATCGACGGTGGGAGGTCGTTTTTACGACGCCTGGAGGAATCCAAATGCCCGCTACACCCTCAGCGGTGCGCACCGCATCCAGCGCGTCGACGCCCAGTCGTCCTCGCCTCTTACGCGTACCTTCTCCAGCATCTTCTCCATATTTATGCCGCCGAAGGCGCAGGGGCCCATCACACCTCCGGCACAGTGCTTCTGTACCGGCGTGGATCGCCCACTCACGGTGTACGTGGGTTCGTGTATCCACCCTCCTCTCGAGCGCAGGAGACCGTATATCCCCCCTCCCGCGCTCCCGCACACGTCCCGCCTCAACCCCTCGCTGCCCACCTCTGTTTTATGGCTGTCGTTCGCCGCAGGTATATGGACGACTTCAAAATTTCCTTCCCCTTCACGTCGACCCGCCGACCCTCTTTACCTCTGTCTGCCCAACTCCCGCTCACTCTCCGGATTCGTGTCTCGGCTCCCCACCCTCACACCCACCCCCTCCTGGCCGCACATTCCCAATCAGCTTCATCTCCGTATGCAGACTCGTGCTCTAGATTCTCGCTCCTTCGATCGACGATACTTCCCGTGAAGATGGGTACACGTCGCCTCCTTCGTGGGTGGAGATGGAGGTTAACGTGGATGGCGGCCAGTCCGTTACATGGTGGCGCGGATTTCACCCGTACGCGCGCGCGCGCTCGTGGACCCCGTACTCCTGTTCTCGTGCATTGCTCCCCGAGCCCATACTCGTACGCGGAAGCACGCCGTCGGTGTCGGCGCGCAATTGGCCGCTTTTCCGTGGCTGGAATGCGCTTGAGGATGGGATGGAGACGCGGTGGAGACGAACCGGCGGGCGAATGCGGCTGAGGCTGGCGATGGGGATCGACCTCCGACACAGTGCTTTTGTACCGGCGTGGACCGCCCATTCACGCAATGTACGTGGGTTTGTGTATCCACCTTCCTCTCAAGCGGCGGAGACTGACGGCCTTCCGTTTTTAGGGATGTATTTTGTTGGTGTGCTACGTGAAACTTGCTCAGGCGCCCTCAGGCTCGGGGAGTCTCCCGGATATGGATCGATAGCGGTCCATTTGCGGCGCATTTGTCTGGTCCATCGGCGTATACACGCACCGCACGCGACCTCCCTTCTTTCGCCCGCCCACCTGCACTTGATCTTACCTTGTGTATTATACATCAGACGTTGCATGCCCTTCGTCTCGGAGCACGAGCATTATATTGGCAAACGATAGGATCTACCCCTACTACGCTCGTTCCCTCCATCTGCCCCACTGGCTCGCCAATATGTACCCGTTTCCCCCGACAAGTCGAAGATCGATGCTCGCTGCTTCCTCCCGCTCTTCGCCTTCCACGTCGTTTGTTTACTCTCAAGACGCCCTCTCGTGCAGTCGGTGACGGCGGTGTACGCCGCGCGAAGCGGAGGGCTGGTGGGATTCGGATTCGGATTTGTTGCTTGCAATTTGCGGCGACGATGGTACTCGGTACCCCCGATGCGCTAGTCGGCAGCGCGCGCACGTCTTTCTTTCGCTGCTGTGGCTGTAAAGGGACCTCGCTTCAAATACCCTCCGTCATGCACACCCGCAGTCCTTTCAAGGCCTTCGTTCCCAGTGCCTCCAATCAGCGCTAGTAAACATCTACTCTACTACGGGCTCTGAATCACCTCTTTTGCTCCCCGCCAAATTACGAGCTTCGACGTCTGAAAATGCTTCCGACACTCAACGGATTGTGGATATGGGTGTACTGCTGGCGAAAGGGTGATAGCTTGGGACTGCTATCTCCGTTTCCTTCCAAGGGCGGTGGATTGGCAAGGTGTCCTTTCTGGCGTGCTCAGGGCCTGCGAACAGCACCACGGACGAGGCGAATCGAATCGAATGGGATCTGCGTGCGTGTGTGGGTGTAAGCGGGCTGGCGGGTAGGCGGTCGGGGTGCTGCTGCCGGGCGAGGAAGTCGTTCTCGTGTAGGTACTACCCGTCGGTCGTTGCCTTCCCTCCCTGCCAGCGCGTACGCGATGCAGCACCCTTCGCCGGCGACTCGGATCCGCAGGCGCGTTCATCGATTTGCGTGCGTGCGGGTGGATGTTTGTGGTGAACGAGGAGGGTTAGTTGTGCGGTCGTGCATGCGGATGCGGAACGTGGAACGTCGTGCAAGGATGGGGCCCTCCCTAGATTTTTCTCTAATCAAATTATTGTTATCTGCACTTCATTCTACACTGCGTATTAGACCATCCTATCTATCCCTTCCTGTCCTCTTTGCCATTTTCGTACCTTTCACCGCCTGCCCTGTCCCAAAGCGTCTGGGGGCATCGTCGTGTAATAACAACAAGAGCAAACAGCGGCGCAATTCCCTTCTTTCCTTCTACTCCTACGCAGGCTCATGCACATGGCTCTCGCCATCTTCGAGGGCGTGAGGTACTACATCGACACATGCTCCAACGCTGAGCAGATTGCTCATCTTCTCGATATTCATGGCGGAAAGCGAACGGCCCGGGGAACGCGTAAATATGCAAGTAATGCAACGCGCGTCATCGTGGAACCTACGCGCTTTGAAAAGTGCACAAGAAAGATGAGGAAAGAGGATTCAAGGGCACTTCTTGTAACTGTAGGTCCCTGCATCATGGGCGCGTTGAGGTACTGATTGGCGCAGCCAGAGTGGGTTTATACCTCGGTAAAGGCAGGGAATAAGCAACCGTGAGTCGGTTGGCCTCTGTGTGATTCTTCTAATTTTCGTCAAAGGTCACAGTACTACTCGCCCGATCCTTCAATGTTTTTCTCTTCGGTCGTCATTTCGGCATAGGGGTGGGTTGCATGCAATACTACTCGCTGTTTTTTGTTTTGTTAATCCATCCATTACAGTTATCTGAGCAAAAAATGGATCATGTCCGCACCGAGGTCACAAATTACGGAGGGCAATGGGCACCAACGATCACGGACGATATCACGCATCTTATCGTTGAACCGACTCCCAAAATCGAACTCGACTTGTGTCCAGTTCATGTTTCACTTGGCTGGTTCCTCGATTGCCTCAACCAGCGTGTTCTCCTGTCGGCTTCATTGGGCCAATCAACCCAGCCTTGCGAACTCGGCAATCCGTCTTTCTCTGCCGCTCAGCGGTTTTGCGAATCCCGTCTCTCTGAATTAAATGTGCCTGTGAGGGGACATCCTTCATCTACGGTTGGAACCCAACCTCCTCGTCGACCCCTTCCTGCCCTCCCCTTTGAGCTGCTCGCCAAGATCTTCATCGAATTTCGCGATATAATCCAAGACTCGTGGTTTCTGCATCCGATGGCTGCGCTCCTGCCAATCTCCCAGGTATCTGTTAGGTGGAGGACAATTGCGCACTCCACTGCCGCTCTATGGACACAGATAATCCTAAATTTTCACACCAAAAGGCAGTTCCGTCGCATTCGTCGACTCATTGGCACGGCGGACAAGCCTTTGTCCTTTGCAGGATTGGCGCAGCTTGTCCTTTGACACGCCTCGCCCACGTCCTTTTACTAAACCCGGCCGCTTTGGCCTTTCGGAGTTTCCCGCGGGCACGATGCAGCCACGCGTGTTCGGATGTTTCCGAGAGGTGAACAAGTTCAAAATGAGTTTTTTTTCTCTACCGGGCTTGGTTTTCATCCAAAAAATCTCGGAGATGATTGGGATTGACCCTATTAATATTTAGAATAGGGTTAGAAGCAAACTTTGAGAGAAAACTCTGAAAAGCTGATGGAAAACAGGCCCGAAGGATAAAGAATGGCTCTTCTGCTTTTTTCAATAGCCCAACTGGAATAAAACTAGGTCTGTGAATTACTTGCAGCCAAGACACTACCTCCATGTATTTTTTGGATGATCAATTTTGGAGGAGGATTGCCACAGGACACATATCAGGAAGGGTGTGACCGGCGGGCCCTGCCGCCCCCTGCCGCACTGTTCCGGGAGGTCACACCCTCGTCACAGACCAGTAAACCAGGTGTTCGCCTCCTTATTTTGCGCTGGAAAAATCTGGAAAAATACTAGAACACTCACCTAGTCGTCCCAGCCAAATTCTAGGGGAACTGCATTGCTAAGGAAAACAGAGCACTGATTTGATCGTGTTCGGGGCATGTTCTGGCTCAGTTTTTAATGTTATACCACCAATCCTTCACACAGCCCTGTCCCCTCTGCTCATTTAATAACTTCCAACCATTTCGGAAATATTTCAACAAGAACTGCGCCCAAGACAAAAAAAACATTATTTCAGGTCATTTATCTCGCGGAAAACACCGAAAACACGTGGTTGCATCGTGCCCGCGGGAAACTCCGAAAAGCCAAAGCGGCCGGAGTTAGTAAAAGGACGTGGGCGAGGCGTGTCAAAGGACAAGCTGCGCCAATCCTGCAAAGGACAAAGGCTTGTCCGCCGTGTGGAGAGTGGGCGGTACGAAGTCGGCCGCAGCCTCTGTCGGTGACCATTCGGAGCTGCTACCCCGCAGCTAAAAATCCCATTATCGATTTCATTCTTTCCCATGCATCGCGGATTCGGGATCTCTCCCTTAACCTCCCCGAAGCTCACTTCCATCCATTCCTCAAAGGGCCGGCCGGCTCATTGCCCGTGCTGGAGACGCTCACTCTGAGCATAATCCAAGCGGCAGACACAGTCTATGATCCATCATCCCGTCTTTCACGCGCCGAATACTTCCGCGAACCGCTTGACGACAGCTACCCGGATGTTGAGGGGATCTTGTGGGATTTGTTACGCCCCCAATTGACTGTCTTCGCACATCTCCCCTCCCTGCAAAATATCACCATCGACTCTGGTGCTTGCGCCAACCTCGACCCCCGCATCCTTCCCATGTCTTCGCCTCATCTAACTCAGATCGACATCAGCTCACTCTCCATGAACGTTCTCGACACGGCCTATTTATTACCACTCTGCACAGGCATCCAAACCCTGAAACTCGTAACGAACGCTGACATGGGTGCCTCTATGCCCCCCATCGCCGATATCACACTGCCGCTTACTTCGCTGGAATGGGGGGGCTACAGTGTGGAGGCGATCTCGATATTTAATCCCCTCACACTCCCTCTCCTCACAAGCCTGGACATAGACTCGCGCCTGAACCACTCGGCCGACGAGGAAGGCTTTCTCAACCTTTGCAACCGCTCCTCCTTCGCCCTGCAGTATCTAAGCCTCTCTGGAATTCCTTTATCTTTCCCTCGCCTTTCCACCCCCTTACTAGCCATGCCCTCGCTCACTGTCCTGAAACTATACAACTGCCTCGACGACGACGGCATGGATGACTTATTCGCATTCCTCACTTACGACGAGGGTTACCCCAGATTACCCCAGCTGGAGCAACTCAGTATCTCCCCTCAGGAAGCCGGATTCAGTGCGTGGATAATGCTTCAAATGCTCGAATCGCGCTGGCTGTCAACGCCACTCACAAATGTGTGGATCTGGACTACCCCAAAGGATTTGCAGGTCTCTCCTCCAGTGCTCGATCGGATTATAGGAATGGTGGAGGAGGGACTTCAATTTCACTGTAACTTTTCATGGCCGTGCGGATCGGACGAGTCTTCTTCTCCCGAGTCGGACCATTCTTCATCTTCCGATCGCGAGTTGGACGATTTGTCTTCATCCGAGGCGGGCGATCCTTCTTTGTCCGATTCGGATAATTCTTCGTCGAGTTCCGGATAATCAGAGTACATATTCTTGCGCATTAAGTAGTATCATATGGCGTCTTTACACCAGCCTTAGTCGTTTATGCATTCTGTGACTGAATGAACTCGATTTAAACTACGTATTCCCCTGCATGCAATCCAGCCGCAGTTGCAATACTCTATAGCCGAGCCTAGATCTGGCGGTTCACTAAAACAAACTTGTCTTCGGTAGGTTGTAAGTACTCTCCAATCCTGTACATATGCTCACGATTGAAAACGCATCTGCGGAGGGGAGACTTGACAGTTCGCCGAGAAGTCCGAGATGCCCGAGGCCAATTTACTCGATATTCTTCGAGTGGCAGTTACAAGCTAAATTGAGCCCGGGAGTGATATAATTAGAACCCGTCCAAAACCTGCGATATCAAATGGGCAAAACCGCTGGATATGACTCCCAATCTATTCGAACGCAGCGACGCTGTGCGGGCTGCACGTGGGGAAACTTAAGGGATATTTCATAAGACCCGGCGGTATGGTATATACCACGTCCGATTTCTGTCCTACTTGTATGCTGAGACGTTATAACCTTTATCACTCCAAAAAGAGCGTGGTTTCTGGGCTCCTGATTACGGTTCGGAAACCAGATGTATTAGTAGCAGCAGAAGTAGCATCAATACTGTACCTAATATCAAAAGATTTTGACAGGCTGATTTTGTTGCCGAAACGGGTCATTTCGGCATCCGTTTCCACTGCGCCGGAACCTCTTGTATCAGACACAATTTCAGTGTTCCTGATACTGCTCCGGATACTATTAGTATCAAGAGCAGTACTGATCCGTCAGAAACAATTAGTATCGGCTGCAGTTTCGGGCGCCGCCCCGAAACTATTGTTTTCAGGCGGCCCGAAACCCGGGTATCCGGCCAGCCGATACTTATTGTTTCGGAGCATCGCCTGAAATGGTGCCTAATACCTTTTGTTCCGTGCTGCCTGATACTGCTCCTGATACTAATAGTTTCAGGAGCAGTTTCCGGCATGCCAGAATGCCGCCTGAAACTGAAAGTTTCGGTATGTCAAAAACTACTGCCGAAATGATCCGTTTCAGCAACAAAATCAGCCTATCAAATACTTTTCATATCAGGTACAGTATCGACACTACTTATTCTGCGACTGATACGTCTGGTTTCAGAACCGTAATCAGGAGCCCAGAAACCGCGCTTTTTATAGAGTGTATATTACTTCGCACAACGGGCTGCCGCTCGAGCTGCAGGATACCTCGGCATCTCGGCATCACTAGTTGTCTCACGGTTGAAAATGAGCGTAGTCTATCGTATCAATCGTATCTTTGAAGTGGGGATTCTTCCAGTCTTCAAAGCCAAGCTCGGACATTATCTTCGCCCCCCCACACTACGTAGATTTCCGCGCGCAATGTTACACGCAACTTTGGCACAAACTCTCTCTGTGACTACGTATATTCCTCCCTACCATTCGACTGAACGCAGACTTTATCTAAGTAAGATGTAGCAGCGCGGCCAAGAGGTGGGCGGCCGAAAAATCCCGGATATCAACCTCCCCTCGGCCGATGACGTTTAAATTTAGGTGTCGATTTCATTCGTTGGCCGTATTGTCAATCTGAGAGACGGAGCCCCTTTTTTCGCACCTTCCGAGACGACCTATCTGGTTTGTGGAATTTTTTCTCGAATGCAAGCATGAGAACCAGCCAATCTCATCGGACCGATGATGCGATGCCGAACAGTTCGGCAGAAATTTTGGCTGCGGTCCGACCTCCGGAGGGGGGGGGGGGGGGGGGGGGGTACAGCCACCACTCCAGATTTCGGAGGTTGATATCCGGAAGTTTCGGTCCGCCCACCTCTTGAGCGCGGCCAAGGCGAACCTATTTGATTTTGAACTGACCTTACCTTCACTTCCCTCAGTCAGTCCAAGATCAATTCCGAGACATGGAAGGAAATTGAACAAATTGCTTCAACAGCAGGTTCTTTCCGCGGTAAAATTTCCTCGTAGTAGGCTCTAGTGATTTTTTCCCAGAGTGCGAACATAACTAGCTGTTGATCTGATACGTGTTGGGCGCCAAGCCGAGCGATGCCGAGGAATGGACAAAAAAGCCGGGGGCATTTTTCGAGGCCCCGGAAGGGTGTGGTAACACTCCGGCTGCCTTCAGTAGCTCGCTCCCGAGGCGGGGAAAGGCCCAGGTAAAGATCGGACAAGACCGTAATAGCCAGGACTTTTCTTTTTCTTAACCTGTTGACGGCAGATGTGATCATCGGAATTCCCACACCAGCCACCGAAGTGGCGAGAAGGCGAAAGTGCTTACAGTATGGGACATTTTACTACTGGACGTGTTTTCGCGCCTGCGGCGTTGATCTGTCGCCGAAGCTGTATCAACTCATCATTGACTCGGAAATAGAATGGTGACGGAGGAAATGTACTTTGATACATTTCGCCAGCTGACCGGAACTTCGCTTTTGCCTTGTTCTCAAGTGGTAGGTGGAGCACCTGGGACATGACCGGAACGTTTGTTTCGCCTGTGGCGTGCGATCCAAGTTGATGCAACATGAACATTCTTGGCGGTGGAGCCACTGGTTTGCGCACGGCAAAGATGCCATCCAATGACAGGAAAGTAAGACAAGGAATAAATAGCAACATAGCTTCTCAGTAACCGTTAGGGTAGAAGGACTGAGGAGGTGTGTGCGACAAGTGTCGGTAAAGTGTAGCCGGCGTGTCCAATAGAAGCACAAATAAACGGGAAGATGAAAGGGTAGATGAACGATGCGAAGATTGAAACCATACCAGCTGTATGCTGACGGCGTAACTCCATCAGTTATACGTACTGGTTACATATTGTCCGGGCATAGCGCTACATGCAAGTATATAAGCTCGGATAGCTTTACTCTATCGTCTTATCTTCTCATCTTTGCTGAAATTATCTGTGTGTAACGCCTGGTGTCATTTGTGATATTGGACTGGTTACTGATATTCACCCAGCTCCCACCCTTCGCATCAACTTGCACTCTCGAGTCGCCGGGTCACTCATCATCATGCTGGTCGACGTTGACTCTCCCCACAAGCTCATCGCTGTCTATAATCCCGAATCCCGTGGCACACCTCACAGCCTCCTCGCATGGCTCGCCCAGTGCGAAGATGTATTTAAAATTTTCAACAGCCGGAATGCCGATAAGCCTCTAGCCATAGGTGATCAGATCCGCATTATGGGCCACGCGATGCAAGAACCCGGTATGCAGCAGTGGTGGATGCAGGGAAGGGACAAGTACCTCGAAATGACGATGGACGACTGGATCGGGGCAATAAAAAAACGGTGGTTATCCACTAGCGGCATAAACGACGCCACACGAATCTGCTATGGCCTCCAACAGGGCCATAAGGATTTCAACGCATACGCTACCGAGCTCGCATACCATCGCAATATCGTCGGAGACATCATCATCCCCGAAATCACATACAAGAACCTACTCCTCTTTGGTGCACACCCCGTGCTCATGTACGACGTGCTCGCACTCCCCAATTTCGACGCATGCGCCCCCGAGCTCACCAGCAGCGAACTCGAGAGCATTATGTCTGCTCGGTGGGACGCTATTGTCAGCACAGGCAGGCATAATCCCACGATTTCATGGTTCAGTAAACCTACGACAAACTGGACTGCCAAGCGCGAGCAAGTTACTAGGCGTCCAAGCCTCCTATGGTGCATTGGCTTCTGGGTCCTCGTGTGGGCTATCACCCTGTGGATTCTATCTTGTTGTTGGCCTGGATGGGTAGGAGGTTGTGGTAACTGTGTAGGAATTGGAGGTAGTGGCTATGGTGGTGCAAGCGGCTATGGGGGTGCAAGCGGTTATGGAGGTGCAAGCGGCTACGGGGGTGCAAGCGGCTATGGGGGTGCAAGTGGCTATGGGGGTGCAAGTGGCTATGGGGGGGCAGGAGGGTATGGCGGGTATGGAGGCGCAGCCAGTGGAGCTGGTGCTGGGGGCGCAGGAGGTGCAGGAGGGGCTGGGGCTGGAACTGGTCCGGGTGGCACAACCGGCTCTGGAGGAGAGACTGGTCCAGGTGGCACAACCGGTTTCGGAGGGGCAAGTGGTGGAGCAGGCGGTATGGGTGGAGCAGGCTCCAACGTTGCCGCTATCTGCAACTGCAGCACAGACTCCTTCCTTCGAATGTTTCTGCTGATCCTTGTGTTCTCCCTGATCATTCTTTTAGTTTGCTTAGATTGGTCTCTGCGATTCCCTTTGATCTTTGTGATCTTGTTGGTCATTCTTTTAGTCTGCCTGAATTGGTGCCTTGTGCTCTTCCTGGTGGTTTTTGTAGCCTTCATAGATTGGCTCTGTAGGCCCTATTTCCCTGTGAAGGACTTTTTCGAACCCCTCTAGTAGTTAATTTACCTTGTTTTCTACTCTCTTGTTGTAATGACCCCAGACACACGCATCGTTCAACGGAGGCTAACTCTCGTTCAACCGGGAGTTGTACTTATAGCTAGTTACATGTTTTTTCTCTTTTACGAGGATTAAATATAGCAACATCATCGTCCCTGGACCCCTCTATACGCTTATCAGTGCGCAGTCGTGTTGACTTATTCGTACCCGCTACGGAAGAACTAACAGAACAAAAAAAGACAAAAAAAGCTAGCACATCAACACACGTTAGCCTCCCAAGGACCTAAATAGAACAGTAACAGTGTTGAATACATCTAGAAGATCAAACACGACACATGAACCCAGGAGCTGAAAAACAAAGTCCATCCAGCGCGACGGGGCCAATTTTCCCACGGTTGAAATTCTGTGCCGATAACGGCCATATCGCTGCTGCCGCACTCACATATAAGACGAAATCACCCACAGAGGATCCCTTCGGTGCCAGTACAGTCCGGTAGACTCTTAGCGCAGTTACTGAGAATGCTGTGGCGGATTATTTACCATTCTTGACGCCAGAAGGTTTGGAAACGAGCTGATCCTTTGTATACATTGGACCAGGCGTAATGAGGTAGATAGGTTTTTAATTTGTTGCGAGAGTCATAAGACAAGTCGGCCTCTCAATTTTCTCAGGGGCACTCAATTGCAAGTATTCACACTTTACATACAATGTAATTTCCATTCCACTGTACTCGCACACACCACGTCCGATATATTCATTCCTCCCCCTGGACCGGTTAAATCAGGTTGATTTTGCGGTCGTAAAATTGCTATTTCGCACCGTCCGGCCAGCATCAATATCGATCGTGATATTGCAGAGGTGAAAATCGGCGCTTGCAGGCAGGTTGAGGGTTCTGAAACCTGAAAGGTTATAAAATTAACTGAGTCTTTCTGTTTGCAAGAATATATTAGTGTCACAAAGAAGCATCGAACCCACCACAGTCGGACGCCGATTCCTTCAGTATTCGTACACCTGGTTAGTGAAGTTGATTTTAGAGGAGAACATCCGCGTTTAAACGAGCCGACAACCGATGACGACCGAAGTAGGTACTTGGAGAAGTCACGTCGCGCGAGGGTCAGGGGACGGGTATTACTATTGTATGAGCCGTTGAGTCGGGGGGAGCAAAAGGAAGGAGCGCTGTGCACCAAGTATTCGAACGCGGGGAATCGAACCCCGTTCAGCGAGCTGTAGGTTACTCCCAGTCCAGAGAGCCTCGCGGTGTGCCGCACACCACGTCCGATTCCTTCCAGTATTCTTACACTTGGTAAGGGAGGTTGATTTTTAAGTGAGGAGAACTGATAGCCTCGCGTTGACAATCGATGGCAACCGAAGTAAGGATTCGAAAAAGTCACGCCGCGCGAGGAGGGGGAGAGCATTCCTATTGTATGATTCCGTTAAGTGGGGCGAGCAAAAGGAAAGAATGAAGAGCATGTCAAAAGCGTGGAGCGCTAGAACTTTTTTATTCGAGCGCAGGGAGTCGAACCCCGTGTAGCAAGCTTCCAAGCTGATCGAGGAAGAGTGCGCGCACAATAACTCGCAGTGTTCCGTAAACCACGTCCGATTTGGTTGCTTCGTTCATACCTGCGCTAGTCCACAATTTAGCTGCACGGATTTGGAGAAGAAAAAACTCGAGGGCAGATGATGGATCTTGAAATTGTTGGGAGTCCTGTTCTAACTCCTACCTGTGGTGTAAGAAGATAAGTTGTTGGGAGACAGATGAGTAGCTCGAAGGAAGAGGCTGAAACTGACCAAAAAGATCACGTCCGACGTATGCTTTTTCTTTAGCGCTGGATAAATGAGCTTGATTTCATTCCTTATGTTGTCGAGGAAGTCGGGACGGACCGTGACGACCTGTAGACTTGAGACATGAGTCGTTGACCTGATGTATATACCACAAAATTGTGCGTTGCACTAAACCTATACCATTGGAAGGATAGAATGTACGCTGAGCCAGCGTTAATTCGATTTTTTTTGAGGTTGATTTTCGGTGGGGAGAACGTCGACAATCGATGACGGCCGACGTAGGGAGAAGTCAGGCCGCCCGAGGGTTAGGGACGGGGATTCCTATTTTGCTAGTGTATTGGTGAGCAACAGGAAGAACGGGAAAATAAAAAGCGTGGAGCGCACGAGATCTTGATTCGAACGCAGGGCGCCGAACCCGTTCTGCGAGTCATAAACCTGTGGTGTCCAAACAGCCTCGCAGTGTGCCGTACACCACCTCCGATGTATTTGTGCCTAGACTCAGGCTGGGTAAGCTAGGTTGGTTTCGCGGTAGAATGTAGACGTACCTGAGATAGGTTTAGCGAATTTTCGCACTCCTACTTTGGGCGTCGTGCGGTTCACGAACTAAAATCTCGCAGTAAGTCAAGTTCAAAAAGACTCATGACTTCCTCATTCGAACGCGGGGAGTCGAACCCCGTACTGCGAGTTATAAAGCCGTCCGAAGTACTAAAGCACCCTCGCTGTGTGCCGTACACCACGTCCGATGTATATACCTCATCCTGGGCCGGCTAAGCTGGGTTGATTATTCCGTCGTAAAGCATAACTGATGTTTCGCACCGCAAGCTCGGCGCTCCGATATTTTGTGTGTGCAGGGGCAAGCATCATCTGAATTGTGAAAGCTTGCATGTGTGTATTTTCAAGATAACAAAAAGTCAACAGATTCAATCAGGAGTCATTCGAACGCGGGGAGTCGAACCCCGTTCAGCGAGCTGTAGGCTTCTATCTCGCTGTTTCAGAGCCTCGCGGTGTATCGTCCACCACGTCCGATTTTTTCTGGTATGTATTCGTATAGCTGCTAAGTGAGGTTGATTTTCGGTGGGGAGAACGTCGATAAACATGACGGCCGACGTAGGGAGAGGTCGGGCTGTCCGAGGGTCACCGAGGGTCAAAGACGGAGATCCGTATTATGCTAGTGTATTGAGTCAGCGTGAGCAAAAGGAAAAGCGAAGATAAAAAAATGGCCCCACATCACGTTATTCGAACGCGGGGAGTCGAACCCCGTCCTGCGAATCATACAGCGCCGGAAATTACACACACCCTCGCTGTGTACCGTCTACCACGTTCGATGTATACACCTCATCCTGGGCCGGCTCAATTAGGTTCATTATTTCGTCGTAAAGCATACTGATGTTTCGCACCGGAAGCTCAGCGCCCCGATATTTTGTTTATACAGGGGCAAGTATCGTGAATCGCCAATGGGTGGCGGATCTAAAATGTGAAAGCTCACATGCAACTAAGGCTTGGTGTTTCCAGATCACAAAAAAGTCAATGAACGCGATCAGGAGTCATTCGAACGCGGGGAGTTGAACCCCGTTCTGCGAGCTGTAGACGGAAAGTTCCATTTTAGAGAGCCTCGCGGTGCGCCCTACACCACGTTCGGGTTTCTTGTTGCGTTGCAACTTGCGCCAATCCATAGTTTAGGTGCACGGATTTGGAGCATGGCATGCAATAAAACGCATGTGCAGCAGACCTGTAAAATTGTGGATGGGTAGGTTATGCTCTACTGTGGTGTAAGAAGATAGGTTGTTGGGGGACAGATTAGTAGCCCGAGGGAAGGCTGAAACTGACCAAAAAGTCGAACAATGTAGCCTAATTCAGACGCGGGGACTCGAACCCCGTACTGCGAGCTGTAGATCAAGCATGTTTGCGCAGATAGCCTCGCGGTGTACCATACACCACGTCCGATTGACACTTCTCCTTTAGCGCTGGATGAACGAGCTTGGTTTTGTTCATTCCGGAGGCGAGGACGGACGACCGGTGCCCGGTAAGGTACCACAAATTGTTGTGTATTTCACTAAACTTTATACCCTATGGGAGATTAGTTTAGGAAGGGAGCAGGAGGATGAGACATACTGATACTTGTTTAAACAAAGGGCTTGAGCACTGTCGGATCCCATTCGGACACGGGGAGTCAAACCCCGTCGCGAATAATTCACGTACACGCAAATAATATACGGCTTCGCTGTGCGCCGTGCACCACGTCCGTTTTGAAACCACTGGAAAGGGCAAGAGGAAAGTACAAAAGAATTGCGGCGAGGGCACCTTGAAATCGAATTTCCTCGCACTGAATGGTTATGCCGACGCGGATTTAGAGCAGCTGGGTATTTTAAAGTTTTATGCTGAATTGCAGGGCAGTCATTGGGAGGGAATACCAGAGCACGCTGGCCAGTGGACGTTGTGGGACGTGGTTCGGGAAAGAGCGCGGGCCGGCCCGCTCTGTGTTCACTTGTTTGTTGGACGCTTAAAATTCCGGGCCGGCCCTTTCTCCCGAACGCCATCCACCAAAGTTGCCACCGCGCATTGAGACGACGCTCTACTGCTTCGAGCTTCAAGCTTCATCATGTATATGGCCGAGATGCAGACAGAACAAAGTCCGTAAGTACAGTCGTTAACCGGGAAGCGCAACAACACCACGTAGCGCAACATCGCCAAACAAACAGCTTACAAGCACGGCTGGACCGTCCTCGGACCGTATACCCCTGTTTTCGAGGTCGCTGAGCACGATAGGACACATCTAGAGGGCCAAAACATGTACGACGACCCAGAAATACGAGTTTCATTGAGCAAATACGGGGAAAATGGTCAAATTTCAAGGTTTTTCAAGTCCTTTGACACCATCTGGTGGTGCCGCTGGGTTGAAAACTCCTGAGGACGTATTAGGGCATCGTACCACATGGCATAAAAAATATCTAGCCAAGCAACCCAAGTATAGCTCCATAACGAGCCATGTAAAACTGACCATCTGACAAGCATCAATTGTGGTGATGGCGCTTGAGTGCTAGAAGCTAGAAATCTACAACTCTGAGTGTGTAAAGATGTTTTTGGGGTTGGAGATAATGCTCATGAATTTTCTTGGCTGAAAATATGTACTGCATTGGCCTCAACTATTGACCATAACTTGTTGCGCTTCCACGTTATTTGGCCAAATTTGGCCTCCCGGAAAGATCGACGCCGTATGGGCCCGTCAAGTGCTCAAACCCCGAGAAGTAAATTGGAGGTTGGGATTCAGAACCTTATGAGTCACTTAGCCCTTTGGCGCGCGTAATTTGGTCCAGAAATGGACGAGATATAGGCGGCGCCAACTAAATGTTGCGCTTCCCGGTTAGCGACTGTACTGTAATCTCTCTTTTTTTCGGATATGTTTTTGACAAGTTGTTGGCGACAGACGAGACGTTACAGTAGACTCATGGCGAAAGAGACCCAAACCGACATCGTCCTTCCGTGATTTCGACGGGTTACGGCCTACGCGGTGTCTTCTGAGTGGCAGAATGCAGGAAGGCTACTCGGAAATAAAATATGTGCGGACGACGACTACCGTCGCGGGACATGTCGCTGGAGGCGTCTGTAGCGAAATCTACCAAGGGCGGGTGGGTTTCACACTCTAGTCTTTTTGGAGTCCTGTGTGTGCTGACGATTTACGTGCAGTGAAGGATGCATGCATACGCCGACTCGGAGCCCACGATTGATATAATTACCCTCGACGTTGTTTCAAGACACGCGGACTCTGACGCCGAAATCCTACGCCACCCCATCTGCTGCCTTCTCAAATTCCCGTCGGATTGTGGAGCTCGACAAGACCACGACACCCACCAGCGCGCGATGCGAGCCCGGCGCCCCCCACCCGCCAATGCAGATATTCTTCACTCGCGCAGAGTACCGACTCTTCTGACGCGGATCTCTGCGCAGCTACACCACCCAGTTGACCGTGGGCTTCAGTGTTAGTCTCTCCTAGACAGACGCTACAACAACTACTCCCTCGTACCTCGGTTTGTTGTAGTCTGTTGGTAAGCGCGGGGGTCCGATCGGGTCAGAATATTATGACCAATCTTTGGTGGCGGTGCCTCGTGTCATCACGCTTACCACCACTATCCACAGCGCGTCGTCGCCGTCGCGTCCTCTTACTGGCCACAACCACCTTCTTGGACCACTCTTCATGATACCCCCTCTTCACTATGGCTCCAAAGGTCCGCTGGCAGGACCCTGATGGCCGCAAAGTCTTGAATACTATCGTCAAAAAGGTAATCCCGCAGTGGACCAACGGACTTCGGGCGGTACAGGAAGAGCTAGTCGCACCGATTCTGGATGGAGACGACGTCTTGTGTTGTACTGCTACAGGAGACGGAAAATCGGCCGCGTTCTCTGTCCCAATCTTGGTCCTCGACGAGTACAATTCTAACCGCCATCTCTACCCGATCAACCTACCCACACGCAATCACCCCGTTGGAATAGTGGTCACTCCCACCAAAGGGTTGGCGAATAATATCGTGTGTGGCTTTTTATTCTGTGTATTCTGGCTCCTGAAAGCTGCAACAGGTCTTGGAATTAACCCGACTCGGCATCCCCGCTTTTGCATACTCCCGAGAAGCTCTCGCCGATTCCCGACGGACCGGCATCAACCTCACCACGCTGGTGAAGGAGTGCACCAAATGGCGCGTCCTCTGCGTCGACCCAGAGCACCTTTGCGCGAATGAATGGCGTGAGATCGCCGAATGGCCTACTTTTCGCTCCAGCCTCCTCTTCGTTGTCACAGACGAAGTTCATCTCATAAATGAGTGGGGAGTAAGCTTCCGCCTCCCATTCGCCAAGATCGGGCTCTTCGTTCGCGGTAGGCTTCCACGTGCTACGGTATCCGTTGTTGGGCTGTCTGCTAGCCTCGCGCCCGGCAGAGACACGAAAGCTGTCTGCTCCAGTCTCGGTTTCTTTGGCAATGCATTCCATCTTATCCGTCGGAGCAACGAGCGCCCAAATATTCAGTTCATCTTCCAAACTCTCACCCACGGTCTCTCTGGTTACGACTTTCCCGATCTACTCCCCTTCCTCACCAGCGGACGCAAAACATCCATTCATTGTGATACTCTCGACCTCGTTTTTCGTGTCTATGTATACATCTGGAGGTTGCAGCGCTACGGCGTGGACAAGATGCGCCGCACCCGCATGTACACCAGCCTCTGCTCCGGCGAGTACAACGCGGAGACCCTGCGAATGATTGATGAAGACCCCGAATGTCAGATAGTTGTCGCCACAATCGCCTTCTCCAACGGCATCAATGCGAAATCAATTCTTGACAGCATCTCCCTTGGATTCTCGTCTACGCTGGACATTGTGGTGCAGGAAAAGGGAAGAGCGGGCCGAGCGGAGGGAAGTCTTGCACGGGGAGTGGTGCTTGTACAGCCTGCCACCATTGCGGCTGCAAAGAAACAACTTCACGGTAACGTTAACGTATCATCTCATTTGTGACCAATCTCATCTCTCTGTAGTTGCCATGCCGCCCGCGATCCCATCGAATACCGTCGCGCTGAACAAGACCACGACCAAGAAAAATAAACGAAAGCCGTCCGCCCCAATGGCGCCTGAAAAAGCCTCGATGCTGGTCGAAGAGATGTGTTACAACGCACTCTTGAACCGACACTACTCCAACCCTCCCTTAGAAACATCCTCTCTCGATTGTATCGCTGCGTGGCGTCCTTTACCCTGCTCTCTGTGCTGTGCCCGTCATAAACACTCATTAACCTTCTCTGCACCACCCTCTCTCGCTACACTCCCTGCTTTGATCGCTCCAGAAATTGCAGCAGTCCAGAAAACACCCCGCGCGCGCAAAGATAAGCTTTCGGCGAAGGAGAAAGAAGCTTTTACAGCCGTACTCACCAAATTTAGAGACGAGATACGGGTCAAAGAACAGCTTCGCGGGAACTTTCGGAACATGCCTCCCACCCTCTTCCTTTCCTCTTCCATTCGCAATACGCTACTCGACAACTTCTTTGCAATTAAATCGGAAACAGATCTCCCTCCGCTTCTCCAGTCGTGGTCTTTCTGCGCTAATTACACCCACAGTCTCTACGAACACGTCTCTACCATACAGGCCACGATCGCCGACGGCCGAAAGAAGAAATCAAAGCAGAAATCGGCAACTGCTAAGGCTCCGTCCAGGCCACGACGCAAACGAAAGCGAAAGCCGTCATCAGATGATGAAGAAAGCGAGTACGACGATGATTATGGTCCCGCTGTCCAATCCACCAGTGGGCTACCCCCTCGGCAAAGCACCCGCCCGCGTAAACAACGCCGTACTGCCGCCGTCGAGGACGACAGCGACTCGGACAGCATTTTCCCCGAGGTTCTTGCACCACCACCACCCAAATCTCGCCAGCTGCGCATACGAACTGCCTTACAACCACTAGTAAATCGGCCTAAACCGAAACCCACGAGCGCCGCCGACATCGCGAAGGACTTCGGACCCGTTTATAGGCTCCGTGTTCGGCGTGGAACGCAAAATTTAGAGCCACAGGACGTTTAGATTATCACAACTGTATCATTCTAGAAACTAATGAATGTAATTCTAATTGGACTCAGAACCCGACGCCTCGCCATCGGACTGAGAATAAATATTTTCAACTTCACTTTTATCATCTTCTTGTTCATTCTCATTGCGCCCGTCGTCCTCACCCTCCTCTTCTACTTCACCCTCACCATTTTCCGCATACTCCATCAGTCCGGTTCGAGCGTTGATATAAAAGGATCCAAAGCTTCCGCTCGCCAACTTACAGTGTGTCCGGTCATCGCCGTCGTCCTCCGGCTCGTTCGGGTCCACCGTGCTGGCAACTGAGGCGATGCTCCGTGTACTGCGTTGCGAACCGCAGTCACTGGTAAGTGTGCTGGAGGCCGGGGACGGAGAACGGGGGGATGCGCTTCCAGTCTGCATAGGTTCGTCTTCGCGAGCACTTGAAGCGCTCGGGGCTGGGGAGGGAGAACAAGGCGGGCTTGGAGAGCTGTGAAGGCGCATCCGCTCATCCTCGTCCGTGCTTGCCGTGGGCGTGGATGGTGGCTGCACAGCATTATCAACTCGGTGAATCTCCGCCAGGAAATCCCCAAATACTGTTGACTTCTCCAAAAAGTCATTCAACTTCCCCTCATCAAGGCGTCGACAGCCGCGGGCAAATTGATTCACGGCCGCATGTCCCATACTCCTCCCCTCGCGAAAGAGATGGACTTCTTCCTCTTTGAAGAGAGCCATCAAGAGTTTGACCTCGTCACAAACGTCGCGGGAGCTGTGGGTCTTGCCGCGGGACTTGAGGTTGAATCCCTCGGTGATTTCCTCCTTGATGCGCAGAAAGTAATGCACATTTGGAGATATCATCTTGCGGTAGAATTCGTCGTCAAATTCGGCGCCGTGCTTCTGCACCATGTCCTCGAGCCAGCGGTTATAGTGTTCCTGGAGGAGATCTCCTGGTATCCACTTTCCTAGCTCGCCCGTAATGTTCACGAGCCAGTTATTGAGGACGGCGTCTCGGAGATTAACTGATGCGTCGTACTTGAGGAAGCAGTAGAGTTCGAGTAGATAGGCCATGTACTGCTGATGAGACGAGCCGGCGTAAGTGAAAATCCATATCTGAGTTCGTTGAGCCGATGCACGTTAACGCGGGAAAAAAATTGACTGACTTTCATGATCTCCCAGACTCGCCCGATGTCCCCGTCTGGTACCGCCGTTATTAGTTCAAGAAACCACCCGAAATCCATCATGAAAAGCTCGCTGTTGCGCAGTACACGATCACCCGTGAACCCGGGCAGCTCTTCATGGCATTTCGGTGCCTCCTCTGTCTGTGGAGCTGCGGTGCACGGAACGTCGCTGGGTTCTTGAATGTCCACTAAATCTGGCATCGTGTCCGCCGCGTCCATGTGCACGGGGGGTGGTGGGCTCCGTACAGGCGGAGACTGTGTTGCCGGCGTTCTAGGAGGGACCCACGGACTGCCGACGGGAACAGGATTGATGTGGTCGGGGTTCGTCGATTCGGCCGCATCCAATGCATGTTGAGGCGCTGCCAGCGAGGCGTAGCGGTCAACAAGTGTGGCGGCGTTGTCCAGCAGGGTATCCAGGTCGGAAGTTGGTTCGTTTTGGCGAGGGTACAAATGTGAGCCTCCAGATCTTCTGCCCCAAAAAATAATCTTGAACACAAAATCAGTTTCAATAAGTTGTTGAAAAATCGACACCTCAAAACTCACCTCCAACAATCGAGAACATGAGCCTTCCAAATCGCCGTACAGTTCCGCACGGTGGGATAGTAGTCGCAGCATTTGACATTTGCCGGACGTTTGAAGCCCGCGGTGCTCGAGCACTTGGAGAGAGAGGAAGGATCGCTGGAGGTGGCGGGCCCGTAGTGGTTTGCGGCGATGGAGTTCTGAGTGGTAGATCCGTTGTGCCAAATTTCGAGCAACGGAATTTTGTTCCTGAATTTGCCTAAGGGAGCACAAAATTTACTGAGGCGCAGGAGCATCGCATAGGACGTGCCATCCCCCCGCAAGATCTCGAGAAGACCATCATCAATCTCTCTCTCGATACCAATCTGGCCATCGAAGTCGTAGATTGCACGCTCCAAACCCTGTGAGGTCAACTCATGCTCCGAGTTTGTGGACAGCGGCTGAACGGGTGTTTTTCGACCCTCGCGCATGCGATGTTTAGCGAACGTGGTGCGGAATAAATTAGAAATGAGCGGGAGGAGGTGTTCTAGTTCTGGGGCGAATTCTGCGAGCGCGGAGAGCCAGTGGAGTTGAATCACTCCTCCGACATGGTCCCAATCGATGTCGTCGTAAAGGATATCCGTGGTGAGCTTCGTCCGTAGATTCAGAGCGACGCGGTCGTAGTACGGTTTGGCCGCGAACGCACCAGGGGCGCAGTCTTCCAACCCCACGCACGTAGCTGCACACCCGACCTTCATCTCGCTTTGTCGCCCAATACCCTGCTCATAAACTGGGCAATACTCCTGCACGTTGTCGAAGATTGTAGCAGTGATTCGCTCTCCGCGCGCAGTCACGGCTCTGGTTTTCAGCTGCAGCGCAGTGAAGTTGGCGGCGGTAACCGAGACCAACGCGTCCCTGGAAGTGGTGTCGCTTACGGTACTCGCGAGGCGGCAATATACACGTTTGAGATCGACGTGTGACTTGCACGCAAAGTGCCAGATGCCAAGGATCATGGCTAAATCACCGTTGGCGTAGCGGTTTCGCGAAACGATGAAGGAGGCGATTGCGGAGACCTGGATCTGCACCAACGTCAATAATGGCTCTAATGGACAATAAAAGCTGCGTACCATGGGATGTGGACGCCGTTCGCGCACCGTAAAAACTCCCTTGACCCGCGGCGCCGCCATAAACTCGGTCAGCATCATGGGAAGGGGAAGGATCTTGAGATATCGTTCTTCAATGCGTCGGATACTGAAATGTCCGAGATCTTGCGGGGTAATAACGCGAGCATTGTTTGAGTGTTTACTTTTTGCGCGCAGCTGTACCCGACTGTCGGGGTCATCGGGGTCATCATGTGTCCCCCCCTCAACCTGTCTGCGTGCTTCCTCCGCTGTGAGGCGTGCTGCCCATGTCGATAGGTATGGACGAGCATGCTGAAGGTCCTCGGGTCGGCCAGAGGTGCAGAACATGGCATTCCGTTCGTGCGATCGTGTGGAGTTAATGGAGGGGAAGGAGCTTCTGTGCTGATAGATGAGCGGGAGAATATCCGCCATGCAAATGGACGATCGGCCGGAAAGAAACCGAGAAACAACTTTCGCATGAGTTAAACCCCGTGGGTCGCTCTCACCATGCGGACGATGGTAGAATAGGAATGATAAGAATTCGCCTAGCGAAGAGAATGGGTCTAGATCGCCGAGAATACGCTCCATCGCGTCAAATTTTGCCGCGACATCTGCGGTTGCACGCTCTTCCAGCGTGCGCTTCGGTGCACGAATACGAGGTTCAACGGGGTCAAGGGGGGGCGCAGAAAGCAAGGGAACCGTCGGAACGAAACCAGCAACACGATACTGATCAGCATTTGGAGGCGGAGGGGGAAGAACGGGCACTGTGAGCGCCAGCTGTTTTTGCTTTTGCTTATTGTATCGACGTGGCGCGGCCGATTGTGATGGATCTGAAGCATCTGGGGTATCTGAGGGGGCGTCCATAGGCAAAAATGGGCCGTCTCGGGGCGAGAGGAAAGGCAGATGAGCTTGGGAAGAGCAGAAGACGCGTCGCGGGCTAGTGGTAAGCGTGATGACACGAGGACACCGCCACCCAAGATTGGTCATAATATTCTGACCCGATCAGAGCCTCGGGATAAAAGCAGGACTACTTTAGTGTACTCCCCTACCTCACGGTCGAGTTCTTCATTCGGCCATATTCGATTCTGCGCCGATGACACGCCCTCGCCTCCCTGCCTCCTCTTTCTTCGCCCTACCCTGCCCTCGTCCGTCTGCACCGTTTGTGGCTCCGCACCCAACTGCCCATGAAACCTCCGTCCCCGCTCCGTCAACCTCACCGCAAATGGATTGAAGAGGCTTATTGGGACGTCGGGTGTCTATCTCCGCGTACATCGAGATGGGTCGGATGTGGATGTGGAAGATGGCAGGCGCAGATGCGGAGCGGAATAGAGCGCAGCCTCGCCGTTTTTCCGTGCTCGCGCTTGGCCGTTCCCACACGCTCGTTCCCTGAGCTTCGTTCTCCCGACTCTCTCTAAACGACCTCGCGCAGCTCCGTCCGCGCCCGCGTATATGTATGCATGAGTTGGTGTCCGGCGGCGTCAAGTCCTTCTGCGGCGGAGATGCGGATGGGAGGGAGGGAGATGGAAATGGCGAGCAGGCGGGCGGCGCGGAAGGTCGTGGAAGGCCTAAGGAGATGAGAAGAGGGGGCACCACGAGGCACGTAGACGAGGCGCTACACCCACCACGCGCGCTGCGCGCACGACGCTCGTTCCTCCTACACGCCTACAGAGACGATGGGCAGGAAGAGGAGGTGGACGGGCAGGTGCGGTGCGGGTGCAGATGGGGATGTAGATGGCGGCGGACGGATGCTGTGCGAATGCGGGGTCGAGGATCCATAGAATACGGGGAACGCAGGAGGGGTGCCTCTTGGCGCGTTGCGCCCACCACCGACTAGCCCACGCGCGACCTCCCTCCTCCTCCGCGCGACAAGATACGATGGGGAGCGAGATGGAGATGGGCGAGGGCAGATGGGGGCGCGGATGGGGGCGGATGGATGCTGTGCGAATGCGCGGACGACGGTCTCGAGAATATAGGCGGAAGCAGGAGACGGGAAGCACGAGGGGACGATAGAGCACCCGTCGACGCGCGCTACACTCACCATCGACCGGCCCGCGCACGACGTTCGTTCCTTCTGTGCCGACTGCGACAATGGGGAGGAGATGGAGATGGAGAGCAGATGGGCGAGCGGGCAGTGCTCGCGCGAAGGTGCAGGAGAAGGGGAAGCAATGGACACCGCTACCCTTGATGCCACCATTGACTGACCCATGCGCGCACAGCGCTCGCTCCTGCTCTGCGCCCACAGATCCCTATTTGCGCTGCTTCGTTGCAGCCGATTTTGGCCCATGTCAACGGTGGGAGGTGGGAGGCATGAAGATACCCGTTGCATATCGAAGTCTAAGCATGCGCACCGCATCCTGCTCTCGTTGAGGCCTCGTCGTCCTCACCTCTTCCGCATAACTCCTCCTGGCGCGCGTGCATTTTCGGTATAGGGCGCAGGGACCCATCTCACCTCCAATACACGTCATGGGCTGCCTTTCCAAGATGCAGGTAGGTTCATCTCTGATCTGAGCAGCGGACATCGACGCGTTTCGGTTCTTGGGAACTATCTCGTTTGCGTGCTGCTAGCAATATATTGCTCAAGCGCCTCGCAGATGCAAAGAGGGCCGTCCACGATGCCGCACTCGGCCCGCCGGTGTCCACAGGGGCCGTGCGGGACCGTCGTTGCGGCTGCCCACTCGCGCTCGGTCTTCTCGCACCGGACTCCGTGGCACAGGCATTGCGGTTTGCGCAATAGGCGCCGCCCCCGCTACGCTTGTTTTGCGCTTGTTCCCTCCCTCTACTTCTCCACGTTCGTCCCCCCTGCCTCGCCACTACTTGTTCCCCTGACCCGCGTAGAGTGTCCGTCGCCCTCGGTCCCATACCCGCGGGGCGAGCCCATTATACGCGTCGCTCGAGACTGCGCTCGAAGGGCGATGAAGGAAGTGGGGATGAAGGAGTGTGAGTACGCTCACCGTCATCCCGGTTTCGATGACTACCTTCACGTTGCCGAGTCCACTGGCCCACCGGCGTACACAGGGGCCGTGCGCGACCGTCGTTGCGGCTGCCCACCCGCGCTCGGTCTTCTCGCGCCGGACTCCGGGGCACAGGCATTGCGATTCGTGCAATAGTTCCACCCCCGCTACCGTGCTCGTCCCCTCCTTCCGACTCCTACCTACGCTCGTCCCCCGCTGCTTCGCCACTACTCGTTTCCCTGGCCCGCGTAGAGTGCTGCTCTCGGTCCCATACCCGCCGGGGCGAGCCCATCATACGCGTCGCTCGAGCCTGGGCTTGAAGGGCCGGGACGAAGGAATTGGGGATGGAGGAGTGCGAGTACCCTCACCGTCATCTCGTTTTTATGACCCCCTCTTCGAGTCCGAGTCCGAGGGCTGGTGGTACGATGGGACTGATCGTGTCCGGCTGAGGCTGCTTCCTCTTCGATGAGCGCAGCCTGAGCTGCGCTCATTGCGGCCCGTGACGGCGACGTACTTGGCGGCACGAATCGGCGGCGAGCAGAGTTGGGAGCGTGTCTTTTGTTCGGTACGCGACTGCGAAATGACCTCTTCCGAATCTCAGTGGCACCCCCTACATACCTTCCGTCTTCCGTCCGAGCTACTGCCCGCCTTCCCCCTCGGCAACGACGCAGGTTGATGCAGGGAGCGAGCGGAGATAATGCTGGGGAGGTGACACTTAGTGGGGAATATGGAGCTTGGGATTCTAGACTGCGATTTCCGTTTCGATGGCGGCCCGGGGACAGCAGTAAATCTTTCAGTTGCTTTTGTCTAGTTTATCGTTACACCGTCATTCATGCTAAGTCGTACCGCGCCTTAAACTAGTCCTTTGGCCATTTTTTTTTCACCTCCTGCCGTCTCAAAACGGGCTATTACTGTACTATTTCGCTCAATTCGTAAGTCACGCGTCACGGGCCTGAAAATTTCAGAAATTTTCCGAACGTGTCACGGGTCACCAAGAGCATTTTCGAAAGTGCAAAAGAAGTCACGAAATCGTTGAAAATGAGTTGAAAATCCAATTTTCTCCCCCCCAATACCTTTTGGTTGAAAAAACCGCGCCGCTTACTCGAATGCTCAACTGGAGCTCAATAACATCAAATAACTGCTTCAGGGTTGTTGTTTCCGGGTTATCTGCGACTTCTGTGGGCAAATATTGCAACGGTGAGGTAACACTGATTTAATTTTTGGTTCAACCATACTAGATCAAGCTGAAATGGGTGTTTCCAGCAGTGTTTCAATCCCACGCCAACAGGCCAGTCTCTGCCACATTTTCGAACTTTTTTTCCCGGTCACAGTGGGTTCGGTGGACTTTCGAAAACTGAAGTTCGAAAATTTGTGTCACGGGTCACAGCCGCGGAGAATTGAGCGAAATAGTACAGTATCCGAGAGCGTAGTCTTGCGATGGTAACAGACGCAAACAGCCGCGCGATTCTCTTCTTCCCTCGCCATCTTCGAGGGCGTGGAATACTACATCGATGTATACTCCAACGCTGACCAGATTGCTCGTCTTCTTGACATCCACGGCGGAAAACGAACGCGAACGCGTAAACTGGCGACGCGCATCATTGTGGAACCAGCGGGCTTCAAAATGTGCGCAAGGGAAGAGGAGAAAGAAGGATTGAAGGCCATTCTTGTCACTGTCGGTTTCTATACTTCGACTTTCGCAGGATCCTAATTATTTGGCGCAGCCAGAATGGGTCTATAGCTCGGTGAAGGCGGGCAATAAACAACCGTGAGTCTACTGACCCAATTTGATTCTATGCCAATGTTTTGTCAAGGCCGCAGCACTACTCACCAGATCCGGCGATGTTCTTTTCTTCGATTATCATTTCGGCAGTAGGGGTGGGTTTGCGTGCAATACTCATTGTTTCTAATTCACCGATTCCGCTGGCAGTTATCTGATTCACAGGCCGCTTCCATCGGCGCCGAAGTTGTAAGGCGCGGAGGGCAATGGGTCACAGCGATTTATCTCGAAAACCGAGCTCGACTTCCCCGCTAGTGACAGTTTCCGCCCTCTCCACGTCTCGCATCGTTGGGTCCTAGTAGAGTGTCTCGTCCAGGCTTTTCTTCTACCCACCGCACCATTCGAATTTTCCCCGTTCCACGAGCACAACAATCCATCCTTCTCCGCTGCCCGCCGTTTCTGCCAGTCCATCCTTTCCCCAACCAATGCGCACACGACCGTTTCCATTTCGCGCAGGACTATACGTCTTCGTGGCCCTAGGCTTCCTGTCCTGCCTTTTGAGGTACTCGCCAAGATCTTCATCGAATTTCGGGACATGATACTAGTCCAAGATTATCCGCATCCGATGACTGCTCTCCTCCCGATCTCACAGGTATCCGCCGAATGGAGGACAATTTCCCACTCCACCACCGCTTTGTGGGCGCACATCACGCTTGAATTCCACTCCAAAAGACAGTTCCGTCGCCTTCGTCAACTGATTGAGCAATGGGCGACACGAAGTCAGCCGCAGCCCCTACCGGTGACCGTTCGCAGCTGCTACCCCGTAACCGAAAATCCTATCCTTGATTTCATTCTTTCCCATGGGCCATGCATCACGGATCCGCGACCTCTCTCTCAACCTCCCCGAGGATTACTTCCATCCATTGCTCAAAGCACCAGCCGGCTCATTTCCTATATTGGAGGCGCTCACCCTTGGCTCACCCTGACCATAATTCAGAAGGAGCACACCATCTACGATCCATCCTCTGGTCTTTCGCGTGCCGAATACTTCCGCGACCCGCCGGAGTACAACGAAGAGCCGGATTACGGTACTCTGTGGGACTCCGTACATCCCCAGCTGACCATGCTCGCCAATCTGCCTTCGCTGCGAAATATTACCATCGACCCAGGTGGTGTTTGCACTAATCTCGACCTACACAGGCTTCCTTTGTTCTGGCATAACTTGTCAAGTATCAACCTCGGCTTGCTCTCCATCGATGTACTCAACACGGCCTATCTCTTACCCCTGTGCACCGGCACCCAGACTCTCTGTTTTTCAACGGACAGTGATGCGGGCGCCTCGATGCCGCCTATCGCTGCCATTACGCTGCCGCTTACCTCGCTGGAATGGGTAGGGTTCAGTGTCAGTGCCCACACTATCTTTGAACCCCTCATCCTCCCTTTCCTCACGACCCTGGACCTGCACGAGGCCTGCGAGGAAACTGTCCTGAGCCTTTACGAGTGCTCCTCTTTTGCCCTGCAATGCCTCAAGCTCTGCTTTACCCGTGTTTCATTTCTCCCCTTTTCCATGTTCCTTCGCACCATGCCATCACGGACCATCCTGGAACTATACACCTGCATCGACATCACTGATGAGTTGCTCACTTTCCTCGCACACGACGAGGGCCGGCCTGTACTTCCCCAGCTGAAATGACTCACCATCTGCCGCAAAGGCTCCAGGTCTCGCCGCGGTGAGGATCGAGCCTATGGCCAAGGACCCGCAGAAGCATGCTGGATTCGTTCATCGGATTTTAGAGTTAATCGAGGAGGGACTTAAGTTCGGTTACGACTTCTCGTGGTTGTCAGATAACTCAGACTCGAATTCTTCTTCGGACGAAGACGAATCGTCCGGCTCTGGAGACGAAGAATCGTCCGACTCGGGGTTGGATCCTTCTTCGTGCGATTTCGACAATTCTTCGTCAGGCTCCGGATAATTAGACTGTGCATTTAGTATCATGCAGTGTTCCTACCTCACCAGCTTTGGTCCTTTATACACTGAATGAATTTGATTCAAACTGGTACAGAACCGAATGTTCAAGACTTTAGAAACAACCTTGCAGGCCAGCGGTAGTTGCAACACCCTATAGCCCAGTCCAACGATTCACTAAAACGAACTTGCGGTTCGGTAAGTTGCAACTACTTTCGAGTCCTGTGCAGATGCTCACAAAAAGCCTTTGCGGAGGGGAGACTTGACAGATCGCCGAGTAACACAATTAGAACCCATCCAAAAAAACTGCAATGTTAATGGAAAACTGCCCCAGTAACTCCAACTAGCACTACTCTATTCGAATGCAGGGAACCGATGTTGTGCCGGCTTGCCGGTTGCACAGGGGGAATATTCAAGAAGACCCGGCAGGGTGCGATACACCACGTCCGACTTCTCTATTTTCTTCCAGCCACCAACAAACATGAGGTGCACGAAGAAATTTGCTTACTGAAGTGATTCCTCAGAACCGTCTTGGACCAGTTATGCTAGGGTAAAAGTGTATCCTCCATGCACAACAAATCAAAGAGGTGATAATTTTGCGCACTTGCGCCAGAAACAACTGGTTGCCGCTCCAGTGGCGGCATGCCGGCACCACCCAGTTGTCTCACGGTTGAACTTCGGAAGTGGGGTTTATTCTTCGCGCCCTAGTTGCCTTGGAAGCACTCAGCACCTTTGAGTTCTCATCTATCACATTACTAGGCTCTTCGAGACTTTCCCCGCGCTGAGCCATCGCTCGGAGACTACAATTTCGGCCATCACATTATGAAGAGGAAATATTGAAGCTGCGCAGAGGCTTGACGTGTAAAGATAAGTGAAGGAAAATGCCGTCCCTTGATGACTCTCTCTGGGCCAGGAGCGCCTTTTGAAAATGCATCATTAATGTGCATATGGCTCGCATGGGAAAGTCAGATTACTCTCACATTTTCAATTTTAATTGCTTGTGTGATTTTCCTAGCTTATTTGTAATTCTTTCGAAGAAAAGACGTTGCAACTTTCACAATCAAAGTGTAGGAGTGGTGAACTCAAGTCAAATACTATTATTCCGAGACCTAATATCATAATGGCATTGTGTTTACTCGGAAATGCGCTCAATGAAGAGCGGCAAACCCTTGACGCCTTTCTCCGTGATCGGGACAAGGATCCCAGCGTAAAGAGGCCGTACAGGATCGTTCTTTGATAGTGCAAACGAGAAGTTGAGGACGAGTTCCGCAAGGATTATTTGCATTTCGGATAGCCTGACAGATCTAATGATTACTCTCGCGAAATGAGAAAGGCAGTAAACTTACGCAAAACGCCATCCCGCCTACAGTGAAACGATAAGTGCGACGGCCTTTGAAATCATTGAACAACTTACACAAACCCGATAGCCACCAGAGAATGACGCGCTAACAAGTGAACTCTTATCAGCGAATTGTAAGACAGGAAAGAAGGGGCTAACAGATGTGCGTAAGGTCCAAGGGCTTTTCCTTTGCATGGGTCATCTTCAAGCCAGCGCGACGGTTTGAACTGGTCAGCGTCGGCACCCCATAGGGCTTCCAGTCTGGGAATAAGGTTAAGATGATTACATCTGCGGTTTGAATACCGTACGCGCCTCTGATAAGCTGCAATGGCAACTGCTATGAACTGTCCCTTCTTGACGGGGAGATGAGAGATGCGCTCTCCAGAGGTCATCGTAATCTCGGATTCGAGAGGAATCACCAAGTCTTCACCTGCCACGCGCTCCAGATAGGGTGCAGCGGGATAGAACCTTAAGGTTTCTTTGATAAAAGCGTTTAATAGCGGCATTGAATCGTATTCCATTTGATCACCGCCCGAGCGGTGATACAATTCAATCTCCTCCCGCAGCTTTCCTTGATAGGCGGACTCTTTAGCGAGTTCGTAAAGGCACCAAGCCAAAGCATCGGCCTACGCCGATTGAGTCAGACCAAATGAGACGTTTCGAAGCACTACTCACGCTGGTATCTTGACCACCTAGGAGAATGACGCGAACCTGCTCTGCGAGCTCGCTAGCCGTTAGCTTTTCCTTTCGCTGTCCTGAGAGACCTTTGACTGTGTTAGGATGATTGGATCAGAACTAATTAAATAATGAGAGGTAGAACCAACTCAGAATGCTTACAGCTGTTTGCAAATCTAATGGCACTACCCTATTTTTAGAAGAAAGAGCATTTTGAACCCTACTGGGTTTTTAGCTCATTACTCCCTCGTTTTTCAACCGATTAACATAAATCTGGGTGGGTCAGAAAGCAGGTAAGGTGGGCTTTCAATTGCTATGGGTCTTGCCCTTCAATTCAAAGTTTTCAGCTATGCCAAAAATCAGCCTTGGTGGTGCCAATCCCACATTGAAAACTCCAATACTCGCTCATTTCTGATTCGATTTGCATAAAACTGCGTCCATATTGAAAGGGGAAGCGCGGCCAAGACTTCGTGAACAAAACATAATGGTTTTGTGCCGAGACAACCGAGGTTCCCACGCCTTTCGGAATTTTCCGTTGAACAAGATATTTCGACCAAATGTTTAGGTGACGGTGACACCCGATTTTTTTTGATGTGTGCTAAAATCGCCTCAAACCAAAAGAAAATTTATCGGCCATCCCGGAGATCAAAATTTTCCAAATTGATCAACACTTGGTCGAAATAGTACAGTAACCCGAGTGCGGTGTGAGTGTCACACAATCTGCACTATCTAGAACAATTGACTCCATTCATAGCGTCCATTATGGCTGGAATTAAGGAAGTTGAATGAAGAACCATGAAGTTATTCAATTAACAAGTTGTGGTTGAATCAAAAGGTATGAATTTGAGGGTCGCCAGCTTTGGGGAGCTAGAGCTGGAAATGGATATGAATGGAAGACCCACCTTCCCCGCTCTCCAACCCACTCAGAATTACGTCAATCCGTTGAAAGACGAGGGAGTAATGAGCTGAAAATCCGGTAGGGTTCAAAATGCTCTTTCTTCGAAAATAGGGGTAGTGCCATTACTTATGCAAAGAGCTGTAAGATATCGTTGTCCAGCGCATGATCAGTTGTTTCATCTTCAGTCTTGCTTTGAATGATCTTGGTGCTCATAGCGTCCGTTACAGATCGAAAGTTTACCAGTGCACGAAAGGCCGCGGTCGGAAGACGAAGGGCCCCGCGTAATATGAATGTAGGAATATACGGAAGTAAGGCATCAGCAAAGAGATCTGTTTGAGAGCGATTGAAACCCGTCGAGCTAAATATGTGGAGTTGAACTTTGCTGGCAGAGAAACGTAAAAGAACACTTACAGAACATGCAGATGAGTCTGCGCCAAGGGGTGTTTCGGATCCGCAACGGTATTAACCGGTAGGCCCAAGGCAGCTTTGGAAGATGATCAGTCAGACGATCGGAAAATGAAACGGCACACAAATCAACACACCTTCGCTGATGATATCTAACGTGGCGTGGTCCAATAAATCACAAACGTTAACAGAGTGGGAGACTCGGAAGAACACAGTCGGTCCCATTCTTGAACGATCCAGAAAGGCGGGTCGTTATTCAAGTATTATATGAACTCGGGACCAAAAGGTGATACCCTTTGAGCCGCATCAGAGAATATGGGCGAAAAGCTGCGGACAACTGCAGGCGCGAAACCTGGACTGAGAGCCGAACGAAATCGGCGGTGGGTATCACCTGTCAATTTGGTGAGATATAAATACCATGCTCCCAAGGTTGCGTCTAACCTTCTGCGCAATACACACTCTGTTCCCCGAAAACCAACTTACCCTTCTGCACTTGGGTTGGTGCCCGGATAAAACTGTGGTTGTTAAGAACGTGTTGGACGACGACCGCATCAGAAGCCATTATTAGGTCCGCCTGTCCGTAAACCAAGTCATTCCCGATTTGCAGTTTGGAATATTATAACTCACCCCGAACATCCCCTTTATACGGTACACCGTCCCATATTGTTTTTGCCAGGCGAACTCAAATTCGCCGTAAATGCTGGGAAAGACCCACTGCCGCATATTTCCTGTGACAACGAATGAGCGCCCAACGAAAGTAACTCTTGGGTTTAAAAGTGCGAAATACCGTATATCCACGACGGCGACGGCGGACCTGGCAGTTTCGCGACCAGCGACGATCGCCATTTTGAAGTGACGAAGACAAGGGCCGTCGTAAGCCCAAGGATGGCCAGAGCTCCAGAGGAGGGCGAGACAAAATCCATGAAGGGAGTCGAAGGAAGAAAGAGGGTAGGGGCGAAACGCGGCCTTATAAAAACCGACCTCGCCGCTGCTCCGTTATGTAGTTTATGGCATCCGCATCGCCTTGGGGAAAGCTCGCCGCTTGTAACTAACGTGGAAGTCGGTGGTTTACCCCATTTACTTAACTTACTCCACGGCCTCCGCAAGGGGACGTCGGGGTTAGCTTGGGGGGGGGGTCTGAAAAAAACTTTGTACTATATGTCACCCAGTACTGGGCCACCTTAGCACTTTTGCGCTCTGGCCAGCCGATACAATGCTTTCTGTACCCGAATTTTGAGCCTTGAGTGAGTACCAAGTCCCCAGGAGTGAGTTGAAATATTTTGGGGAATTTTGGGGTCGTGTTTTGAGCCGCCTGCGAATTTATTTTCGGGGGTACCCCAAAATGGCAATAAACGGGGTAGTGAGCCACCGACCTAAATCAGTTGTCGAGGCAACTATCATACAGCCCAAGGCACTCAGAATCACTCAGCTGGTTTGAATGCATGATTCTATACACTTAAATGCCAAACAAAAGGCGTACAAGGGTTATAATTACTGGTACTTCCGCCAAGGGGAGATGGGGGAAGTTGAGGTATCGACAAAATCGCGCGCGCTACAAAGCAGAAAGACCAACATTGGGCAAAATAAAGTGCTTGAGGGATAGATAGGAAGCAATGGCATATACCTAGATACATTGGATGGTCACTCCAAAGTAGTAACCCTCCGAACAAAATCCATTTCTTTCTGCCACCGGAATTGGCTGCTTGGATGAAATGACGCACGGTCAACGCGAAGCTGAAGGGTTGAGGACGGAACGGAAGCGGTAGGTCGTTGGAATGTATGTCCCAATTACACCTACCGAATGCGAGGCTCACGGCAGAGTGAGGGGGGTCGCCATGTAGTGGTTTGTCTTGCGCCATCCCGACCAAGGTGTTGCCATTCTTGAGGGGAATAACAGAGAATCTGGGGGTTATTTCCGTGTCCAGTGCATGTTAGAGATATCACCCGAGGTCGAGGCAACAAAATGAGCCCTCAACCTTGTGAATCGGCCGAGAATTGGCTCAGGAATGGGCGAAGGAAGAAGACGGCATCCCCTCGGGGATAAGAAATGATGA
Source organism: Mycena metata (assembly GCA_029378385.1). Taxonomy (NCBI): domain Eukaryota; kingdom Fungi; phylum Basidiomycota; class Agaricomycetes; order Agaricales; family Mycenaceae; genus Mycena; species Mycena metata. The sequence continues at coordinate 707,230 of JARKIB010000021.1, forward strand.
TTTCCCACCTACCTGTCGGAAACAAACGGAGCACAACTTCTGATCAGCGCATCACCCGGCCTCCAAATTTGGTTTACATCAAGCTCAGACATCATACTCCCTCCTCCGAACACCAAACCACGCAGTTCCGCAAGATAACGACCTATATCATCCAAGTGGCCCACTACCCCGACTGGCCCAGTACCCAGTCGCTAATAGTACTGTAAGTTGTGAGAGGGTAAGAGAGGCATCTCAGGCCTCTTGATGACCAAAATCTGCTTCCTACTCACTTCAGGATGTGCTGAGATAATAATCCCACCCGAGTTCAACCCAAGGTGGTTCTGGATGAGAGTCAATAAAATTATGCCGTCCCACTTGAAGCCTTTATAGCACTTTAAATAGCTTGAGGAGCCATGGTATGTATTTCAACACGAGGTATTGGTGGTCTGAACCAGGTTTGTGTAGGTGGCGGAAAGTCCGGAACGCACGGCCCTGCACTAGGGGTGGGAACTACCTCGCTACATATAAGGAGGGGGTCAGCCAAGGGCGAAAAAACTTTTCGACCCACCTTCCGATTTTTTAATCCCGATGTCCCCTTGCGGAAGTGAGCATGTGTAGAACTCCGATCAAATCTCATCAGTGTTCGGCTCCTGCATAAGTCGAGGGCAAGTCAAGAGATTTTTCACTGTCGCTAGAGCCGGAAAGGCCAGGGATAGTGTTCTGATATGTTTCCTGAAAAAATATAGAACAAAAATTTGATGCCGACAATGCCGTGTTTTCCCCTTAGTAGCGAATAGTGAACGTCGCGCATACCGAGCAAAATGTGCTCGGTCAAATACCCCATACCACTTTTCGTTCTCTGATATACTTGGATTTTTGCAAAGCCCACTGTTTTTTCCGCAGCCGAATCTGAGCCGAGGTGCGGCAGACGCAAGAACAGAGCCACCAAGTTCCAACAAACTATTGTCATTTAGCAACACCGCCGAACTCACCTTGATTGCGCGAAAATCTGCTCAAAAGGTGGCCTCTCGGGGAAATATGTCCGATCCAGGATGCGGATATGAATCCGGCCCAAAAAGACAGGTACGGAAGTGGCCAAATCCTGGGAATTCGGATCGAACATCCAACTGCATATGCCGGGGTCCTGGCCAACCTCGAGTTGGTCTACAAGGGCAAAAGAAGAGGAAATATCGAAGCTACGTAAAGGTCCGATGTGTATACGTGAAGTCTCTTGATAACTTTTTCTGAGCCAGGGAGCGCCTTTGAAAATGCGCGGACGACGTCGATATTGAAGGCAAAATGTCCTCCGCCGGCGCGGATGCCGAAGAGGCCAGCATCAAGGATCGCTCAAAAGGCGTGAAGGGAGAATTAATCTTTCCGACGCTTTTACTTAGGAATAAGCAATTGAATAGACTTCTTGGCTGGCGATATATATTTGGTTATGGTTGAAGTGCGCTGATCAACGGAATCCCGAGAAAAGAAACAAGTTGGTGTTCCATTCCGTTGTGTTTGTCCAGGAGACTGCAATTATTTACAGGTATAATTGGAACCCCCTGCGTCATTGCTGACCTCATCCAGTCCGACCTGCGGAGCGCTCCGTCTTTACCGATAATCCTTTTCGATACATTAATATTAATATTTATGAAGGCGTATCGTGCAGCCAGCGGCTCGAATCCGCCCAAAGAGTTATGAGCCTGTCGAGGTAGTACTAGTGCTGAACTTTAATTTATGGATCGTCAAGGAACTATCGTCGAATGCCAGATATACAGTCAACTCTGTCCTAACCCATACGTGTCGGTGGACCCCAAAAAGCTATGGGATACTGCAGAGTTATGGGTTATCCCTGCCAAAAGTTCGGAAAATCGTCTCAAAAAAGTATGGTTTACTGCAGATTATGGGTTAGAAAAGTATGGGTTAGGACAGAGTCGACTGTAATCCGTTTCTGCTCTGGGTAATCTGATCTCATTGAAGATTTTGTCAAAGTAGCTTCAAATTGCCCAGGCACAGGACCCCGGTTAATACCCTTCGAGGCTAGGTCCCAAAAATCCTCAATCTGCCAATTTTTGTCCGGACAGTTTTTGCGATTTTTGTCCTAGCCCAGGCTGCCGTAACGCGTCCGAAAATTAATTTCGGAGTCCCACGGCCCTCAAAATTCAAAACTTTCTCTGTCGAGTGTTTTTGCGGGGTTTTCGGCCCCGCTTGGTAGGTATGAGGAGAACAAAGTGGTTCGAAGCAGTTTTCCCTTCAAAACTCACTCAAACTTGGGCGGCCGATGGGGTCAAAATCCGAGAATTTTGTCCGGTTTGAACCCAGCATTTTTGTCCGGTTTGGACCCAGGTTTGAGGTCCAAAATCTCAAATTTTTGTCTGGTTCCGGGCCCGGCCTCGAAGGCTATTGACCGGGGTCCTCCAGGCACTGGGGAAGCTTAAGGAGCTAAATAATCTTCCAAAAGTGGGGTAATCTAATCTAATCGAAGCCACCGGTGCGGCGCTCCACAGATCAGTGAGGCCATTACGTTTAGACCGGTAACCGATCTCTCGTATGAAGTGGAAAACGTTCATAGAGAGACCGGTCGATCTGAGTTTGAAATCCTAGGGCGCGCGATCAGTGGCTGTGAATCACGCTTATATCACGAGTTGCTCACGTTCCACTTTCCCACACTACTCTTTCAAAGCGTTTTTTCTCGCCCACGTCATCTCCCGTCGTCATCGTTTCCCCGGCCCGCCCACCGTTCTGCGCTGAGCAAAAGAAACACGTGAGAAAAGCATGACAAAAGCATGACTGCTCGCGCGCCCTATCAATTCAAACTCAGATCGACCGGTCTGTCTATCGACAAACTTGTTTTCATAGACAGATCGGTTCCCGGTCTACATTACTGTACTATTTCATTCAATTCGTCGACGCTGTGACCTGTGACCCCAAAATGCGAACTTGGAGATTCGCATTTCGGCCTGCGGGACTGTGACCCAGGGGAAAAAATCGCATATCCGGGAGGCGCGAGGGGTCTGAATCCCCTCCGAATCGCAGGCGAACTAGGTATGTTCAGCATTTGTCAAATTAATTCGAGCAGGAAATTTATCTTTTTATCCTTCTGCAGCAATTTCGACTCCCAAATGCCCGGGTACCTGTGATTCAAGAGCATTCCCGCCAATTGAGACACTCGTGGACTCGAACACGCGTTTTACGCGTTTTTCTATAGCCAAAACGCGTCGCGCGCGCAAAAAATTGAATTTCTTGGGATTTCCGGGGATTTTCGTGACTTGTTTTGGATATTCACAGATGGCCTCGGTGACCTGTGACCAGTGCGAAAAAGTTCGCATATTTCGGGGCCTGTGACCCGTGACATGCGAATTGAATGAAATAGTACAGTACGTTATGATTTGCGCTTTTTGTTCCGCGACATATCCGAGTCCTTGCTTCCAGTCACACCACAAGCTACGCCGCTCGCCAGCCAGCAGTCAGCCAAACTCTGCAGTCCTTATCCCAATCTCATTATTACCGACCCGTTGGCACTCGGCAGCACCGATGGACGTCGTGCCACTCACAGTTTCTGCTGCCACCGCGCCCCCCATCGCGGTGGATGGCACTCTGGCAGTCTCTCCTGTCCACAGAGTTCCCGTGGAGCTACTGGAGGAAATCTTTACGCTGTGTCGACCAGATTCTTCCCCGTATATTGAAAGATACCAAGAGATTCGTCTCGATCGCATCGCACAAGCACATTTACTCGACCTTGCGCATGTGTGCTCCAGGTGGCAAATCGTGGTCAATGGGACACCCTCCCTCTGGTGCAATATCGACCTCTATTTATCGCCGTGGGCGCCCATGCCCCCCGACGCCATCGAGACAGTCATGTGTCTCCTCCGCCTATCCCTCCAGCGATCTCGCACTTCGCTCTTGAATGTCCACATACACGCAGGCGCTCGTGCTGGTCCCATACTCGATTTGGTTGCCCAGCATTCCCGCAGATGGCGCCACGCAAATATCGACATCGACGACGAAGCAGCATTATTCCTTTCACGTGCAAAGGGGGCTCTTCCAGAACTGGAGACTCTGGTCATCGGTGTGAGCGTGCCAGACGACTTCGACGTCTTTGAGACGGCACCAAAGTTGTCCGAGGTCGAATTCGTACATGCTCCGCACGAGATCGCGAGAATACCCTGGGAGCAATTGCAGAGCGTTGCATATGGCGAAGCCGAAAGCTATCTTCTGGACACCGCTTTCGCCTCCATTAGTCGCTGCCCAATTGGATCTGAAGTCGTGATGGACTCCGTTTGGTTTGATGAGGACCCGCCTGACGATCTCGCCTCAGTCGAGGCCAAAATCTCGACTCTCGCGTTTTCGCTGGTTGTGAGCGACAGCAAGGATCCCGGGCCTTCCCGCCGCGCGTTGGGCGCAGTTATGGCCGCCCTTACGTTTCCAAATCTACAAGGAATTACCTTGACCGGCGGACTGGACACCCTGTTTTGGACCCAGGCCCATTTCCATGCTTTCGCCTCTCGTTCCTCGTGCGGCTCTACCTTACTGCGGCTTGAGCTCCACAATATGGTGTTGACGGAACAAGAACTGGTGGACACTCTTTCGGAGCTACCCGCCCTGCGGTGTCTGTTTGTACAGGATGTGGGCCACTCCTCACATTTCGATGGGGGGATGCCCTTGCGCGCGCCGCACATCCTTATAACAGACGGCCTTCTGCGACGACTCACATGGACGGCAGACTCCTCCTGCCTGGTCCCCAAGTTGACCGAGTTGCAGTTTGTGTCCTTCATGTCCTTCAGTGACAGTGTCTTTTTGGAGTTCACACTATCCCGCGCAGTTCCGGGACGCGGCGAGGATAGCAGTCTATTTTCGCTTGAGGTATCGGCCTTCCCAAACTCGCGTTCCTTCTATCCCGCTGTCGCGCAACGTCTGTTGCAGTTGGATGGAAGAGCACTTTGGTGGACGCTTGGAGAATTCAGGCCAAACTAATGACCATGCCAGGTGCGTCTGGAATATAGATCCTGTGGTGTATCAGTTTTGGATTGAGACTGACCGCAAAATTTTCAGACTCCCCCCATATGATGCCGTCCAACGAAGTCTCTGTGAATTGTTTTACCACGAATTTAACGCTCCAGATTTGTCTCTCGTGTCTTAACAAGTGCGGGTTAATTTGAACTCACCCACGAACCTATTCCTTCCCACCAAACCTGTCGCCGCGACACATTTCCCTCTTGAAACCCTAGACAATGTACTTTTCGTTTCTAGCTTTGACTAGCCCACCGGAATTTCAGAGGCCGCCGGTCAACGGGTGCATCCACCCGGAGGCTGGCGCTCCCAGGATCGAGTATTCTCCATCTATCGACGCGGTTAAGCTGTTTCAACATCAAGACCTCTCAACTGGGTTTTATTTCATCCCTGACCCGGATTCTTGCCGCTCGAAAGTTCTTTGGTTCCATACTATCTGGTCCTGTGATTCAAGAAAAACGGGCGAGACTGCTCCCACATTCCGGTATCATTCCACATGTGGTCGAAGTTTCCTCGCCGGCGCCGACAACCGACGTAAACCGACTCAATCTTGAATGTACCTCGCGTGGACCTCGTGCTCATTTCTATGTGCTGGCGACCGTCCGGAGCAGGCTCGTGTGCCTTCCGAGTCGACAGTCTTGTGTCACGAAAAAAGCATCAAAAACTGTGCACGCCTCGAATTAATTTGTTTTGGTCTGGCACCGTGATCATGAAACATTGAACACTACGACTGGGTCCGGATGCCGATGACTTCTCCTGCACTTTATCTAACGCATTGTTCCCGCCTCGGCTCCAGGCGCGGCGAAGAGGAACCAAGCTTAAGTATTGGGTTCCATTGGGCAAAAGGAAAGAACAACAAACGCACTCGGAGAAGGTCAGACGACGAGTATTGAGTCGATGTGGGCAAAAGGAAAGAAAAAACCTCGCAACCCGAATTTCTTGTTCGAACGCCGGGAGTCGAGCCCCGTTCTGCGAGCTACAGAAACACACTGCTTGATAATAATAACTCGCGGTGTTCCGTACACCACGTCCGATTTCCTTGCTTCGTTTCGACCTGCGCCAACCCGCAGTCGAGATGCACCGCAAAAACTCCAAGGCATACAAACAACGAAACGCACGCAGCAGACCTTGAAATTGTTGTCGGGTGAGATGAGTCCTGTTCCAACTTCCGCCTGAGGTGTAAGAAGATAAGTTGTTGAGAGACCGATTAGCCCGAGGGAAGAGGTTCAAGCTGAACAAAAATTTTCACCGGCGCAAATTCAGACGCGGGAGTCGACCCCGTTCTGCGAGTCAAATTTGCACAAACCCTCGCTTTGTACCGCACACCACGTCCGATGTTTTCATTCCTACTTCAAGGCTGGGAAGTTAGGTGAAGAATTGCTCTCACCTCAAACTTGGACGTGTTGGGAGGCCGAAGCCGCGTGAAGAGAAGTGTGTGGATTGCGCCGCGTGAAGAAACCGAGGATGAAGTTGACTTGATTTCTGTTTCTGTGTGTGTGGCAAAAAACCTGTACTTGGCTGTCTCTATTCGGACGCGGGGAGTCGAACCCCGTTTACACCGCCAAAGTGCCGACAGGTCGACTTCAGCTGGCATCGTCACCTGGCGACCATGTTTGACTGAACCTGGATACAGCTGGGATTTGACTGGCTGCCAGCTGGAATTTTCAGACAGTCCACTTCTACAGCTGGCGACCACTTGTGGTGTGACATCCCGATACTTAGTCGGGTGTAAATCCCAGTGACAATATTATTGTAGCATTACTGCTGGTCTGCACTGTACTCCACGATGATCAACCAGAGCCTTTACCATCCGTCGTTCACGAATCGTTCGCTGTGGGTGGTTGACTGCTATTGGTGCCACGAGGAATAAGTAAGAGGAAGGATTTCGTGCTTTATCTAGTGTCAAATCAACTTGAACTCAGAATGACTCTTGAGCCGGGTTTCGAAGGGATTTAGGGAAGAGCAAGAGGGCGAAGGGTCCGTGCGCAATCAATGATCTCTGTCATGATCACGTGCATGTTGGTCGCGCATTCGTCTACCTCAATGTCTACCTCCCTGCTTAGTGTGGCGGGAAATAGGCTTCTGAAATTTACATGTGCAAATTAACCCGGTAAATTAGCTGCTAATTTACCAAGGGTCTGGAAGTGGTCAAAAAGACTGGGTAAATTAGGGTCTATTTGACCCTGCCAAATCCTCATGTTTCGTCGATTTTGGCGCTTTTTTTCAGTATTGCCAGGTGAAAAAAAAGGTCTATCTCGATCTTTTCCTCAGTGCTGACTCAAAATCCCACCTCAAATTCAGTGATTTGGGAGCTGAACAGCAATTCCATCCAGCCACACAAGTGCAAACAATCTTTTGAATGCAGCAGTGGATACCATGGCCCCAAAGGACAATGAGTGAGCAACTGGGGTTGATCTAGGGTAAATTAGTGCGGTAAATTAGCCTTTCATGGCTATTTCACTCGGTAAAATAGCAAAAAAAAATCTCCGGGGCTCCGCCCCGTACCCCGCTGCTTGACCCTATTTTACCCTAATTTACCTGGGTAAATTAAGTAAAATAGGTCCCATCCCGGAGCTGAGGTAAATCACCGATGTCAATCAACCCTCCGGGCTGCTTCCCGCCACACTATCCCTGCTTCCTCCCACTTGTTGCTTCCTCCTTCCTTCACCCTCCTCACTGGCCCCTGGTCGCTCTGGACTCGTCTGTCCCTTCGCTTTCCTCCGCAAACTGTTTGGGTTGCCGGCTACTTCGTCGCAATCCCCGAGGGCATTCAAGACAAATTCAAGACCGAACAAAACTCACCACAGTGGACAGTGGACGGGTTAGAACGATTGGGTCGGGTGGAGATGAGTAATATGTCCTCCACATTCCTCTCCATTCGGTGGCAACCTGCTTGCACGCTCAGCAGGAGATCGCAAATCCTTCGCAGTGCTCCATGGACTCAGAAAGTAATACGCGCCAGCTCACGCGAGGCCTGTTCTCTTCAAAATAAACTCGCCCGCTCGTTGGTATCACGATCGTGTTCACGAATCCGCCCCCGCCCCAGTCGATATCAACTCACGTAGCTTATCGCGCGCCTACCACAAGTCGTCAACGCAAAGTAGGGCTGGATCAACATGAAGAACACAAGCTGCCAGCGCTATGTCTCAAGCCGCGACCCACATGGGAATCACAGGTTGAGAGGCATTTACAACACATTTCAAGGCCGCCTTCGCTTCTCTGACTCAAGGACGTCAAGATTCTGGGACATGTAGGGCATTTACAAGAGGTTTCAAGAGGTTTCAAGTCGTCTTCGCTTCTATCAAGCAAGTCAAGATCTTTTGGCCTCACATTGATTTGGATCTTCGGTTCTGTCCGATTTTTCCCCATTCCTCAATACGCAGTTGTTCTCTTCATGTCACGTTCCTCAAGACCGGTTATTCTGTAAAGTACAATATCTGGCTGAATGTCCCCTCATTGTTGCTTCAAGTATGTCAATACTTCAACCAATGATTTTTCGGAATCAACAAGTCAATATGGCAACTCTTGTTCTGTGTCCGCTTTTGGTGTTCTTGTATGTACGTACTTGCTATCTGTAAAGCGAACTCTAAGAAATGTATATCTTCTTCCACATGACATGACACCGATCGCGGACAAACTGAAGAGAAAATTCTGGGTGGCTGAGCAAGCCTCCTCCACCTGGCATGCCAGCTGGTGGCCAGCTTGGAACTGGCCCCAGTGTGGTCCCATCGGACCATTGATCTGGCGGCCATACGACGGACATCTGGCGGCCAGTCGCTCCAGACATGTAGAGTACTTGCCGCTCCCACCTGGACTCCACCTGTCGACCAAGTTGCTAGGGCATCAAACCGTCCCGTAAATTTACGCGACGACGGGCCGTAAAAACGGTTACGCCCCCGTACCGTGTGGACAATCTTGAGGTTCAAAAACGGCCGTTTTAACACGGCAATTTTACGGGTAAGTCCCCTTGCTTCATAAGGTCTTCTGGTTATTGTCGGTGGGTTCCTATTCATCAAAAAGTCAGTTTCACACTCACAAAGAATTAGTAAGAGCTCCAGACGCGCACAGAAAGTTCGACTTGCGCCCGTAACGGGCGGTTACGGTACGGGTACGAGTCAAAATTCACGTCCCGTTTGTCCCCAAAAATATTACGGTTATGGGCATATTTCTTACGCCCGTGGGCGTAAAACGGACGGTTTGATGCCCTACAAGTTGCGGTGTAGCGAGTTACAGCGATGGAACGTGCCTTACGATAACTCCCGCGGTGTTCCGTACACCATGTCCGATTTCCTTGTTTTGGTCCAGCTTGCGCCAACCCACGGCTGAGACGCACCGGATCCGGAGGGAAAGATTGAGAGGCATGGAATTAACGTACCGACAGAAGACCGTGGTGAGAGGAGTCCTGTTCTAACTTCTCCCTGCGGTGTAAGAAGCTGAGTTGTTGAGAGCCATATTAGCTAGAGGGAAGAGGCTAAAGCTGGCCAAAAATCCTACTCTGCACTCATTCAGACGCGGGGAGTCGAACCCCGTACGACGAGCTGTGTAACACACCTGCCTCAGACAGCCTCGCGGTGTGCCATACACCACGTCCGATGTATGTTTTTGCCTTTAGCGCTGGATAAACCAGCTTGATTTCATTCATTTCGTCGGCGAGGAAGTGGGACGGACCGTAACGACCTGTAGAAGCCTCCTGAGGTACCACAAATTGTGCGTCGCACTAAACTCTATACCATCGGAAGGAAAGGATCAGTACGGTGGGTCAGGGTGGATTCGAATTTTGAGGAAGAAAAAGAAAACGGTGCCGAATCGCTCTGTATTCCGACGCGGGGAGTCGAACCCCGTAGTGCGAGCTGTATAAGGCTCCAACCATTTAGTTTTCGTTTAGAGTGGAGCCTAAATTAAACGGAAACGGTAAGTAAACATTTATTAAACCGTTTAAACCGTTTGTAAAGGGTTTTTTTTCTGCGGCTACCAATGTATAAGTATATCGGTACCGCAGAGAAGGAATTGGGCGACGAGATATCCAGCTTTCATCCGTGTCATTGTTGGGGGGTACTTTCATCATTGCCTCGGACCCAGACAAGACCCAGACTGACCAGCTCCCCTGACACACAGTACGATCAATGATCATGGCGAGTAACAAGCTTTCCCACGGTTGAATGTACTGTTCAAACTTCAAAGTTACTACGCGCATTTTCTCTTTTTGGCTCTTTTTGGCGTCGATTTACAGTAATGTTGACGGGGCTAGTAGGAGCAAACAACACTTGCGTTGCTGGAAGGGAAGGCCGGCCTAGGAGTGTCACTGATGCGACAGGATGGCACGCATAGTGCAGAAGATGTGCCGCAATCTGAGGCCCAATGTGCAATGTGTGGGGACACCACTGTCTGGCTTGGTCGGTCATGTCCTTTCTCGCGACCTCAACCTCGCAAATACTCGGCTGAGAACAGGCCGGGAAAATAACTGTTTAACCGTTTATAAACGGTTTGTTTATCGTTTAGAGGCCCGCTTAAATCAAATGAAAATATAAACGGTTTTATTCGTTTAAAACATTTATAAATGGAAATAATTGGAGCCTTAGAGCTGTATACTAAATACACCTGTCTCAGACGGCCTCGCGGTGTGCCCCACACCACGTCCGATATACATTTCTCCTTCAGCGCTGGATGAATGAGCTTGATTTTATTCATTCTGTTGTCGAGGGGCAGACGACCTGCATGCATTCACAGAAACTGGCGCTTGCCGCTTTGTCCTTGCTTGACACTTGGGACCGCAATTTTTTGGACTAAAACGTGAGTGATACATTACTGTAAACATCAGCGAGAGAAGGATGCAGTTTGGTGAGCCGAACGAACAAAGATTTCAGCGGGAAAAATGGCCGCCAACACACTTACCGATTCGGACGTGGGGAGTCGAGACCCGTCTTGCGAATATAATGCAATATCACATTGTATAATATTTCGCTGTGCGCCGTGCACCACGTCCGTTCTGAAATCACTAGAAGGATAGGAGGTAAGTAGCAATAGGTCCGAGTCCCAGCGAGCCTGAGGGCACCTTGAAAACTTGAATTACGGTTCGAATTTCCTCCGGAATCACATGAATGCTCATGCCGCTGATAGTTCATGTAATTGAGTTGCATCGTTTGTGCTCGAGAAGGAACGCCAGAGCGCGCTGGACGCAGGAAACAATGCTGGACGTCGTGGTTTGGGTAGGGAAGGCGGCTGCCCGGCCCGCTCGGTGTGTTCACCTGTTTGTTGGGCGCTTAAGGTTCCGGCCCGTGCACTTCCTTTCTTCCGCCTGAATCCCGCCGAATTCGCCACCGCAAATTTGCGAGGCGATTATTCTCCTGGTGACAGTGGATCCAGATCTATGTGGACTCTACCGCTGAGCGCTGAGCCCCCGAGAGAAGGTTGGCGTGTTTTTCCCGAATCAATCCAGGTATATTGACCAGTTTTCTTTAGCTATATTATCGCGAATGCATCTTTGCTGGAGAAGATTGGGATAGGAAATGTCTCAACTCAGACTCGATGTTGCCCGGCGCCCAGTGGCTAGTTCGTTCTTGACCGATGTCGCGGCCTACGCGACGTTTTCAAATGGCAGAATTGAGGAGGGCTATTCCGAATCAGCTGGACACCGCACACTGAGTTAGGCATGAAACCTTCTTCTGTGGAACTGGCTAGACGGCTGCGGAGAGTACTGGATTTATGATCCCAATTCCGGACCTGTATGTATTCATATTCCTTTCCCCAATGACTCACTTATAACCCATGCTCGTAGAAGGAGAATCAACGTTCCTGTCGGACGCCCTCCCACATCGTGCACCAATATGTACACACCCTTGATAGGACACGCCACGCGGCAACCATCTCCCCCTGCGCGAAAAGTCCGGCAGGCATATTTGGCGTTAATATCCTGGCCCTGCTTGTCGCTGCCCGCGCACCCGACTCGGTCCGCTCCCGCTATATCGTCGAAATCCCCACGTCGAACTTGCAATACTATTCGCGCTCGAGTGCTGTCTCAATTCCACGTCTCGACCGGACGACGATCCTCCGTCTCGACGCCCACCGTGCGTGCTGCGATCTCGGTCCAAACACATACATTCCCGGGACTGCGCCCAGCAGCGCGCACTCTGACTTTCGCGCACCGGCCTCATCGTGCAGCAGCCCGACGGCGGGAGCTCGCGGAGGATGCGGAGATGACGCCTCCCGCGCTGAATGCGTCCAAGATTCCTAGCAAGACGGTTCCCATGTGGCGTATGGACGGACCGCCGCCCACTTCTGCCATACACCACCCGTCCGGCGTCCTACCTCCGCGGGCTGCAATCGCCGATCGGCGGAAGCTCCGGATTCACTGCGTACCAGCACTGGGACGAAACGCTTCCTCTCCCCTCTCCCTTCTCCCTACCCCCGCGCCCTCGATCTGCAGTGCTCGCTCGTCGATGCCTGCTTGTCTCCGCACCAAACTGCAGGCGAGGGCTCCCCACGATCACCCTCTCCGCGCATCGAGCGATGATGATGACACGTGGTCTTTTCTCTCCGGGATGGGACTGGAGACGGAGGGTCGCCCGCGCGGAACACCATCGTCGTCGTTTCTCGTGCTTGTGCTTGCGTTTGCCCAAGGCTCGCCCCCCGCTGCCCTCCCTCCAACCGCGCCCGGCGGCGACGGCGTGGACTGATGCCTCCTTCCTGCCTTGGCCTAAGGCGGAGCTGGAGATGTAGATGTAGATCGAAGGGGGCGCAGGCGGGTGCGGGTACGGGTGCAGATGGGAGTGTACGAATGCGGGGAGATATATAAGGAGGAAGAGGGGAAGGAGGAGGAGGGGACGATGGAGCTCCTTCGCGCTGGACCCGCGCGCGTTGTGCGTACGACCTCGTTCCCCCTTCGCGGCCACGGAGATGGAGACGATGGGGATGGAGGTGGAGATCGGCGAGCAGGCGGCGGCGAGCATGGATTGGGGGGGGGGGCGAATGTATACTGTGCGAATGGGGCCGAGCGAAGATTTGGAATACGAGGAGGAACGGACGAAGGGGAACGCGAGCGGAGGATGGAGCTCCTTCGCGTCCACCACCGAGCGACCGGCGTGCTGCGCGCACGATCTGGTTCCTGCTTCGTGGCCACAGAGACGATGGGGAGGGGGATGGAGATGGAGATGGAGATGGAGACCGGGTGTGGGTGACGGTGCGGGTGCGAGCGCGAATGCGGCCGAGGGATGCTGGGCGAATACGAGGAGAAGCAGAAGAAGGGAACGCGAACGGAGCATAGAGCTCCTTCGCGCGTCTATCACCGAACGACCCGCGCGCACGACCTGGTTCCTGCTTCGCGGCCACGGAGATGGAGCCGATGGGGAGGGAGGTGGACGGGCGCGCGCGCGCGAGCGCGAATGGGGCTGAAGGATGCTGTGCGAAATATCTGGGATACGAGGAGGAGCAGAAGAAGGAGGACGCGAGCGGACGATGTAGCCCTTGCACGCGACTGGCGCGAGCTGCGCGCACGACCTGGTTCCTCCTTCGCGGCCACGGAGATGGAGACGATGAGGAGGGAGACGGAAATGGGCGAGCATGTGCGGACGCGAATGGGGGCGGACGGATACTGCGAATGCGCCGACGAAGTGGAGACCTGGAGAAGCGGGCGAAGCAGGAGGGGGAGACGAGGGGACGATAGCACGGCCCTAATGCTGCTATCGACTGACCCACGACCCACGTTCCTCCTACCTCCCCTCTCCGACCCACACCGTACCTCGATTCTGCTGCTTCGGCCCACCCCGACGGTGGGACTTCGTGGGAGGATATTATGCTTGGAGGGATGAGGGCGGCATATCGACGCCCATATCGACACCCGCAAGTGCACTGCACCCAACCCGTCGTCGTCACCTCTTCCGCACACCGTCTCCCAGCGCGCGCGTCTTCTTTATATATGTCTGTCTCACCTCGGACACATCTACCAACCCCCATTCCAGGTGTACGAGGTTTCGGGCCGCGGACACTCAGGAGTTCCGCTTTTAGGGATATACAGTATCTCGTTTGCGTGGTCTTACCCACGTATCACCTTACTCGCCGGACTCGGATCGCGACTACTTGTTTCCCGACCCGCGTAGAAGGCAAGGGAAGCTTCAATTCTGCGATCGTAGTACATGGCTGAAGAGGATTAAGGTTACTAGATAAATATTTTTGACCCATTTATTTACTACCCGAAGGTCCAGCTACGGTCTCCGCCACCTGAGGATGAGCCGGAATGATCAGGCCCTCAGTCGCTGCTGCGTGTGTACCAAGAGATGTCACCGATGTAGCGGTATCGGCGTATCCAGACATTTGTTGACCGCCCTTCGTGGAGCTTGCATCTGAAGAGATGCCCCCTACCTCATCGTTTCTCGGGGCCGAGACTTGAATTTCTGGTGGATCCGGGCCTGAATTGCAGGTCAGAATCCGCATGCTATCCCGCGTGAGAACGTACCTCCTTCTCGCTGTTTCCCCTTGGTTTTCGGTGCCACATCATCCACCGCTATCCGCCAAGCCGCGACAGCGTCCTCCTCCGGTCGGAGTCTATGGAAGGTACTCGTCAAGGATGGATACATCTGCTTTCTCCACTCGTTCAACCGAATATCCCAACCTCGCGAAATAAACTCGTGCATTGACAAGGTTTCAATTTTCGGGTCCGGCGGTGGGACTGTTTTCCGCCGGAGGAACGATTTTACCGCAACCTTGTTCAAGAATTTTTTCACTCGTCCGGATTCTTTGGCCTCAGCGCGATTCGGCTGAACGACCGCGGCGACCGACATCTTAGCACGGTACAACGCAGGTTGGGTCTTCGTGGGAACATCTGGACCTCATCTGTCGGGGTTAAAAACGAAATAAGATCCTAACTCACCCGCAAACGATCCTTTCGCCAAATTCACCTCTTGATTCTCCAAAACAGAAATTTTATCGTTGGTATGAATGTCTGGTATATGGGCCTAAATAACATCAGGGAGGACACCATCTGCCAGACAAACTTCGTACCACAGTCAATACAAGGATTCCTTGGCGCTCCGCCTGGTCACCGCTCCTGACCCAAAGGTTTGTTTGGTTCATGATTAAAAAAGAGGCTTCGGGAAGGTCTGGTATCTCAGGTACGATGAGATCTGGGTCATTAATCTATATTGTATGGTGGATATTTTGAATTCTGACCCCACGGTCTCAGAATATGGTTCTCACCAGCTCACGATCCACAACATGAATGCCCACAGAAAACTCGACGTCCATCGGGTGCTTTGAACCCTTTCTGTTGAAATATTCCACGGCCTCATATGCAATCTCGTAGGACTCGGACGCAATGTGATCGATTTGGGAGCGTTGGCCAGGTTGATAATGGACAGTGCATTTTGGTGTGACCTGTAAACAGTGAACAATGAGATGAAACTCTCCTTCGTGAATACACATACCCTATCGTTCTGATTTTCTTCCGCCATGGTATCAGTTTTGCTGACCATGTGGCTCAGCTTGGCGTTAACAGTGCCAGGTCCTGGTAAAGTAGCTCCGCCGGCTATACTGAATGTTGTAGAGCTTCCACGCGCTTCGGTCTCCACAGTCTTCCTTGTCTGTTGCGGCGGAATAAACTTAGTACACTCCAACCTTATGTCATTAGCCGCGATGTCGGGAAATTCTCAGCTCAGGGACTCACTGGCTGCTGGAAGAAATATCCTGGTGTTCCACCAAGAAGCTAATGTTGCTGTATGATCGATCCGGAAGCACTTGGTTCACATCTCTGGAGGGTACACTGAAGGATACCCAGGCGACGATCTGTGGGCGGTAGCCGTCTCGTTTTTTACTTTCATATTCAGCCTGGGTTTTGAACTAGAAAACAAATTCATCTGAGCGCCCAGAATCGGAATTGGAAAGCGAACTTGCCTGGATCTTGGTGAGAAGGTCAACTTGATATTGACTCCTGACCGTGGAGAGATCAAGTCGAACATCGACATCGTGCACGGGTCCTAGCCAAGGCTCATAATCCGCAACTGCACCTCCGCGCAGACGTAATGTACCACCGGGGCCAGCTGTCGCACCCTCGTCATTGTCTGTACTATTATCGACGGTATCTGAATGCACATCTTCTGTATCTTCATCTGTCTCGTAGTTGGTTTCCTCCAGTGCCGATAGATCAAGAGGTGACAACCCAGCAACACTAGAAGGGGTGTCTATACCTTCCCAGGTAGAGAGGGGATTGTCTCGGGGTGGCCTAATCATAACCGAAAATTGTGATTCATCAGCAAGCACTTTCGCAGCCTTGAGAACCCAGCCATCGTGGATAGGCCCGAATATGACCAGGCAAGGACTATCAGGAGCCAACATTGCAGCGATTGGACCACCAAGATTCCGGTGCCGTATGGCTTCAATCAGAGGATGATAATGGTGCATCTGTAGCCAGAGTACGGCCGCATCAGGATGATAGACCACGACTGCAATCCCGCCGTTGTCGTATTGACTCCTGAGTTTTTCCATATCTTCTGCGGATAAACTGGTGGTGTGTGTAGCCGGATTCCTAGTAGGATTAGAGGATTTGGCTGCACCCGAAAGAAAAATGCTTACTGCGCGGATTTTGGCGAACAAATCACAAATGTTGAGATGCCGCCCGGGCCATATTGCGGTGCTTGTGTATTTGGGGGGAAGGTCGTCTGCGCGTACCTGGACAATTCCGCCTGCTGCACTGTCTGCTGCTGATTAACCGCATACACTTCCCGCATCTTCTCCTTATCACTCCGCGGCCGTTCCTGCTGGTGCTGCTGCTGCGTCGCGGCCTGCACCTGGAACACTGCTGACATCTTGTTGTGATGCCGCTGCTGTGCATATTGCGGCGTCTCCAACTCGTCTTTGGATTGGCCCCGGCTGACGACGACCTGCTCATCGAGCCATGTATGCTGTGAGTCCATGGAGTATATGAGTTTGGCCGGCCCTCTGGGATCTCGTGAGCAATTCGGCGGAGTGCCCAGCTCGTTTCAAGATCACCTTTTCTCGACTCCCTGGGTGAAATTCAGTGAGTTCTATGCCACGAAGAAGAGATTCATCCTTACATCTTCATCCCAAGCAATCTCAGCTTTCAGTTCTGTCAGTCCAAACGAGAGAACCACGTCGATATCCAGACAGTAGTAAGCCCCGTTTGCGGCAAATTTACGCGGCAGCCCTTGTGCGATTTTCGACGTGTCTGCATAGACCATACAAAGGATGGAATATTGATCTGTGATCGCATCAGGCAATATTCGAAAACACAGACCATCCACTCGTACCAGGTTCAACATCTATCCAACGAGGATGCGGGTCCTGACCGCGGTAACACCTTAGCTGGATTTTTACTGAATTCAATTGAGTGGGATCGTCCTTCATCTTGCAATAATGTTGCCGATATTCTTGTGTCTCGGACACAGGAGTGTTCTCACGAAAAGAGTCAACGTTCCACATAACATGTCAGGGTAGAGTATCAACTCTTACTTTGTATAAAATGGGAGAAAACATCTTCGGGAGCATTAAGTCTCCGGCGGCATCCCTGATGGGTTTGCGCGCGCGATGCTCTGGGTTGTTGGCAACGAAAAGCGTTAAACATTCGATGCCATATGTGTGCTGTGAGACCCTGGCCAATACCCTGATGCGTCGAAGTAGATACGACACCGCCCCATCCCCCACGGCCTTGTTTACATGAGAATCCGGACGGGAGACGTCCAATCCGAGGTATTTCAGACGCAGTTTAAGTTCCGAATATAGCCAATCGCTAGCAGCAAACCCGCCGACAAGGAGGACGGACTAAATTGAACGTGGATTAGGCCGGTTATTCGATGACACAAGCGCCGATAACTCTTACCGATACTGGGCTCAGTGGCGCTAAATTGGCCAAGGCTTCCAAAATTGCTTCCAACGAAGGCCGGAAGAACCCGGCAACTATCTCGCTGTGATGGCCCGAGTGAATTAAGACACAGATATGATTGACTGCCTTACCCAGACAGCTTCATTTGCCCGTAGGATATGTTCAATGCTTCATCTTTGTCGCTAGGGCGGCCAAACTTGATATATTGCCACAAATCGCTCCGTTGAAACCTCAGCTTCGTTGTCTTGTCGAAACGATCACTGATATGGTCAACATCCCCCGCATATCTCGAGTCGTGCAGTTTTGCTAGCATCACAATCGGTCAGTGAAGATGAATGCGATGCTACCGGCTTACCTCGAAGATGCGCGTGGGCGCGACTGCTCACCCAGATAGATCCCGAGAACACAGCTGGGCACAAAATTAGAGAAAATGATCATCAGGGCAAGGGGATGTGGTTTACATTGCGGCCGAGCCGTTTCTTCGAATACATCGCCCTCGGCGCCGGGTACCTTGCGATACGACGAAATATTGATGCTACCACCGCCAGCGTCGATAATCACCATGCCGTTGCCGAGCTGGGCGAGGAATTCAATCGGTAAACAGCAAATGAGAGGAGATAATGCACGTACCCGCAAAGGGTCCGTTGCAAGCCCGTTCATGACACAAAAGTGCAGACTGGCTTCCCCTTCCGTAACAAAGTGTATGCGGGAATGACCATGCGGAGTGTCGGGGACAAGTCCCGCTCTAATAGCGGCCTTGCGCATCCTCGCCTGTTGGCCGCCTAGCAGACGGAGTCAAGAAACACACAAAACAGCTAGAAAGATCTACCGACCCTCCCATCCGTTGGGGTGTGTCAGGACAAACTCCATGCTGCCCTCGAGCTCAATCCACAAGGCGCTGCCACTGGGGTATGAATCCACGATGTACTGTTTGGCGCAGTAGAAAAGATACTGAAGAAAGTCGGAGAACACCTCGAGGGCATTCTTTGTCGTTGGGAGGGCAGGAAGACTGAGGGGGTAGGTTGGAAGGCTCGTGTTGGGCCCGAGGTGGAGTTTAAACCTGAGTGAAAGGACGTGAGTTTGATCGTAGTGCTCGAGACATGAGGCGTACCATTCGGCCTTCTCCCAGCGATGCTCAATCGCCTGTTCCACGACGCTTTCCTGCAGTGCCTCCGCTCCGCACGCTTTGATCTTGCCCGCTCGATCATAGTAAATAACCGAAGGGATTTTGGAATCGTGGTCCTGGGCGGGAAATCTGCCGGGATGGTGAATTAATCCAACGGGGTTGGTGTGGTAGAATGAACTACCGAGTAACCGGTAAAATTTCGGGTATCCTCCCAGGCTCCATAAGACTGTGCCCCGTGAGTTTTCTGCGGCGCGCGAAACGCAAGCTGCTACATACCAGTAAGACATACCAGCATACGTCGTACCGATATCGATGCCGAGAATGCATTTCCGCGTTGAACCAGAGAATACCTTTCTAGCGGACATGGTCGATGGAAGTAAACGGAAACCGCGGCGCCCACGTGAACAGCACCTTGCTCCCAGAACGGTCGTGTGGGAAGCGCAGCTGTGGCGGCGTGGGTGGCGTTTGTTGCACTTACCGGATTTGCAGATTATTGTCCGAAGTGATGCCAAAGCGTCCGATTTGAGCGCGGTTGCACGGCTTGCAATTAGAGGTAGGCGTCCACTCATGTCGAGGCACCTAATGGACCACGGCCGATGTATGTTTTTCCTTTAGCGCTGGATCAACGACTTTAATTTTATTCATCCCGTAGGCAAGGACAGACGACCTGTGCCCGGTAAGGTACCATAAATTGTTGTGCATTCCACTATACCCCGCATACATCGGAAAGTGGTCTAGGAAAGGATGCAGTACGCTGAGTCAGATTGGATTCGAATTTTAGAAAAAATTAAAGGTGCGATCAGATCTCACCACTCATTCGAACGCAGGGAGTCGAACCCCGTCCTGCGCAAGTCCTGCGAATATAATCTAACGCTACACAGTATAATATTCGCTGTGCACCGTGCACCGCGTCCGTTCTGAAACGACTGGAAAGGACAGGAGGTAAGTAGCAAAGAGCTCGAGTCGCAGCGAGGGCACCTTGAGGCTTGAAAATTACGTTCGAATTTCTGCCGGAATCGCACCGAATGCTCACCCCGTTGATACTTCATATTGACCAGCATCGATCAAAGTCGCCGAGAAGAAACGCCAGAGCGCGCTGGATGCAGGAAATTCAAACGTCGTGGTTCGGGTAAGGAAGTCGGCTGTCCGGCCCGCTCGATATGTTGACTTGTTTGTTGGGCGCTTAAGGTTCCGGCCCGGACACTTTCCTTCCGAACGCCATGCACTGAATCCCGCCCACCGCACATTTGCGAAACGCTCGTGTGAAGATTTAGCTGAATCTCCCTGGACTCTTGAGACCCCGAGAGAAGAGAGGTCGGCGTGTTTTTTCCGAATCAATCCAAGTAAGGTAGCCGCCATCCACCCTCGACGAACGTCACGTGATGTTTCCTATTCCGGCGAAAACCTCTCTGCAACAATATGCAGCGTGAATTGGGTCAAACCCTTCGACCAAGTTCAAGATATCCCTTATAAATGTTTTATGGGTATGATTTTTGTAGCATAATGGGCACGAGGAATATCTAGTTCCAGATTGATCCAACGCCCGATTTCCCATCAATAATGATGGCTCGGCGAGGCTTGCTGAAACTTTCGTAACTACATTGCACAGGAGGGTCCGGCCGGACCACATTTTTTTCCACAGATGAAATGGATGGATTCAAAGATATTTGTCGAGACGATTTCCCGTATCTTTCCTTGTTCTTCCAATATTAATTACTTTTCACCGTTACGCCCAATAAGGAAATCACACGTGACGTTCGTCGAGGGTGGATGGCGGCTACCTTATATTCTGACGAGTTTTCTTTAGCTATATTATCGCCAATGCGCCTTTAAATTTGCAGCTGGGATAGGACAATTCTAAACTCAAACCAATCAGCCTACGCGGTGTCTTCTGAGTGGCAGGATCGCGCTGGACGTTCAGCACCGAGCCTTCCTGTGACGTGGAACTGATAGCTCCCTCCAAGGTGTGTTTTACGCTGCCTCGCGGCGATTTACGAGTTGCTCAACTCCCGTTAATAGAGCTTCGCGACGAGTCTCGCGGCCATATCTGACGTGAATATCCTGGGATTGGTCCCCGCGCTGTCGGATTGAATCCCCCGCTGCTAGCTCACGCCGAACGTCAGTTTGAGGGTTATTAGATGCTGAAATCCCCACGCGACGTGCGCCACGCTCGCGCTATATGCGTCTCGGGTAGAATAATCGGTAGGCTTCACGCTCCAATATTTTAGAGTTTTGGGTGTGCTGACCATCTCTTCTCCCTGAAGGATGCGCCGCGGACGACCAGCGATGGATGGGGCTCGCAGTATCCGATCGCGAGCTCGAAAAATACAGACCCTGAAGCTGAAGTCTCGCCACACGCCATCTTCAAGCTGCGCGACTCTACCGGACGACGGACGCCTACCAGAGCCTGCAACGATGCGAGTGCCCCCGCACATACTCCCACTCTTCGTCCGTCGAGTACCGACTCCACGAGCGCGCATCTGAGCCGCCAATCGTCACCTGCGTCCAATCTACACCACCTAGCCGGCTGCGGCGCATACCCTGACGAGTCCTTGCGATTCGCGTGCTTCCGCTGTGCAACCCGAAGAATTTCTCCTTTGATTCGACGTCGCCATGAACGTCTTTACGGTGTGCCTTGAGTCCAGCCCTCACCGGGACCAGAGCCGGCTCTTCGAGCTCCAAGCCTCCTCTATCGAGCGTTAGATGACTTGGAGCTGAATCCCACTCGATCCATGATCGGCGCCCGCCGACACACCTTCCTCTCCCCTCACCCTTCTCCCTTTATCCTACCTTCGTTTCCACCGGCTCGCGGTTACTCGTTTGTCCTCGCTTTTCCTCGACCGCCTGCCCAGCTACGATCGCGGTCCATCTTCGCCTGCGCGGCTCCGTCACGCGTTGCCGGGAATGCCTCGATGAGGCTTGCCCTATGTCGCTCCCGCTCCCACCGAGCGACCCCGCGCGCCTGCGTCTGCATGGGTCGACGACGGTGTCGGTGTCGGCGCTGTGGAGATGCTCACTTGCTTCTTTGTTTCGCGGCTGGGGAGGGGACTGAAATGGGCAGGCTGAAGGGTAGGTGCGGGCGAGGCTGGGCGCACGACTACTCGCGGACGAAGACCTAGAGAAGTGGGACAAGCAGGGGGGGGGGGGCACGGTGGCGCGACCCTGCGCGTCTGCGTATGCATACCGTCGGCGTCGTTGGCGCGGTGGGGATGTCCTCTTTCTCAGGGAGATGAAGTGGCGGCGGGGAGGGAGGTGTAAATTGCCATGGGCGCGGTCGGGTGGGTGCGCAGGTGCGGGGGCGGATGCGGTGGGAGAAACATGAGAAGGGGGAGGGAGCACGAGGGGGTCGACGGAGCTCCCATTGACGCGTACCACCGACCGACCCACGCGCGCTCATGTCCACAGATCGCGCGTGTACCCGAGCCTGCGCCCATCCTCCTTTGCGCGGCTTCGCATCGGCGCTGGGAGGATATTTTATGACGACTTGAGGGGATCCTCGTCTAAGCCTGGTCGCCCTCGCCTTTTCTGCATACCTTCTCCCGGCGCGCCTTCTCCATACTTATGAAGTCGCGTCCGCACCGTCGTGTCGTCGATCGCCCATTCAAGGTGTATGCTGTAAGCCTATACTCACCTTGATCTCGAGCGGCGGAGACTGACGTGCTTTGTTTCGCTGTTAGGGAGGTGTGCTGGTAGGGTGGAATCTCTCAGGCACCTGGGAAATTCTGAGCGACATGGAATATCTACTGCCCGTGCTCATCTGGCCCACCGGCGTACAGGCGCATCGCCCGCTTCCTGCCCTCATTACTACCGCCCACCCGCGTTCCGTCTTGCCTCATACACCCGACTTTGTCCCGTAGCACCTGCATTGGCGAGCGATAGGTTCCACCCCGCGCCACAGTCGTCCCCTCCACCTGCTGCGTCCCCCGCTGGCTCGCCACCACTCGTTTCCCACCGTCTCGATTCCATACCGCCGAGCCGAGCCCATGATACGCGTAGCTCGAGCCTGGGATCGAAGGGCAGGGACGAAGACATTGGGGATGGAGGAGTGCGGGGGTGCGGTGGAGAAGATGGTACTGGACGTGTCCGGCTGAGGGATACTCCCTCTCCAGGCTCAAGACCTCCCTCGGCGTCATCCCGTTTTCTATCCCTCCGTGGGCGCATCCCATTTACTCGAGCCGTGTTCTCGTGTGGCTCGTGATGGCGACGTACTTGGCGGCACGAACCGACGGCGAGTAGGATCCGGATTTGCTGCTTGCGTCGCTCTCGATTCCGTGCCGCTGGACCGAGCCCAGGATACGCGTAGCTCGAGCCTGGGCTTGAAGGCCCGGGCTGCTTCCTCCCGCTCTTCCCCTTCCCTGTGGCTCATCTCATCTACTCCTGAGCCGCGAGCTCCGCGACGGCGACGTACTTCGCAGCACGGCGAGTAGGATTCGGATTCAGATTTCTTCCTTGCGGCGACGGTGGTACTCGGTGGTCACGATTCACGAAGCGCTACTCGGCAGCGCATGCGCGTCTTTCTTTCGACACCCTACGCGTCCCGCATCGATGTCCAAGGCTTCCTTCATGCCTTGGTAGATGTGGAGAGATAAACGTTCGACGGACCCTCGTCTTTCGTCTTTTGTGCTTTGTGTTGCCCAAGTAAGGGTGGGCGAGCAATGAACGCTTCGGCTTGTCGTTGGTCAATGGAGTGGGAGGTGTAGGCGCCCCACCGAAGAACTCGTGTCGTGTGCGGAATGATCAGGGCGATTGGAACTGCCACCCCCGGCTCGCGCCATGCTTCCTCTCCGGCATCTTCTTTTTCGCTCTCCGGCGCACCTCGTCGTCGCCCCTATCATCGCCCTCCCACTCACCTTGTACCCATCTTCCCGCTCGGCAGCGACGCAGGGTGGTGTAGAATCTTGTAGGATGCTGGTTGAGTTGTTGGTGCGAAGGACATGCGCTGCAGGGATCGTGGACGTAGTGGTGGAAGGGTCGTGGTAGTTTGGGGATTCCAGAGTGCGATTTCCGAGGGCGACCTGGGAACGGCAGGATATTTTCGGTTTCTGTCGTCTAGCCAAAATTATTGCTACTCCGAAGTCACTACGTCGTACCGCGCAGTAAACCAGTCCTCTTGCCATTTTCGTACCTTTCACCTCCTGCGGTCCAAAGGGGCTATTATTCGGGGGTGTAACAGCGTGATGATAACACGGGCAAACAGCTTCACTTTTTTCTTCCTTTCGTACGCAACAAGGGCGTGAAATACTGCATCGACGCATGCTCCAACGCTGAACAGATTTCTCGTCTTCTTGACATCCACGGCGGAAAACCAACGCAAACGCGTAAATCGGCATCAGTATCATCGCAATTCTTTGTGGACTTGCGGCCCTTTGGAACTTGTGATGGCAAAATAAAATCACGGAAGCACTGATGCTAGAAATGCATTGAAGGTACTCAATTTTTATTTTATTTTTCAAACTCGTGGAAAATTCGACATAGCTTGTGTGCTTGTTCACTTGGCCACTTTTCTCGCTTGTAAGTACGAGCACGTACAAGCGATCAATCGATCACAAATGATCCGTCAAAGTCGCAATGTCTGCGACGCGCATCCTCGTGGAACCCGCGTGCTTTAAAATGTGTGCAAGGGAAACGAAGAGAGAGGGGGCTGAAGGCTATTCTTGTTACTGTAGGTTTCTGTACTTCGACGTTCACAAAAAACTAATTAGTTGGCGCAGCCAGAGTGAATTTATAGCTCAGTGAAGGCGGGTAATAAATAGTGATGTGCAAGCTTGGGCTTGAAGCCAGAAGCCCGTGGCACCAAAAGTATGGAAAGTTGAAAACCCTGAAAAAAGGTCAGAACAGTGGGGGGAAAAAGTCGAAATAATAAATGTGCAAGCTGACTGCCATAGGTCTTAGATGTACAAGCTTAAGGTTGAATACTTTCGGGAGTCTCAATGAGCCTCAATCTTCTGGTAATTCCTTTCCTGGCATCACTTTCATGCTAACATTTTTTTTGGTGCCTAAAATATACATACATATTAGGAAGATGAGATTCATCAGATACCTCGGGGAAGAAAACAAATTGGGTCTTTAGTGATTAGTTGTTGATGTCCCCGTCCTACCCTCAAACCCGGGAAGGGAAGCAGTTCCCTCATCTTGCTGGTTGCCTGTAGTAGATGATTTTGATGCTTCTTCAATTTTACTATCAATTTGAGCAACCTCATTAAGTTGTGATGAGCATTTAAATAACGGTCGAGCTGAGGTCCAAAGCTCTGCAGCCTTCACCAAATCTCCATTCCGGCTGGCAAGCTCCCCAAGACGCATCATGCATTGTGCTCGACTGAAGTGAACATCCATAAAGGTGAATCCCTGAAGTGCAATGGTGAATAGGGTTTCTGCAGTTTCTTCCTCATGACTAGCCAGTAAAAAATCCCCCATGAAGAGGAGTGCTTTGTGCAGGGCCAACCTTGCTTTTACTGTTTGTGCAAATGCCAAGTACACCACCGGCCAATTTGAGTTAGAATGGGCTTCCTGTGCACTGCACTGACAGAGGCCAACCAGGCACCTGGATACCAGTTGACTATCTACTCCCCATGCTAAGTGGAGATGCTTCCGGTAAAGCAGGGATGCAGAAGAGATTTCTCCCTCCCTTAGCATGAGATCTGCTGAAACTATTTCACAATATGCCACTTCCGCAAACATGTTAAGACTAGCAAATATGATTTTTGCTTTGTGCACATTTTCTCGGATGTCGAACTCAGTGGCGCCAATTATTACATCAATATTCGCAATATTCAAAAGTGCCACTCCATGAAACATGGGGTCAAGGTCCAGTGAGCAATTTTGGATTGCTGTGGCATAAAGATTTCGGGCCTCTGCAAATTCAGATATCTGTAGATGGACCTCTGCCAGGTTCATCATTATCCAACGATCAAAATAGCCTCCAAAAAGACCATAATCATTGAACAATGCCCTTCCCCTGCGAATGTTGGTGATACTAGCTTGATATCTACCAAGGGAAGTAAAGCACATAGCAATCTGTCCTAATGCTCTCACTTCTTGCAATAGACTGCCAGTGCGATGGGCAAGGGATTGTGCATTCCTAGACAGTGCTAATGCTGCTAGGTGGTCCTCGTTGCACCATTTTACGTAGGCTATAGCTGTCAATGCATCAGCCTCCCCGTTACCATCACTGGACCTTGCCAGCGCAAGGGCCTTTTCAAGGAATTGCAAGGCCCGAGATCGATGGTTTGGTTCTGAGCTGAGAGTAGCTGTTCCTGCAGCCAAATAGAATCTAGCTGATGCACTATCAGGATAGAAACTTGGCACGGACATTAATTTGTGGTGACTTACACTCAAGTGTAGGGTCATTCAAATTTTGAAAGTGGGAGATCCCTTGAGAGATGAGGTCCTGAATGGGAGCCTCTGGTTGCCATAAATGTTCAATTAGGTGGAGGACTTGGAGTCGATGATCAAAGGGCTGAGCCAAATCATGCTGAAGGAGAGGAGTTTGGCTCATTCGTGTCAGTCGGTAGAATGAGCTCAGGGAGATGTTAAATCGGCCAGTGCTAAAAAGCTCAGCAGACTCAGGACACAACCCTTGTCGCAACATATCATCCAGATTGGCAAGATTGGCCGTTATTTGGGTCATTATGTTGCCAAGTTTATCAATATGATTCCCATAGCAAGCCAAAAGTTCATGGAAGCACTTCCGGACTGAGTGGATAAGGGATAGGGGAGGTGGATAGAATTGATGAATGTGCTCTCTGATAGGTACCAGTGACCTCAGCCGACCACTTGTATCCTTGTATGCCAGTGAGGTGGCAAGTAACGCAGATTTGCAAGAGTGGATGCCAGGAATTAGAATGTTGATTTGCATAAGTTCAATATCCGAAAGTCCATCAGGAAGGACTGCCAAGACACTAAGCAACTGCTTGGCTCCTGCTGTAATTCGAGGACTCGAGAAAGATATTGTGATAGATGCATCCAAGTTGGAGTTTCGGGTGTGACCAACAGAGAGCACGGCAGTCTTCTCCACCTGCCAACGAGTCAATACATTGGAGAGCCCCTCGTAGTCCACAAGATGGGCCATGAGATCTACTGCCAGAGGCATGTTCTCTGTGAAGCGAAGCAGCTGGATCTTCTCTTCACTGTCATGAGAATCATCGGTAATATCATCAAATGTTTTCTGTGCTGCACCATCAGATAGTGGTTGCAAGGGCAGTAGGAATGGGCGAGTCCATTGAACCTTGCCCGGCCGTTCCGAACCTCGCATGGTAATCTATTTTGTATCAGCACCACACAACAATAATGTTCATAAGGCTCACTATCAGGGCAAGATGTTTCACATCAGCAAGAAGGGACAGAAAATCTTCGACTCCCCTGCGGGACTCTCTTGGCTCCCATGGTGTTTCTAAGTTGTCCAAGACCAACAGGCATGGATTTTCTTTATCCGCAAAAATGTGAACAACAGTCCTGAGGTCCCCATTTGGCTCCAAACCAAGGTGTAATCCAATCAGTGTGGCTAGTTGATGTGCGGTAGTTGTAGCTTCTGCACTGACAAAGAACCTTTCTTGAAATTTGGCACAAATATCTGAATAATGGAGGACAGCACGAGCAAGAGAAGTCTTGCCCATGCCTCCACCCCCAAGAATGGCTAGCCTGGGTGAATCTTGGGCCAGGAGTTGTATGATGTCTGCTAATTCAGATTCACGTCCATGGAATATTTTGGGTTTTGAGGGTAACATGCAAAAAGAAGTTGAACTCAATCAAACAGGGTAAATGATTTGTAAACAATTCAGAAAGGGAACAAGAAACTGACCTGTTCTGCGAGCCATTGACCCCCCCGTAGAGTATCTGAACCTAGATTCAGGAGAAAGTCCTGTGCAAGAAGGAAAAACTGCCCACCGATGAAGATCGATCTGAGACTGTGCTGTCAGATAACATCGCAACCAGCTCAAGCAAGTCATTGTGCATATCTTGCTCTTTCTTTTGGATTTCGATGACACTGTTAAACACCGTATATCCAGGCTGAACCTAAATTTGTGATTTCAACATTTTCACAACATCCTCAGAAGCAGAAAATACCTTGAACACTTGCATAGCTTGGTCCAAACCGGAATGACAGTCTTTGAGCAATGCATTCATTTCGCTTTGGCGGAAGAACTGCTTGATCCGGTTCCCCTTCTGATGTGCTCCAATGTATGTGCATATCTTTTGCAGTGTTCTGTGTGGGGGCTGTCGATGACAAGCTTCTCCTGATCCCAGTCAACTTACCCCATGAACCTCTCGGTATGGTCAACAATTGACGGAGGAAGCGACCCCACAGTTTCGGACTTGATATGAAGATCGATAATCGCATATAGCACTTGGTGGATTCGTTCAACGAGCTGAAAGCACTCCTCCCTCTTGCTCTTTAGGTTCTGGGGCATTTCATTAAATATCATTTTCCCCCGTGTTTTTGCATTGTACATACCTGGATGCCATCGATCAAGACTTCAGTGCTTTTGCCAATTGCCTCGATGAACGGAGGGGCAAAAGCCTTGTTGAGGTCATCGAACAGCGCCAGTGCCGAGACCAAACATGCCTTGATACCTTGGATGCGGGTTTTCAGTTGGTGGGGCATTTTGGAGATGGAGGCCGCCAGCGACGAACTCATATATATAGGTGGCTATTCCGATCTGATATGGCATGAATGGAAGCTTCAAAAGTGGACCCATTTCCAATTTTAGTGAGGCTTGATCATCCCTGGCCGATCCCGAAGTAGCTAGATGAGTTCGAAAGGTTGAAGCACACAACCTGAATTTACCACCCTGCTAGCTTTCGGATTTGGGCATATTGTGGTGGCGGTATATCCTTCTCCGAGGGGGAGCCTGTATGGACTTTGAAAGGCCCTACTATAATTGAATCTGGACATCAAAATGTGCCCCAAGGCCATCAGATCACTGGTCCAAGGTGAAAATCGACTTTAGCTTTACCTCCCACCAACCAAATTCTCTGGGGCATCTTACAGATGCTCTAGTGGGGCCTCTCGATCTTCTACAAAAATTTGGAGGAAAACTGTTGAGAGCCGGCCGCCACCGATTTTAGCGTGACTTTCCCATCACCAGAATTCAACGTGACATTCCGTGACATTTACTCGCAGGCCGTTATTTCACCGCGCTGCCTCCGAAATTTTGCGCAGCAGATCTTTACAACACATAAGAGTGCCGATATGACGCTACAAGAGATTTCGTTGGTGGGAGGTAAAGTTAAAGTCAATTTTGATTTTGGATCAGTGGTATGATGGCCTCGGGGCACTGTCTCGCTCAATATTGCATGGAAATCACTTAATTTTTTTTCATATCCTGCAACTAGGTATGTGTCGGTTCAATTTGCGGCACTTCCGAAGACATTTAGTTCAGAATTGACCGAGATCAACCGGATTTTGAACGTCTTGATGTCCAGATTACATGCAAAAGACGTAAGAAATCAACATCACGGCCATCGAAGTCCGCCCAGTCTGATGATCCATACGCCGCAACCAGGGTTCCGCCTTCACTTAACACTTGAACTCGATGGTTTGTACCTAGACGTCCCCGTTGATATTGTCGCTTCTCTCTGCCTTTATCCCGTCAAATAACTGCGATTCCTGGCCTATTGCATCTTGGGAGTCGACGGTACCATCGCCACGGAAGGTTTTGAGGGCCCTGTACTCCCCGACGAGGCCCGTCTTGGCGAAGGCGTTTCCTACTGTACCATTCATAACGACAGTCACGTGTCACGCACCCCCCTGTCGATATCGAATTTTGGTCGTGGTCACGCGTCACGGAGGCCGGTGTCGAATAGGTCGAGTGGTTCGTCACGCTGCCGAAAAATTGCGTGAAACTTCGTGAAAAACCCTCGCAACTCCCTACCCTCGTTTCATGGTTTTAAACCAGTTCCTGGACCAGTGATACTCGCAACTCTAAAATTTGAGCATATGGCTGAGTTTCTGACTGAGTTTCTGACCTAAAATCAACCTAAATGGCCTGCAAAAAGAACCCAAAAGAAAACATCAACGAGGATTCAACATTCTGTGCAAATATTTCTGTGCCAACCCAGGAAATTACTGCCACTAGAAGGGGAAATTTTGCGACAGATGTCGAATTTTTTGTCTTGTCACGCACCTTTCGGGGGCCTGTCGAAATGTCGAATTGGTCAAACCGGTCACGCGTCACCCCCCCTGTCGATTTGAACATAATGGTATAGTACTTTGTTCCGGTTCGTGAGGACGAAAAAGGTCAGTCTCTGATAACGACTCAGGAGCTCGGACAACTCACGGTGCTGCCTCGTAGATGTAGTAGTACTTGAGCCCCAGAATCGGTGACAAACAGCCCAAGGTTACAAACTAACAATATTTTCGGTCTCTGGTCGCAGAACGAGAAGAGTGTTACCGAGCGATCCATATTGTTCCTTTCAACAAAGGCGATATGGTATGTCCCAGCCAAATTTGAGTGCAAGGTTGACTGTACACAGCGGATAAAGCAAATTGTCGAGGGTCGGACTCCCGAGGAGCAGGAGGACATGTCTGATCTTATGACCTTGAACGACATCCGAAATGGCATGCTCGTCTCGAATGACCTACGCCCATTGATCGATAAAAAGAAGCTGATAATTTTAAAGGTCTATCTAATTCTCTGGCAAAATTCCTTAATTTCTGTCTTATTCCCACTCAGACCCCGAACCGCGTCCTCGCCTGTACCGATATCCCTCCCCGCAGTAACAACACCGACCTTCTTGGAGACGTCGAATATTCAGATAGCCCACGGTACACGTTGCAGTGGCTTGCGGGTACCGAGCATCAGAAACGTGATGTCCCAAACAACATGGACGCGGCCTTCAAGAAACATTCGCAACAGCCCAAGCCCTCGCCTCTACTGCGGAACTATAACTATGGTGTTGGTGCCCTCAGGTGGTGGGGCAAGGGCGCCAATTGCCAGGACAATATCGCGCTTATTAGAACCGCGTCCGCCGATGTCCAAGACTATCTTTGAGCGACTCCGAGCAAGTCATCCCAATTATTCTTCACCGTGACGCTGGGCCGCTGAACTTTTCAAGGAGAGCGAGCATCATGTTTCGTACACACGACCCAAGGCTGTCCCGCCCCCGCAGGAATTACCCGTTCAAACTCCACACCCCCAAGCGCGCTCAACCTTTTTCCAACAGCGGTCATCGTGTCTCCAGACGATGCAGACAAGAACTCCGATTGGCATCGAGAGTTGTCTCCTAACCTCTCCCGTGTTCATTGTTTTTCCTTGGTACGACTCGGACCTGTTATATTTGCAGTCATCTGGTTTTCTTTTCGTGGTCGCCCCGAGGACTACGATGCCATCATTCCTGCTCAACCTGGAGTATCTAACTGCTCAGACAACGGACCTTTTCTGTTCTTTCTAGGGCATCAACCCGTGCGTATTACGGCTTACAGCGTAACTCGACCCGTTTCGGTCCATACCTCAGCCACAACTTTGACATTTGGCTTAAATCTTGGCCCAAACGCTGCGGATCAATCATCTTCTTAAATTCGCCTCCTTATTTCCTCCAGTTATGGCCCAAAGTAACCCAAAAAGTGTGAATACTTCCCGATTGGGAAACCCGTATGTGAAATACGGGTTAAAACCTTACGGGTCTGATTCCTTCCCCATTTTGTGTTCCACTTGAAATCTCTCTCGCAACAGCAAATTAGGTGCATACGACTTGGGGGTGGAACACTTAAAACAGATTCCACCACTATCCTCGACTCACAAAATGGACATCAAACTTTACCCGTAAAAACGGTTTGATGCCCTAGTTCTTTCTTTCTCTTCTTTGTTGGAAAATGTCACAGTCACCCCCACGTGAGGTTAGTCGCCGCGTTCGGAACACGGCGCGCCGAACTCCACGTGTTATAAAGCTCTTTGTGCTCGACACTCATCTCCTACACCAAAGACTCTGAACGAGCCGGTGGCAATGGTCAGTGCTCAGACAACCCAGCCCATCCTGCCTCTAATGTGGCTTGCTTCTTAGACTCAGCAGGAAATCTTGACTCCCAAGACTGAACGCGACGAGGAAACGTCTTTGGACTTACCCGCTTATCCAGAGGCCGAGAATCTGAAGCGTGTCGAGGACCTCTGGTTTGCGGGTGATACTCTGATTCTGCGAGCAGAAGATAGCATCTATCGGGTGTCGAAAGGCGTCTTGATGGCGCGCTCCGATGTCCTCAAGACGCTGATTTGCGGTCTCGCCACGTCAAACTCGGCTACGCTGGCGAGCTGTCTTGTGCTTAAGCTCGATCACTCCGCGGAGGATGTGACGTCCTTTTTGAAGGCCATATTTGACTCGGAGTGCGTTTGCTCCTTGCCACTCAAATCGTCTTATTTTATTGAGTCTGCCTTAGCTTCTTTCTGCCGCCTCCAGCAAAGGCGCCTTTTGCCGTCGTGATTGGGGTTCTCCGCCTCGCACACGCGTACGACGTTAAATATCTCCTCAAGCGAGCGCTGCGCCATCTCGAGGGGTTCTTCCCCAGTAGCCTCGATGGGGAACATGTCTACGCCGAGGGCAGCGAATCTAGCGAATTCCTGTCTTGCACTCTCCTCGCTCTGCGCGCTGCGCTCGATGTTGGCGCACTATGGAACGTACCGAGCATCATGTACGAGTGCTGCACCTTCAGCCTCGCCGAAATCCTCGACGACCCGCACCGCAAAGACCTCCCGGCTGTCAACGAGCGCGCGCTCATTCTCTCCCACCCCAAACAGGCCGCTATCGGCACCTCCCTCGTCACCAACTTCCTCTATGCCGAGCCCTCAGGGCGATGCAAATCCGCCGCGAAGTGCAATCGAGGCAAGCTCGTATGGCTCGAGAAAGTCGACGCTTGGCGCAACGAAGGACGCGGTTCGGTCCCGCTTGAATTTTGGGACGAGAGCGATTGGGAGCATATGGAGGCGGATTTTTGTCAGGGCTGTCTGGCGAGCTTTCAGGAGTCCTATGCGCGTGGAAGGAAGACGGTCTGGGAGGCACTGCCAACCATCTTCGGTCTCCCGGCGTGGGGCGAACTGGATAAGGCGAAGGTTGACATGTTT
This sequence comes from Mycena metata, assembly GCA_029378385.1. Taxonomy (NCBI): domain Eukaryota; kingdom Fungi; phylum Basidiomycota; class Agaricomycetes; order Agaricales; family Mycenaceae; genus Mycena; species Mycena metata. The sequence goes on from JARKIB010000021.1 coordinate 740,213, forward strand.
TCTGGGAGCGGACAATCTGTAAATACATAGATATGGGCATCGGGTTCGGTGTACTATTTTTTCTGATTATAAATTCACGCTTGGTATTAGCTTAGAACACGAGGAACCGCGCAAAAAATCATCTCAATGTGCGGGAAAATTGCCTCCACCAGCTCGCGACAGTTGCCCTCGCTGAGGTAGTATCTGAAACAGTCCGAATCCATTATTATCACCCGAAAACAAGTGTCCTAAGAAGGCGCATTGTGCTGTACAGGGTTTATAGCGTATAAACAAGTTACGATAAGTGATATTCCGGGGGAGGGTCGTCTGACGCCGTCGAACTGGTCGAGCCGCCGAATCTGCTAGTAACGCTAAAGTCTCTCCACTGTTTCTCGTTCGGATGCGCAACAAATGAGAGGAAGGGATTAATCGCCGACGGCGAATTGGTGGGAATGGTGTCAAGTTGGCTCGGAGCTAAGTTTGGTTTTCGGCGACGACGGACGAGGAAGGAGACGCAGACGGCGAGGACGATCGCACCACCGACTGCAGCCCCAATTATTGGAGCGAGGTTGTGGGATTTTGCGTTGGTTATGGATCTGCAACGAGTTAACGCAAACTTGGATTTGCCGGAGAAGAGAATCGGACTAACGGAACACCGGGAGGAGGTGAATTGGAACTAGACAGCGGAGAGGCAGTTTCTTCGTCTTCAACAGTTGTTACGCTTCCAGAGAGAGATTTATAGAAGGTTGTGGTTGAGGGAATCAACAACGGGATGGGGCTCAGGCTATCCAGCATATCATTAGGCGCAGAGAACCTGAAATAACAGTCAGACAGCAGCTGCAAGCCCAAAATAAATGAATGATACGAAGGAGTGGAAGGTCCTGATGTTCTGGCGGGCACATCGGGCGTTGGGCTGTCACGATTGTCCATTGAATCGGTTTGTTTTGTGCCTGATGTTGGGGGCGGTATATTCTCTGTCGTTGATTGACTGGTGGGTGGCGCGCCTGGCGTTGTGGTTGTGGTACTGCTAAGGGAATCAACGACGGTAGTGGTCGGGTGATGAGTTGAACGTACCCAGTGGTCGAAACCGGAACAATCGTGTAGGTTGGGCCCTTTGCAAAAGGTTGACTCTCTCCGCTGAACCATATATTTTAGAAAATTTGATTCTGAGTGGAACATGCGACACGGACACGATATCCAAGGTGTTGTATGCCTCAATGAAGTGGGGTCTAAACTCGTTGAGTTCGCCTTACATCTCCTAGGATATTCGATCCAAATACGCACCCAACATCTCCCGGGATTGTAAAGAACGAGCCGCTGGTGGAATACAGTTCTTTGTTCGAAACATCGATTCGGCGCTGGTTGTCCACAATTTCGAAGAAGAACTGTGGAGGATCGCCGGCCTCTACCGTGTATGTGACAGTAATTTGATCATACAGCGGTGAGGATATGGGATTGGAGATGATCATTGAACAGAGGGGAGGATGAGCGAGTGGGAGGCCGACAAGAGGCGAGCTCTTCTGAGGGCGACAAACATGGATTTTATATGCATTGCTTCGAGCTGGACAGATAGATGGTGACGTTTGTCAAGGATAAAGTCGAAATTGGAAGACGCTCCAGGCTTAAAGCTGTTGTACATGACCCACCTCGAAGTCCAATAAGGGCGACATAAATCGCCGATACCGAGCTGTTAGTCGCGAAATATGCGGCAGGATATCACCCCATAATAGTCCGCCGGCGTGATATATTGCGCCTGTCGGAGTCCAAAGTGAACGGACCATCCATGGGAGCGGTGTTGTGAATGATATCAGCAGCGTCTCGCCGTTGTGCGTTCGAAATAAACGGCGGAAGAACCACCTCGTTGACTCTGACATCCGAGCGGGAGTCGAAGGCGTCGAAATCCAGGGGATGCGCATAATCGGACTCTTGACAGAGGGTTATCACCGCACCATCGGCCTTTTTGAAAATGATTCACTTCAAGCCCGGCCTGCTAACCTGGAAACCCTTGTCGTATCAGGACGGGACCTGTGTCGTGAGCAAGGCGGGTATCTGCAAGTCAAACCAACTGAATACATGCCGAAACAGGACGTCGTGTTGATTTTTGACTGTGAAACCGATCCATCACGGATATTCTGTCAATGAACGGATCCTCGGCAAGAATTTATTTCGAGTTGGGGTCGGATGAGATAAAAAGCGACGAACAGTGGCGTAGACGTTGATTACAAGGTCGGACCGGGGGCGTCAGCTGTCTACTAGGTGGCAAACAGGCAAGTCGACGAAGAAAGTAAGAGGCAGTACGCGTCCATTGAAGTGAATTGATCCTCCAGAAATTCGGCGAGCAGCGGGGGGTGGATTCCTACGAAGTACAAGATCACATTGCCCAGCATTGCCTGCAGTCCGTTCCGGTGAAATTATCCCAGAAATTCAGTGGCTCCATCCAAGCAGCGGGCGATTCCGAAGTACAAGGTCGCCTTCCCCAGCACTGCTTACACTTCCGTTCCGGTGGGGTGATTCTAGACGCATAGCCACAGTGATTGCGAGCAAATACAAGGTCGCCGTCCCCAGCATTGCTATCTATCACTCCCTTTGACAGGCGCCAATCGTCTTCATTCTGCGATGGCGGGATTTTCAGCCCGAAGTACAATCACAGCGAAGGAAGTACAACGTCGTCCGTTGGTCGTCTGACAAGCGAAATTAGTGATTTGCCCTTGAGGGGACAGTCTTCCGATGATGCGATGGAGCGAAGTTTCCGAGTCGGCAGCCAGGAGGAGTACACGCATAGCGAAAGTACAAGGTTGTCTGACGATCGGAATTTAGGGCCCAGTGATTTGCGACAGAGAAGAGCGGCGCCAGTTCAGGACCACAACCGAGCATGAACGCGGTGCAAGCAGCAGTACAAGGTCTGCAGATCGGCATGTGGCATTTGCATCTCCTGGCGCCGCGCGCTTCCGAAAGTTGAGATTCCAGTCTTCCAGCGTCTTCCCTCGCGTCAACGTTCCTGACGATCCCAATTATTTTCGCATGCCCACAGAAGATCCAGACTTGAGACCGCCGTCAGTCCTCAGCATTGCAATCAACATAATCTATCCAAGGATCCACCGGGAACAAGCGTCGTCTCCGAGTCCGTTTCCGCTTCTTGAAGTCCTGTCACGGCGATCCCAGAGCCTGCCAGTACGACCAGTAAGCGGAGCAAGAACAAGAACAGGACCCAGTGAGAACAAGAGCAAAGAACAAGGCCAGGCGGGAGTACAAAGTACGAGAACCTCGACAAGGGTCGCGTCCGTTTCCGCTTCTTGAAATCCTGTCACGGCGATCCCAGAGCCTGCCAGAGCGATCGCGACCAGCTAAGCAGAACAAGAACAAGGACCCGCTAGAACAAGAGCAAAGAACAACGCGCGCCAACGCGGGAGGGAATACAAAGCAAAGTACAAAGTACAAAGTACAAGGTGGACGCTGGCGTTGGCGCAAAAGGCAGACCCGTCCAAAACGGGCGACAAAGAGAATGGCTGGATTGGGATTGGGGAAGAATTCGAGAAGGGGTGACGTGATCTTGACAATCACAATCAATAATCGCCTATTCCGCTTCCGCGACCCGGAGTTAGTTCCCCGATGCGGGGCGGACGGGGTTGGTGGGAAGGGAAGATAAGCTGTAAAGCCGCAGACTGCTGAAACGTTGAAGGTGAGCTGGACTCTTGAAGCTCAGGCAGCGAGACACGATGAAGGAATCTAGAGCACATTCAGAGCAGAGCAGAGGATCAGATGAATGCGATTCAGATTCAGAGAAGAAAAAAAATAAGTAAAAAATACAGCGGTCTACGATAGTAATATATATCCGGGCTCGAGCTCGTCAAGAGGCGTGCGTGGGCGTGGCGGTCATGTATGCATGTATGCATGTAACGTGAGTGAGTATGGGTGAGGGCGGGGGAGATGTAGGTAGATATATAGATACAGATAATTAATGTACGATGGCCCAGACGGAGCCGGAGACAGACACGATGAGTGGAGGGGTATGGGCTGCAAATGCACGGGCGGCACGGACGGCAAAGCTAAAGCTACAGTAGATAGGGACCCAAGAAATGAGATGAAATGCATGAAGAGACGTTAATGATAACAGGGGTGGAGGAAAGCAAGAGCGAGAACGATGAGGAAGGGGGAGAAAGTGGAAGATTGGGGGAGGACGGGAAGGATGGACGAGCCTCAAACGAACTCATTCGCGTAGCTCTCGTACGCCGACATCCTCATGTCCTCGCCGTCGCGCGTAGGGCTCCCCATGTCGATCGACGGGCGCAAGTCGCTCGCAAAGTGCGTCGGCTCCTCCATCGGGAACTCGAAGGGCGTGTACGTCTCCTCCTCGTCCTCCTCCTCCTGCTCGTGCTGCGGCTCGTTGTCTTGGTGCGACGCGGGCGAAGGCGCGGACGAGCCCTGCGCATGCGCATACGCGTCGGCGTACGGCGAGGACGCCGTCGGCTCGTCGAGATAGTGCGCCGCGTGCTCGTACCCCTGCGTCTCGGCGCTCGCGAACTCGACCCCATGCGGCGAAACGGCATGCACGGGCTGCGGCGCATGCAGCTGCTGCTGCTGCTGCTCGTGCTGGAACGCGGGGTCGAACGGGCTGATGTGGTCGCTCACAGGCGACGCAGACGCCGACGCCGTCGCGCCGAACGAGTTGAGGAAGCCGGGCTCGAAGAGCGACGTGACCGCCTCCGGCAGCTCCTCGTCCTCCTGCTGCTGCTGCTGGTGCTGCTGGTGCTGCTGGTGCTGCTGGTGCTCCCACGACGACGGCGAGAAGAACGCCTGGGCGCTGCTCGCACGACGCCCCACGGCGCCATTGGCGTTGTTGCCCCACGACCCGCCAAAGGCGCCCGCGAAGGAGAACGAGCCCCGTACGCCCGCGCCCATGCCGCCACCCAGATTACCCAAACCCAGCCCTGAGCCGAAACTGAAGCTGGGGCGCGGGTAGGAGAAGCTGCTCCCCGTGCCGGTGCCCGCCCACGAGAAGGACATGCGCCCGGGCCCGCTGATGGAGAGCGGCAGGCCCGCGAGCGAGTCGTCGCCCGAGCTCGGCGGAGGGGGGAGGGTGAAGCCGTTGGCGGACGAGGCGAAACCGCCGATGGAGGGGAGGGTGATGCCCATCCCGTTGCCGTTGGCCTCACCGTACATGAAGGGCGGGAAGGTGTACGCGTAGTCGTTGGGGAGGGGCACGCTCGAGGAGCGGCGGTGGCGCCACGTGGGGTCCTGCTGGAGCGGCATGGGGAGCGAGTACGGGGAGCCCGCGCCGGAGCCCGAGGCGTGCGAGCTCGTGAGGGTGGAGGATGGCGGCGAGGACACGCCTTGCGGGTAGTAGTGCGGGTCGAGCTGCAGGGGATGGGGATACTTGGAGTTTTGGTAGGACATGGGGACGGGGGATGGGGTGGATTGCGAGAGCTCGGTTTGGCGGCGCCAGTCGAGGTCGCGGACGGCAGAGGCGAGCTCCTCGCCCTTCTTGCCCTGGAGGAGCAGCGCGGCGACCTCCTCGCATCGGCGCTCGTCTTCCTGGGGCGACAGCTGTCCTCCTTTTGCAGTGGTCCGGGGCGCGGCTTGTGGCGGTGGCGTGGGGTTCGAGGTAGAGGCGGCACCAGCGGCTCCCCGCTTGTTGTGAACGGGGCGGAACTTGTAGTCGGGGTACTTGAGCTTGTGCTCCGCCTTGGCGTGCTTCGCTTTTGTTTCCCAGATGTGCTTCTCCGCGAGGGGAAGAGCGCGCCAGCAGTTGCCTGATATAAACACGATAAGGAACGGCATGCAAAGAGATATGAAGATAAACCCACCGATGATTTTGCTCAAGCTGCCGTGGTTCGTCTCGATGCTCCCGGGGACGTGTTTCTGCCGCACAAAGTCGGCGCGGAAGAGCATGAAGGCGTTGGGCGGTCGAGGAACGTAGCCCTGGCTCCGTCTCTTGCCAGGCGGCAGTCTTCTCCGTGTCGGCGGCGGTGCGGGTGTGGCGCTCGGGGGGAAGAGAGGCAAGGGCAGATCGGTGGTCAAGGACGGTGAGCCATAGGGAGAGGGCGTCGGCGAGGGGGCGGTGTAGGATATCGGGGTGACATTGGGCGCAAAAGTGACCGCCGACGCAGAAGTGGGCGGTGCGGTCGAATACCCATAGACACCCGGTTTAACCGCTATCACAAGCGTCAGTCAAGGTCTACAAGGCAAGTGCAAGAACAAGAACGTACCGATAGCGAGTGAGCTCCTTCTTCTCCCGATAGCACTCCCCCGGCGCGAGCTGAGTCGTACTGCAGGCATGAATGTTGCCTTGTATTTTGCGTGACAATGGGAGGACGAGAACAACACCGACTCTGTGTGGTCGTGGTTGAGGGGGGAACAATGGGAGTTGGAGGACAATGGGAATAACGCAAGGCCCTTTCGGCTTTAATAAGACTTGAACGCGGTTTGCCACAGCTAAACGTCCACGTGCTGATCTGTTTGTTTCCTCATTCGGATGAAGTTGCCGTTTTGGGACGTGATACGCGCGGTTAACAAGAAACGAGGCGTATCGGCGAGCGGGCTTTGTGGGCGCGCGTCGACGAGGGCTTTGCGCTGGAGAAAAAAGTCGTAGGTGCCTTGGTTCAGCTAGAATCGTCGTCGTCAGAATTAATTAATGCAATGCAAGAGATATTTTCACCGTTCATTAACGGCCGTCGTGCCATAAGGTCGCCTTCTATATCAGGTTCCATAACTATCCCACACGCGAGCTGTGATGATGCAGGCACCGCCGCGCCAGCCAGCCCTTGTTCCCAATTCAAAGATCAGCCCGACACCACTTTGTCCTTGTACTCACTTTGCTCAGCTCTCCTCCCGACTCGCGTGTGGGTCCGAGGCCCACCGTCCAGTGCATCTATCCTTCGAATCCTTCCTCCCTTCAATCAAGATGTCGCAATACACCCACCCTCATCTCGTAAACGCCTAGATGCACCCACCTGCCCGGCGTTTTCTCATCGCTTCTCGACCCTTCAATTGGCTAACGTTCGGAATAGGGGGGCGGAAAGCCGGCGGGGAGAGCCACAGGCAGGCACATATAGATCTCGCCACGTCAATTGGTAAGTAAAAATGAATCGAGGTTTGAAAGGATGCATGATGACGGACGAAATCACCTTCGTCGCGGGAGTTCGAAGTCTCGTCCATGCGCTGCGTCCACACGAGTGGGAATCGGAAGATTGATGTGTCGAAGGCGAAGTAGCGTAGTTGGCGTACACGGGCGCATCAGCATCGGCGCGTCAGTCGGGATGGGCTCGGCTATGAGTATAGATCTGTACCACCACCCAGAAATAACGGAGCTTGACGCGCTTATGCGATCTGGATTTTTTTGCGCGCTCTTTAGCGAGTAAAATTGACCCCGCGATAAGATCGCGAATACTCAACGGAGCTCGACGCGTATACGATCTTGACCTTCGGCGCACTCTTCAGCGAGTAAAATTGACCTCGCGATACGATCGCGCGGCGCTCGGGAAAACGCTGTCCTCGAACAAGAGGTGGGCGGACCGAAACTTCCGCATACCAACGTTTCAACCTCCGAAATCCAAGTGGTGGCTACCCCTCCCCCGCCCCCGCCCCTCCGGAGGTCGGACCGCAGCCAATTTTTTTGTCGAACTGTTCGGCGCCGCATCTTCGGTCCGATGAGATTTGCTGCTTGCACTGGGGAAAAAAATCTAAAAACTACACAGGGCATCTTGGAGTATGAGGGTCCGTTCCGTACATTTTGAATACGGGTAAGTTAGAGGATGAAATCGACGCCTAAATTTAATCATCATCGGGTTGATATCCGGGATTTTTGGACCGCCCACCTCTTGTCCGCGAATATCGAATCTCTGTTGCGCCGAACACTTCGAGGCGCATCCTTAAGCGTTCACGTTAGGGCATTATCCGAGTCGTCCAGTCCTGAACTAATGCGATAGTGATTTTAGTAACAGGGGCGATCCCTCCGTTGCCGTACAAGGCGCTAGTGAGTAGTAGAATTGAGTTGAGCGCAGCCTACGGAGATGCGGGGTCAAAAGTGATACGTACAGATAATACACATTCACTTCCAGGCGCCAAAGGACGGACGATATTCTCACCCGAGACAATTTTGACGCGAAGGCGCGGGATGGGGCGCCAAAGTGATACACAAAGCATCGGGACCGTACGCGTGCCAAAAATATTCCGAGCGACGCCGGAGACGGTTTTGGGTTTTGGTTTTGACGCGGTCTGTTGACGCGACACGTCCAAAACGGTACCTGGAGAGATAGGAGCACATCAAAATCGATAGTGCTGCGTCGTTCCTGAGGCCATGTTGGCTTGCTTGAGCCTATGGCACAGTTGAAAACACGGATACTTCAGAAAACTTCCCACACGGCTAAAGAACGAGTACAGGGACTCGGGATGCGTCCAAGCTCAGTGGCAAGAGAATATCGCCAAACGCAGCGTTCTGCGGGCAACGCGCAAAGAGCGTGCTCGCGGTATGAAAATGCGCTGGTTTTCGAGCCAAAGACGCATCTTCAGGCTTCAAGTGCGAGTCGCTCCAAAGGGAGGAAAATCCGCCTGCACTGGAAGGCGGTAGAGAGCACTACTGTAGTGAAAGGACGCGACTAGAGCCGTCCCAGGGCATGGGCGTCCCCGCAGTAGAGCCATATTGAAGGGTGAACGGCGTACTTGTGGAATTTGGATCCAGCAATGAAGAAGAGAGGAGAAAGAGACGGCAAAGCCCGGAGATCACGTGTGCTCTACACCGTCACTGCGGTCAAGAACCCGTATTTGGAAGTGCCCCTATCTATGACGATTAGCGGGTTATTTGACGCTAGAAGTTTAACAAGACCCAGAACCCGGAAAATTCAGGGATTTGGCCCTTCTATAAGATTGCTACTCGATTCCTGCAGCTCAGAAAATAATACAGTAATCGACCGACTCGGAGACCGAATCCAATTCTAGATCACAAGAAAATGAATACTCGTGAATTTAAACCACCGTTTGGAAGCAAGCCTGGGTGCCATAAAAAACACGCAACGCAGGGGCCGCCGATTGGTCCTGACAGGGCCCACCTCTCAGATAAGTAGGTACAAATGTGCAACATGGTCGTGAGAGCATTCACTGGATTCAGCTTCGTTCTTTATTGAGCGCATGAGTGGGTTCACCCGTGGACATTATTATCATGTACAATGACAGGCCATGGAACCAAAATACCATTGAAAAATCCCTGAATATGTCCCGCGGTGGGTTCGAACCACCGGCGATTCCAATTTCCAACAAGGAAGTCTAGAGCTTTATTGCATCGACCAACGAGGAGTTCTAACGTTAATAATATACTGGGCAAGATGGACTTACCGCGGACCACGACATTTGGTACTTAACCTCACCTCACGCCAGCGGTTGCAGGACAAACTCAATAACCTTGAGTTCAACCCAGAGGCAGAAAAAAAGAACTTTTTTCACAACCCACGAATGGCTCTGGAGGGATTCGAACCACCTGCGCGCCGGAAAGTGTCGCACAATTCAGGCCTTAGGCCGAGTTGGAACACAAAGTCCATTGAATGATAAGACCGGCCTGGTCTCCCAGGAGATCCCGTAACGAGGAACACTCAGCAATGTACTTACTAATTTTTGGCTTATAAAGGCCATTTTTGACGGACTCGGCGTGAATCTCCGCTCGAATCTGGGTGGTGAGAATAAGTGAATGAGTCGTGGAGTTTATAGGACGAAATGAATCTAACCTTTGTTCGTTTTTCGATTTTATCTAAGCCGAGGTGGACACGATGATCCGACTGTTCGATTTTGGTTCGGGAGAACGTGCGCTCGCAGCCAGCTTGGTTGGCGACAATTTGGAGAATAATGATAGCGAAGCGCGCAGGCTCCGTAAGATGGTTCGATCCAAAGAGCGCCTACGATACCATCACAGGATCAGTGTCATCCTACGGAGAATCACCTTGCTTGTCAAGGTCTCTCCAACCTCATAATGGTTGCACTTTTTGAACGACCCGCTGATCCTGAATCTCCCGAAGTGGGTTCTAGACTCAAGTTTACACAAATATTATGTCTGCGTTACCTATTCAACCAAGGCTCAAGCTTCTCACGCAGAGCTCAAGCTTATGTCGTCCAATGCGCTCGCGCAGCAGAGCGGGCTAAGCACTTATTCTGTCCAGCTCCCGCAAGCAAGGTCTCCTCCGACTGCGTCGGAGTTTCCTAGTAAGCACAGAATCAACAAAACTAATTTCAGTGCGCTCACATAAGTTTTCTCCCACTCCTTTGCGTTGAAATCTTTGAAATCACGCGATCCCGAGAGGTATTGCATGAAATTGAATGCTTTGGAAACCTGTCGCTCCTTTGCCTTCCCCTCCTCCGGTGTGTCATTATCGGGACGAGACATTACCCGACAATACAACTATGGTGGTTATCAGCATAACGTGGATGAACGAAAGACGTCGGACATACCCGGACCACCATAGTGAGGCATTTAAGGTGATTCAAGTTGGCGTTGGGACCAAAACATGCCAGCTCCTCGAACGGGTTCAGAATTAGCGCCGCCAGGAAGACAGGCTGATCACAATCCTTATATCTCTTTTCGAGGCGAACGAGCATCAAGGATTTTACCTCCAGCTCGCGATGATCGGCGAAATGAAGGAAGATCCGCGATGGTGAGTAAGACTTGGTCGGGCCGGGTTGAGTCTTGCTGGTTTATATTCGTCCCCAGCAGATCGGCTCGAGGTCGCCGAATTGAATCCATAGAATTTGGATGGAGATTAGAGAAATGACATGTATTTTTCTGGAACGGATCATGATGTCCTGTACAATGCTGGACTGGTTTGAGGAATTTATTGTGTGTACGTACCGGTCCAGATCCACGGTACCAGGGATGCCCGGAGGGCCATATGAATAGTATATTTGACGAATTCCGGGACGAGGTAAAACATAGAAAGGAACGAAAACATTATGAGCTTCGCAAACTTAACTGGCGAGCTGATAATTTGCTGCTTCGATGGTTGACCATACCTTTTGATGCACATTGAGCATAATTGGTCAGTTCAATTGCGGTTTCGTCCATCTCGGTCATCTCTAAGAAGTTGATGTCGGCATCCTGGCGAGTGGAGCTGCCCACCTGCAGTGTGACTCATTTCCCGCGCCTTATGAATTCAGAACCTTTGCCGACGCCGGTGGTATGCGAACTTGACGCGAGCAACATCATTTTTCGGCGCTGGTTCTCCCGCTTCATACTCGCAGTCGTTAAATACCCGCGATGACCATACCAATTCCACGCTATTTCCAGTCTTCCCAGCTACAGACGATGATCTTCCAACCCTTTGTAGCGTCTCTCATCTTGACCGCGACCCTTGCACGATCCTCCCAACTTCCTCGAGACAATGGGGGCAACGGCACCGTCATTGACGACCAGCTTTACTCCCTCATTGAAGCCGTTGTGCAGGCAAATAACATAACTGGTATGTCGGTGGGTATCGTCACGCCCAATGGCCAAGTGGAATTTGCGTCATGGGGGAACCGGACCGAGAGTGGAGAACAAGTAGCGTCTGATGTGGGTTACATTCCTCGTTCACCGAAGAGTCGAACTCTGATAATCCATAGACGATCTTCGGCATAGGCTCGTTATCCAAGGGGTTTCTATCTGCATCGTTGGGTATCCTCATGCAGGATTTTGCGGACGGCACGAACACGACCGCGCTCCCAGCCGGTGTGACGGAATTTAACTGGGACACAAAAATGCGGGACCTTCTCCCCGAAGAGTGGATGACCGAGGACGAGTTTTCAACCAAAAAGGCCGATCTCAAAGATCTGCTTTCACATGTGACGGGTCTCCCTACGTGAGTTCTTCTTCTAGTTTCCTCTCTTTTACCGCCGCCGACTCTTTTCTCGCTCAGACACGATGGCTCTTACTCCCCGGAGGATTCCCCTCGCGACCTGGTTTTGCGAATGAGAGACCTTCGCGCAGCGTATGAGTTACGCCAGCTCTTCGAATACAATAACCAGGTGAGCGAATTTGTTTTTCTCACCTCCTTATATCCAACTCACGAAAAAAAGATGTTCATAGCTGGCTCCTATGTTGTGTCAAAATTGTCGGGGATGGCCTATCAGGGCTTTGTCGAGGAGCGGATAATGCTCCCTCTCAACATGACGTCGTCCAGCTTGCACCCGGACCGACTTTCTGGAAGCGATAAATTCTCGCAAACGTGGACACCCTCTCGGCGTCGCATTCCGTTTTTCTTGTCGACAGAGCAGGAGGCGGAGCTCATCGCCGGCGCAGGAGGTGTTGTTTCCACAGCAGAGGACATGGTGCGATTCAATTAACATTTTTAGTGCGTTCCTCGTTTAACGTTGATCTCTGCAGTTGCTCTGGGCCCGGCTGATTCTTAACGGCGGGGTGGATGTGCATACGAATACCACAATTATCCCCCAAGCCACTTTCGATCTCGCGACCACGGGCAACTCGGTCTTCCTTCACGAGGGAACTGGATCATTGTCACCAGCTGGGTACGGACTTGGGTGGGCGCGTCTAGCGTACCGCGGTCATGAGGTATGTAGATGATCTGCCTTCTGTTCGCCAATCATCCCAAATTTCTCATAACGTTTGTTCAAGGTCATTTTTCATAATGGTGGCGCCCCAGGCGTCTCTTCGGTGTGCACCGTATATCCATACGACGGTTTCGCTGTCGTTGTTCTCTCCAACACAGCTGGTAGCGGCACCCTCAATGTTGCCTTCGGTTTGGCCGACCACATTCTCGGCCTTCCCGAACCCAGCGCAAGCGCCGCAGCTGCCCCTGCCCCTGCCCCTGCACCTTTAATGACTCCTGCATCGGCGACCGCTCGGTCCGCTTCCCTCGCGTCACGGTCAAACGTCTTGTCCGTGCTCACAGGCACCTATTCAAACGTAGGGTACGGCAACTTTACCCTCTGTAGCGCCGCCCAGGGCACTTCCTCCCAGTGTTCCAACGTCGTCCAGGATTTCAATAAGGTCGACGCGGCGGCGGGCAAGCCCAGCAATTCCTCGGAGCTTTACAGCGCCTGGTCGCGGTTCTGGGGAACGCATCTCCGCCTCACCCCAATTTCTGGAAATGACTACATCGGCGAAATGACGACACTCTATGTCGATGGCTACGGTACCGACCACACTCCGTTTGAAGATCCTGTGTTCGACTTCAAGATTTCGTTCATGGAGGAGGAAGGTGAAGTGGTGGGACTTGGATTTTTCGTCGCCGAGAACGAGTCGTGGAGGGCCAAGAGAGGCGGCAGCATTCGCGAAATAGCGGATGTATGGTTTGATAAGTTGCAGTCATAAATATCATGACCATCTGCCCAGTTTACAAATTTAATGGCACCACCCCTATTTTTAGAAGAAGAGCATTTTAAACCCTACCGGGCTTTTAGCTCATTGCGCCCTCGTTTTTGAACCGATTGACATAATTCTGGGTGGGTCTGGAGAAAATGACGCAGGGCGGCGCGCACTGACGCGCACTGACGCGCACTGACGCGGCATTGACGCGGCGCCCCGTAAAGTTTTTACCTTTCTTTAATTACCTCCACAGCACTGTTTGAAAGCAACCTTGAATCTAGAACTTGCCGCGTTGGAACCCGGCCGGCCTGTCAATTGATCACCGCGGCCTGATCACGGCCCAGACCGGCTGCAGTGCGACACCTTCAGCCGTTGTTCATGTCTACCGACTCACTCATTGCTCACTTTCGCGTTTGCGGCGAGTCCTCGTACCGTGTCGGCTCATCGTGCAACTCTCAATTGACTCGTAAACGACATTGGTACCCAAACAAAAACCCAAAACCCAAAATCTCCCTTGATATGGTATGGCCCAATACGCCCCTTAAGAAGCCTCCGCGTTCTTGAGCAACTGCGCGCATGTCTGGCTCGCGGTGGGTTTCAGCGCAACGGTCATCCTGGCCCCTGTAGTTCACGAAAGCGTAAAATTAAACACAAGCTTGCACTCGTGATGAAGAGGGTGGGAGACGCACGACAGTGGGCGCCAGGAGGTGTCGAGTCATCTGTCGGGTGTCGCGGCATTGGGGAGTAAGGCTGCAAGGGAGTGGGTGCAACATTGGCGCGCTGGGCATCTGTTGTAGTTTTGGCTCGTTGCCGATGTAGAAGGTGTATCCATTGCATTTAATTACTTCACGTGCTGTTGAGAATTTTTGGCCGACCAGACTCAGAATAGGTAGCTTAGGTATATCCATTGTATACAAATCCCAAGTAGTACCAACAATGAACTACGAGTGTTATGTCGGTGCCCGAGTTGTGGGGTGAGCAGAAGGACCACCTCGCGATTTAATACCAAGGCTGTCCCACTGCGGCCTCCGAGTACGGTAGTCGTCGTCCTCCCGTTTTATCAGCCACCGACGGCGCCGATTCTCAGCCTCTTCGTCGTACCCCTCGTTATCAAACTTCTGGAAGAGGTATGCGATGTGATATTCCTCCCGATTCCCCTCCAATCCCGGTGGTACTTCATATACCGGTACTATGCGAGCGAGTTGCTCATAGCGTTCGAAGTTGATGAGCCCGTCCACAGTGGGCGGATATTGCGCCAGGCGCGCTTTGAGATAGTGGAGTTCCGCAGCTGAGAGACTCGTAAGTGAGGCGGAGATGCGACAAATGAAGTTAAACTTACTGCACCACGGGATATAATTGTCGCTGCGCAGCTTCTTAGTTGTCTTGCGATATGCCTTGAAATCCTGGTCTGAGTCAATTATCTGCGTGAGGTGTTCGAACGTGGCTCGCGTTGTGCGAGATAGAAGTCTGAGGGTGTGAGACAAGTCCCGGATAGGCTTCGTTGTAAAATCGAGCGCTTGAGCGATAGCCGCCATAGAATTGTAGTTCTGCCGCCGGAGACACTCCTGCGGAATGATGAGCGCTGAATCCGGAATTTAAGCGTAAATGCACTTACCTTCCCTGTTTTGGCGAATCTCTTCATTGCCTCCGCGCGGTCTTTCATCTCGTCGTGCCGCAAAACAGAATATTTCACCCAGCGAATCATCTGGCGATGGTTGGAAACCCAGTCGTCAAGGCGGGACGGTTGGCCTCTAATGTACAACAAGTAGTCGATCCACTCGATCGTTTTGTGAAGGTCACGCTCCCTATGCGTCAGGGCGAGCGCCAGTTCCTCGGGGTAGCGAGGCTCCGCCGTTAAACTTCCGGTTAAAACAAGTGGAGGACGCTAGAGGCCGGCCGATGAGCCTTTGAAGAAGCACAAAAATAAAAGAAACTGACATTATTCCTAATCGTCTGGAGAATCCTCACTTTGTGGTCTGGGACAACCGCGCACAGATTCCCGGATGCAAACTCTCGCACACGATGCACGAGTTGCGAGTCAGATGGTAATGTCCCCACCCAGGGAACTATCACGTTCACGATTCTGCGTTCGAGTTAGGTAGGGAAATGGTCCGGGGCTGGCTGAGACGCACTTCGTTCGCCTGGCAATGAAGTGCAGCGCGTCGGTTTCAGGCCGCGCCTCCGCAAATGCTTGTTCGATAATATCGAAGAACTCTTCCGGAGTCGTGTAGTCGCGATACGTTTCGAGCATTAATCGCTTGAAATGCTCATCCTCTGCAGAATCAGATTATTGGGGGAATCGACACAACATGCACATACCTGTTGTCAGCAGAAGGTCAATGAGGCCTCGCGGATTGCCGTAGATCTTGTTGTTCTCCATCTTGTGGATTGAAGTTGTAGCGAGAATTGGCACCAGCACAGGAGGATGCGAAAGTGGCGCCTGCCCAATCCACGACTCTTCAGGCGAATGTATTAACCCATCGGAGGAGAGCGATTCCGTGAGCGAAATGGGGGATAAGGAAACGGGTTGGCGATCGGTTCGATGTGATTCCCTGGCCATACTTTGTTCTCGAGGCGGAGGTAAGAACCCATCGAGAGAGAGCGCTTCGGCAGGTGAGATCGGCGGCAAGAATGGGGGAGTGTAAGGGACCGGCTGCGTTGTTACGAGATCAAGAGCCTCGCCAATGACCCTTCCATCCAGCGATGGCTCGTTCTGGAAGTGTGTTATAATCCTCTCGAACTGCGAATTCGTCTCACTGCGCATCGCGGCTAGATTGTGTTCCTGCCGCGCCCTCGTTTCCATTATTTGACGCACATTCGCAGCGAGAATTTGTATCTGCGGAGATGTAAATTAAAAGGACATCTACGGCCAAAGCGATGCAGCGTACGATCATCAATCTGAACGTTTCATCCATCTTGCGGTTTTGCTGAGCGACCCAGCTCAGGATCTCGTCTTGACGAAATATGGCGGTCGCGACGTGCAACACCCCGCGCCGCTTGAGCTTATCAAGTATCCCCTTCAAAACGCTAGCCACCGGTCAGAGCGCTGAATGGATTTAGGCAATACTCGTACTTTTCAGCCTCGGTCACAAAATCCGCGATGATGATCGGGTCGTCGAGGTCCCACAGACTGTTCAAGCGCGCGATGAGCCGGTTATTGAGCTCCGCGACTTCTCTCTAAAGCTGGAATGAGCAGGTCTCATCGGAGGGGAGCGGAGAGCTTACTCGGGCCTGCGGACCATTTCGGAGAAGGTCTGCTACCTCCTTCGCTGCGGGCCGCTGGTAAGATTCATCTTCGCGTATTATGTACGTGGGACACGCACCGAGAGACAACACTCCCATAACAAGATCAGCGCTCACTCGATGACTATACAGTGGAGGATGGAACAATTCGGACTGTTGTTCTTGTGTGCAGCGCGCCTCGATATCGCGGTCGTCCAGCACGTCATCGCACTCGACGGTGAAAATGACGTCATCTAGAGCTGTAAGACTGGAAACTTGTTCGCTCGAATCGTGGAGCCAAACCCCATCTTTAATGCAGAATTCAGCTCCAGCCGTAAGCAGCAGTCGAAGACTCAAGATTACCAGAAGATGTGTGTATGGTATATTTGTCGGCGATGCGTCTAATAAGCTCGCAGTCATCCGGAAATTCT
Organism: Mycena metata; assembly: GCA_029378385.1. Lineage (NCBI taxonomy): Eukaryota > Fungi > Basidiomycota > Agaricomycetes > Agaricales > Mycenaceae > Mycena > Mycena metata. Next base: position 757,124 of record JARKIB010000021.1, read on the forward strand.
TCTTCATTCTTGCACCCAGAGTAAGTGTGCGTGAATCTATCCGGAATCCTGGCGACTTACTTCATTCAGCACGGACACCCATTCATCGTCATGCGTCACTGCCACATCGGCAGTAGGGGACTAGAGGTAAAAAGTAGTTTCAACGTCAATAATCAATCCAGTTTCGAACGCAAACTCACAGAATTGAGAAGGTACTCATTAATGGCGGATGCAGGATGGTACGTCTGCTGCAGTTATTGGCATCATATTGTGATCATGAGACCGACAACGAACCTTGTGATTGGCGGGAAAGTATTCAGCTGAGGCGTCGATCGATTCCTCGTCGTCCACGACCCCACCCTTCACAGAGCCAGCAGAGCTGCGAAAAAAGCCACCCGGCCGTGATTGTGAAAAGGGGGAGCCACCAGTTTTCGAAAGAATATCCGCAGGCTTCGAGTCGACAATCGAGATCGCCCTCGCGGCCTTCCTTAAAGGGGAAGAGCTGATTGCGACTTTGAAACCACGGAGAAACACGGTTTGATTCTCGGTCCTCTCTCCACCTGCTGGAAGTGGCCTAGGGCCCGAATCCGCGAAGGAGTTCGCGGTTTCCCATTCCCAAACACACGACGTCCCAGCTGATCCAACCTGAGCGGCCTAGGCTCGTAACCAGCCTGCCATCACGGAAGTGTAAACACGTTGCCGTAGGCAGGCTGGTACTTCTCGGTCCACGCCAAAGGGCTGGGCCGGAGTTTGAAACTTTTGGCAGGGGCCGATCAGTGCCGACGTGGTGGCAGTGCCTAGCCATCAATTCCCCGCCAAATCTGAGCCCTTTACAGCTCTTCCTCTGGGAAGTAAAAAAATATTCTGAAGTGACAGAAATCAAGATTGAGGGTTGTAGATTACCGATTTTTAAGAAACTACTTGAAAACCTATTGAATTGAGCAAAATCCAGCTTCGGGGAAATTTTTTAAACTCCGGCTCAGCCCTTTGACCTAAAACGAGAAGTACCAGCCTGCCTACGGCATAGTGCTTGCACTCAAAGTTGCCGTAGTAGCAGGCTGGTCACGAGCCTATGAGCGGCCTTCAATTTCAGAGAAATTTTACGGTCTTCTGAGTGATTTTCAACTGCCGCGACGCTCCACGAAAATGATTTGTCGGTCCCGGTCACAAGGTATAAATCCCCGTTGTCCACCATGCGCTCCAGATCGCCGTTGACGAATGTGTACCAACGCTGTGCATGTTTCAAAGCGTAATCTCTGAATTTCTTTTTGCGGCGAAGGTCTGTGCGTGAGGCCCCGTCTGGTAGAAGGAGCACCGCGGCTTCTTTCGAAGAGGTCGATATCTCCACAACGGCTCCGGCGCCTAGCGGGAGAAATCTGAGGGGAAAACGGAGAAGAAGACAAAAGAACGTGAGGATGTGGAATTCTACGATCTTCGGGGGAATACTTACACGTTGTTTTCCACGCCGACCTCTACATCTAAGCGCCGCTTGCTAATTCTGGTGTTCGATACGTCAGATCCAGGGCGATGGTATTGCATTCGGGGAGCGATGTCTCCCGGACCAAGATCTACCTGCTCAAATCCCTGGGGTACGCCAAACCGATTTACCGGGTCGCCCGCTGAGCGACAGATGTTGAATATAACATCGAAGGTTCCATCCGACGTTACGACCCCGACGTCTCCGATATCCGTTCCGACGCGCAGAGATTCCGCGGGCAAGTCGTCGAAAGGTTGGGGGTGGAATAAAGGGTAACCGTGGCCCTTGGGTAGAAGCAGGCGACTGTAAAGACGACTGTCGGACATGGAGCAGAAAACTGCCAGTTGGGCGTTGAGGACTCGAGTCATGTCCCCGCTTTTAAGGAGATTCTCGAGCTGTAGAGTCATTTGTAAGGTTAAATTACGCGTGTATGTCCGAAGGTTTTCAAGGCCGATGGCATCGCACTTTACTGCGGCATGCAGCCAGATATCATCCCTGAACTGGGAACTCTTTGTCTGATGCCGGCTTCGCAATGCCGAGAATGCCGACGCGAGGCCGAGACTTGCCCTGCACATCAACTGAACAGCGTTATTTTCAGGTCTCAACAGCTTTTACAGCTCTCATGCTTTTTCAAGACTGACATTTGGATCCTCCCTCCAATTTGAACCGAAGAGGTGAGGGGCGAAGCACCCCGCCGCGCTCATCCTTCTCTTTATAAGATTATGCATGTCTGAAGCTTTTGACGCTCAAAGCTCGTCAGCTGAGCCTTCCATTTTTGTTGAACTCACTGCCGCTTAACAGCTTTATTTTACAGGCCCTAACAGCTCTCGTGCCTCATTGAGCATTCAAGCGAAGTGGTGGGGCGCGGAGCGCCCCGCCGCGCTCTTGTGTATATGTAACAAAGACTCAACAGTCATTGTTATTGCCATCGCGCTCGGCTAAGGATATTCCAGGGAAATGAGCTGCTCACAACGTTTGAAACAGTCACGATAGCTCTGGATCGGATTGAACCCGTTCCGTAACCGTCCCGTATAGGCCCCAAATCGCAACCCGTATATACCGTAAACGCCCATCCCCACTGATTTATTTGAAAGGCAACGGGCTTAGCGTCTAAGAGATGTATTTCTAAAGGGAAAGGGGCCGATCAGAGTTGAAAGATGGTCATGCCGGCGAACACTGCCGGACACTGCCTCTATCAGATTATTCGAACTCAGCAGTGGGTATCGCCCCGGCTTGATCACGGCTTGAGTCCTTGCTCACTGCCTTCAATTTCGCGTCGCCTCCTCACAGCTTGGTGGTTCATCGTACAACATATATAAGTAACTCTCGATTCGACCCGTATATATTGGCTGTGCCCGTACCAAAAAACCCCCGTAAAAAAACTCAACATCTCCTCCCTTGATTGGAATCTCCGATGGCACCCCGAAACTTTGAAACCCTCAAGAAGCCTCCGCGTTCTTAAGGAACTGCGCGTACGTCTGGCTCGCACTGGGGTTCAGCGCGAAGGTCATCCCGGCCCCTGTAGTTCACAAATCGTCAAATTAAACACAAGCCTGCACTCGTGGTGGGTGACGCACGGCAATGGGCGCCAGCCGCCTGCATGCAGGCGGCAAAGTGGGGAAGGGTGTCTTTGACGGTGTACACGAACCTACCAATGCGTCAAAGGTCAACAGTGAACAGATAAATCAGAGGTGGATACGGGAGAGATACTCACTTCGGCTGAGATCCGTCCAAGTCCGAGAGGCTGCATTCACAGTGAGTATGTAGTATGATATCCGGGGGTGGTGCGGATGCTTACAAGCCCGAGTCCCAGCCGTTGACTCCTACGCCACCTACGGGCGGGTGGCAGACGGCGCCTTCAATTAGCGGCGCAGTTTAAAATGTGTGCTGTACTAGGAGAGCCGCACCGGAGAAGTTGGTCGTCGTGGTGGAGTCTGAGGTGATAGGATGATTCGGTCAGAACGGGAAATGCCAGCGAGGGGTTCCCTTACGATTGCGGGAGACGACGGTGAAGGTCACCTGCCAAAGAGTGAGATTAGGATTATTCGATGGGTAACTTGTCAAGAGAGAGAAAGTGTTACGGACGGTATCACTAACGGCGGCGACGACGGTGGTGGGTGTGAAGCTGAGCGCGTTGTTGGCGCCGACGGTGACGGCGTGGTTGACGGCCAGAATGGGGAGGATGAGGGCGAGGAAGAACGCTTTGGCGAACATGATAGAGTAGAGCTGCGAGGTATGTGTATGCTGAACTAAAGTCAGCGAGGACCAACGCCTTTTATACCTCGTCAAAAATTTTACTTTCGAAAAGTCATTGCGGGAGACCTCAAAAAGGATACGTGTGCCCGAATATCGAGAGATTGTAATGAAAGCGACAGGGAATCGACCGGTAAACCGCACGAGACTAGTCTCTTATAAACAGACGCTACAACGGTAAACTCGTACCTCGTTTGTTGTAGTCTGTCGATTCCCCTTAACGTTTGACAGGAGGGTCGGCTTATGACGTAGTCATCGGAATTTGAAAATTTTGCGCGTGGTGTCACAATGCGTCACAAGCGGCTTCGACGTGTCTTCCTTCCTTCCATCACCCACTGGCGACATTTTCCTACTCATTCCACGCGCCTGAACCCATCGGGAGCCGCCACAACCGCCACCTGTGAAATTAGTCCGTAAATACCAGCGACTGAAACCCCTCACTATCCCCACCATCCCTTCTCTCGGCACTGGAAGCGAATCGACTACCCCCATTACTCCGATACCATCCTCTGCCTCGACTCAGGTGTCCCTGCGAGCTCCGAGACGCACAAAATGGGACAAGATAGACGATTTTTTAGGTAGCTACGGCTTTGATAATCTCGGCGAGTTTTTAGCGACTCTTTTCCACCTGCACGTCCGCGGGAAGCCAGACCCTCGCACACCACGCCACACAGCTGTAGTCAGCGCCTTTCTCCAAGGGTCCACGACGACGAACATGGGTCATATTATTGAACTAATTTATCACCACCCGCAAAGCCAGCCGAAGAAGAAACACCCCGAGCAGCGTGCTGCAGCATTCTCTCACGAGAAACCCTTGAATGAAATTATCTTCGCACGTCCCTGCCTTTCCGCCTGGGCTACACGACTCGTTGGGAATGAAGCCTATTTTAGGTTGGGCAAGCTAGCGAAGAAAAAGCGTAACGATCCCGATGACCGCCGTCACCTTCGTGCAACCGCAAATGCGCGGAACAGCGATGCCCGTGTTATCACCTGGGCCGACACCAAGTTTAGCATTCAAGGACTAGCTGACCAGTATCGTGAGGAGGCGCCACTAATTTGGTATCTCACTGAGTGCATGGTTGCACGGCGGAAGAACGGTGTTATCATTGTACGCCAAAGGCGTCCCCACCCTGTTGTTAGTATTTGACTCCTTTTTTCTTCGCGAACTCGAGCTCACCCTCCATTAGATTCAAGTCGGTGCAATAAGCTCATTCATCGTCAGCCGCAACCAGTACGCAGCAGGCGATTTAGCGCTCCCCCTCGGCATCTGGCACTTCGCGTGCAAGTCTCACGTCGATGTCAAGCGCGTCTACTCCCGCTTGGGCTCGATTGTTAGTGACAGCACCGTCCGCAAGGCCCTCAATTCTATGACAACCTCTGATCTCGCCGAGCTGCAAGCCTCGGTTCGTGAAGCAGCTGCGCGAGGCGAGGTAATATGGGGGCAGATTCTGGACAATGTCCAAGAATATTCTCCTGTTTACGAGCACGGACTGGGGCGCGAGAACCAGCTCAAAGTTGGGACCGCGTGCACAGCGTTCCGATACGACGATTGTAAGCCCGGGGCTTGGCGCGCCACCGACCACATTGCTCGCGTCATTGGATGGGATCGAGACCAAATGACAGTCGAAAGCATAAACACGAGCATCGACTGGGGCCACATCGAGAACGTTACCGACCTTCAACTGGCTCGTGTTCTCGTTGAATTCTGCCCTCATCTTTACCACCTTTCCCCCGAAATCTCCACACGTTTCCGCACGGCTCCCATCGCAAAACATCGTCTCCGCCTCTGTCGTAAAATCCTCCAGGGCCTCGGTACTAATGGTGAGCGCGAGGTTGAAAATGAGGGGATGAAGAATGCTCGCGGCGACTTCGATAGTCAAATGGGCATCGATCCAACTAAATGGGAGGACATGTTGGACTGGATTCGCGGAGACGGAGCATCACACGCCACGCTAATGCGTCTCAAGAGAATCCTCATCACAGAACCCGGCATCTACGAGTCCTTCCGCAATGTGATTAGCACTCCCGAGACGTGGCACACAAAAGCTACAGATCTCAATTCCTGCGCCGCAAACCATTATGGTCCCGCCGCGTCCAAGGATCCCTCCTCGTTGTCGCGGAGTTCGAACGCTGCGAACATGAAGCGCCCTACAGATCTCAAGAAGTGCGATTTTTATCCAACGAGTCGCAGTATGACTATGATTTGGGAAGCGAGGGTTCTTGATTGCTGGCGGTATGTTCAAATCCCGTTCATTCACTTTCTATTCAACCTAATAAATTTAAGATTGGTGCTTTGCATCAACGACGATTCGGACATCCTAACACATTTTGAAGAACTACCTGAGTGTGATGCTCTGCCTACTCTCGATGACCTTTTGGAGCATGCAAGTATCATCCGAGAGCGGTATGCTTCGCAGACGGCGTACGACCAATCTCTATCCGAGGCGGAGCAGCCTCGGTTACGGTGTCGTGGCAATACGAGAGGGCCGGAATGCGTAGCTTCTTCAACTCGTGGACCTAAAGAAGTCGAAAGGTGGACAGGGAGACAAGGAAAGTACACACTATATTCGCCGCCAGTCCCTTGGTGGGTGTAACAACAATTCCCATGGGAAGTGCGCGGACAGGAAGATCCAAGTACAAATGTGGATTGCGTACCATCTCACGGAGAACAATAATAGGCACCGCAAACATCCCAGACTTCCCACCACCCGTAGCCGTGCAGCAAAAGATATCCTCCCCATCGAGAACGTGCGCGACGATCTTGTGCTGCAGCGGATGAAGGCCGTCTTTCCATTCAGGTATCTCTTTCTTCACGATTTTAGCGATGGTCTGGAGACCCTGGGGATGGCGCCATTGAAAACGAGCCACCATACGTGTTGTGAGGTGGAGAGGAAGGGCCAGTAGGCGGCGGAGAGTAAAAGTACGCGCCAAAGGTCCGTGGGAACATAATTCAAGGTCCGACGATTATGTAATAACCGGACCCTCCTTACATTGATCGCGCGGTAAACTACAGACTAGCACGAGACGTATATTCCGACCGGGGCGCTCATTATACGAGGGATTTCCCCAGCCGGACAACGAGGATAGCGTGGTCCATCCTTGGCACGGTCTGAGAGTCAAAGCATTTCTCGACTTTCCTCCCTCGGTCGACCTGAAAGTAGGTCAATTCGATGCAACATGCGAACCTTGAGGCATTTAATCTTCGCGCGCGAATGGAAGTCCGGGCAGTTGCCTGAAGCTTAAATCCCGGTGTGCGAAATGTCGACTTTGCTGACATGGAGTAGGGGTCATGGGTGGTGATAAAAGCAGTATTACACCGAGGTTCAGTCTCTGCGAGATGTGTACCAAATGCGATTTCATTCATTTTGAACGCGTCGAGGTGTTGTAGTCGTCAATGGCGCGCAATCCCAGGTCCTCCTTAGCCTTGTTGAAATGTGTTCAGAGGCAAAAGTGTTCAGTCAGTTGAAACTTCTTCGCGCACCCTTGTTCGTGAGCAGATGGTTCACCAATAAACTTTGGACAGCCTGAGAGTCCCTTGAAAGACCTTGAGTCGTTTCTGCTAGGTGCGCTTCCGAAGCTCCTTCCCGTCCAATAAGCCGCGGCCCAACATGGTCGCCGCGTTGTCGTCTTGCAAGAATCTCACGCTACATGTAGATGACACTGTTGACTGTTGCGGCGATGAGAGGTCGGAAGTAGGGCTGACACGATGATACGCACTGTGCGTGTCTTCTCGGTGCAGGGTCCCCATTCAATGGTGCCTCAAACTCAAATCGGCCCTCGATACCTCCCGACAAGGAGCAAATTCATCAAGAGAAGCGCGAACCCGCGTGAACCAGACCCTCATGGATTTAAACACAGTCTTCGAAATCGCACAAACCGGAACCGCAGGAATTTCGCAGGCTCAATCACTGGGACTTTAATTGCGTGAGTGTTAGACCCGGAAGGTCCCGAATGGAATGTAACAAAATTGCTGTGGATTGACGAGCTTATGCGATCTTGATTTTTTTGCGCGCTCTTTAGCGAGTAAAATTGACCTCGCCATAAGATCGCGAATCCTTAACGGAGCTTACAACTGTTTCCGAAAAGCTTGTCAGTGTGTGACAATTTTCGTCGTGTTCGCAACTTTGATCCAAGGCTAAGGATTGCCTGTTTGAGCTAGCCGAGTTTTGCCGAGGAAAACCAAGCCGAAGTGAGTTATGCACTAAAATGCCCGCAGTCGAGACTGGCTCACAAGGTCCTTCTCTCCAGTGCACTACTGTGTGGTTTCTGGGTGAGCCGTGGTATTGCATATCGTGGCCAACGGGTTAAGTGATTTCGGCCAATGTGCCGTTGCCGCAACGGGTGCTGATCCGAGCCAAAACAGGTAATCCTTAGTGTTCCATCAAAGTTGTGAAAATTCTCGCACACTGACAAGCTTTTCGGAAACAGCTGTAACGCGTACAGTCGCAAACGGCGAAGCGAAACGTCATCACGTAACGAAACACCGGGCCGTTCGGTACATTGCAGGCCTCAGATCGGCTCAAAATTTAGGGAGGTGAGCGTCCTCCTTGAGAAACCTCGGCCTGCAAAAGGAACTAGGTGAAACCATAATATTGCGCCCACACAGCGTGATTTATTTGAGAGTATCATTTGAACCGTTTTCAGTGTTTCAGTCGAAAAATTCAAAATGCTCACAGAAGTGCTTCATACCACCCAGAGCGTGCTTGGGGGTTGTTTCTCAGTCCTTTGGTGCCTAATATAAATTCAATGGCCCTTTGCACTGCCAAAACAATAGCTGAAGCCATTAGGATTAATCCTAACCTACCAAAGGTAGGTTCGTAGGATGCAATCCAACACTACGTTCGTAGCTTCGGTTTCGCCGGCCATAATTACCCTGCAATGAGATGGACTCTATCCTACGCTATCCGATCCCAATAAATGAGATGAAATTGAACCCTTGACTCCGTATTGGACCCCATTCCATCCTATCCTTTCTCATTTCTGAGCGCTATCTGTGATTTCGAGTTTACTTCACAAGTGTGTGGTCTGGGGGTCAAGCACAGATGGACAGGGGAGGGACGCGCGTGTAGATGGACTCCGCATCTGTGCGCACAAGTCGGGGGTGCACGCTCTCTGGGAACAACATTGGTAGAGTGGCATTCGACATTCGTTGGTAAAGTGTTACTTTCAGCAGGTCCTATTTTATTCACTTTGAGTGGGGCACTAACACAAGATGAAAAATGGTATCAATGGTCCGAAGAAAAATCAAGCGGCCTTATGGCCTCAAGATGGGCCTTTAAGCCTACCCAATTACAAGTACTGTAAGCCGTAGTTTCTGACCAATCGGACGAATCTTGAAGGGACCTGCGGTGGGAATTCAGTGCAAGGCATTGAGAAATCGAGCATCGAAGAAGTTCAAGTGGAAAAAATGAGAGAAAGACATACCGCTATTGATTTGGGCTGGGATTGAACTGTACGGGGTGCCGCGGAGCGGAAGGAAGACAGCAGACACCTTGAGGAGCACAATTGAACACAATAGGTAAGTATGTGTTGATCTTCACCTTGACCGGGACTGAAATATTGAACTTCACATGACGCCGTTTGAGTCCCGACTCTCGATGCCGGCGGAAAGTGAACCATGCCCTGTTGATCGTGAGTTTAAATCATCGAGTTGAGGAAAGGAAGACACACCTGACAATGTAGCGGCTCGTGGAACGGCAATACATCGTCCTGACGCTATCGAGGACGACATGACTTGAGAGAATTGCCGAGGGAGGGCGACGAAGTCATACCGGGAGGTAATGTGGTTGCTGGCGACGATATGTTATCTCCATGTGTTGGGGTCGCTCGCGGGAAGGCCGAATAACTTGAAACAAAACTTGCGACGGAGTCTTGCATAGGGAGCCGACAATGCCGACAATACGGAACAGCGATGCCGGTTGTCGGAGTTGATCCCGGGGCAAAGAGCCGGAAAGCGAAGTTTTGAAGGTGGCACGGAGGATCTAGGGCACAGAGGTTAGTAGCAGTGAAAAGCGCGCGCGTCGAAAGTAGAGACGGCGAAGCCCGGAGATCACGTGTGCTCTACACCGCCACTACGGCCTATTTGGAAATGCCCCTATCTTTGATGATTTGCGGGTATGGACGCGGGAAGTAAGAGACCCAGAACCAACGGGGTTTAATAGAATGGGGTTGATACACCGTTGTCAAATTTCTGGGACGAATTCTTGTGCCTCAGGCCCTCAGGAAACAATAATCAAGGCGAATCCAGACAGCGCCGAATTCAGATAGCACAGCATAGGATGAATTCGAACCACCGTGCAGAGAAAAAGACCTGCGTGCCACGGAAAGATGCGCAGCAGGGTTCGTCAAGTGGTCTCAACAAGAAGGCGCAGCTCTCAGACAAGTAGGTACCAATCACTGCGTTCAGCAGCCGCGTTGACGAACCCCTGTACGAGCATACTAGACTGGACCCTTTGCTGACCCTTGCCGACCATGAGGGGCCCTTGCCGACGTCAGATCAGCACAGCTGTGCTGACATGACTCGACCCTTTGCCAACCGGGCGTCCCCAAGGCTGTGCCTCCCTCTGCCTCCCGCCCTCCCACAGAGCTGTCCGCCACTTTGTCTCACCGCGCCGAGCTACCCAGTGTACCTAGGATACATTTTGGAATATAATGTATCAAAGCGGTGATTCACTGATTAAATGCGGCATCTAAGCGGCATCACACAGTTACGTACACTATTTCAGACGCTGTCCAGCCTTAGTCCAGCCAAGGGGTTGCCGGACCGTGAATGCCGGACCCGGACCAGGGAGGGTGTTTCGGCCGCCGGGCTGAAAAAACAAAACTGGGAGTCGTTTATTTTTGCTCGAGCAACTGTCTAACGGGGCACATTTGAGCATACTATATCCATTTTGAGTGTCACATACATCCTTTTACCTTGGGGAGTTGAAAATGTTCAACTAGCTGGACATTTGATGGCCGCAAGTGGCGGTGATACGCTGGGTGCGAGGCCGCACGCGAAAATGAGATGCGTGCAGAGTGTGTGAGTGCAGACATGTGATCCTATGTGTGCCTCAGAACAGACCCAACTGGATCCGAACCAAAACATCACACAAAAACCAAACACATCCACAAAACAACAACACTACCTCAACAATCCATTCGTTGTTTGTTCGGGGATTCCAGCTGAAGTATTACAGCTGTTGCAACCTGACAGTAACCACACTATATATTGCATGAAGCAACAAGCAAAGGCTTTTGGGTAGATCGTTCAATGGTCCTTCGAGGCACTGCACATAGTGGTTCGAAATGTGGACTTAGGATGCAATGAACCGATTATATATATATTAAGGATGTTTGTGCGATGGCGTTACCACCGCTTCATGAGTTTTGCAATCCGTCCAAGTACATATTGCATTCGTGGGGTTGTGATCCGTCCAAGAACATATCACATTCGCTGGGTGGAAACGAAACCTCAGAGGTAACGAATCCCGCTGACGCTGAATGGCTCCGAGCCATACAATGGCGCTATCCACTGCATTCATAACGCTGACACTGATGCTGTACGCTGTAACCCTATCGCTGACGCTGACCCTAAAACGCTGACGCTGACGCTGACCCTAAACGCTGACGCTGCACTGCCCACAAAATCCCATAAAGATTCAATTGCATATATTGTTCTATCACAAAGAGATAGACTGGGTCCGAGTCTGTAGCGGCAATGGTCCAACGAAGGCCTTATGCACTCTCGAATCAGTTGTTCAAGCAAAAGCTTTAAACATCGAACTCAAGACGAAGTCCAACTAACATCCAGTCCACCATCTGACTTCAAAGGAATGGAAGGTTCTATTGAATCTTGAGCTACTATTGAACATGTAGCTGAGATCCCACAGATAGCTAAGAGTCTTAAAGTGCTCAGATGACCTTGAAGTCGAACTAGATCACACAAGAAATCCAACCCAACCCAACATATATTAAACTCCTCTTTGAGTCCGACTACAGACTAACACTTGTCAACCATCCAGAACCGCCATTGAGCGGTCTGCCTGGAAGGCGGGCAAGGGCCAGTGCCTAACTACAAGATATGTTGCCCTACTTATACTAAATCCTAGGTACCAAAGTGATACAAACAAATACGAGGTAGGTATGATGATATTTAATTATTGACCGATGTTTGAGATATAATCTGTAACTAATCGCGGTGAGAACATGTGCCAAAGTCCGAAATGATACTGTTTGGAACCGAATCTGGTAGTTTAGATGTAAAGCTGTATGTCCATGTGACCGTTCTGGGTTGACTCATTCTGAGTCATTCTGAGTCAGAGCAAGTCAAGGACTCATTCTGAGTCAGAGCAAGTCAAAGACTCATTCTGAGTCAGAACGAGCCAAGTCCGTTTTGGGATTCTGACTCCTTAGTCCGATTTCGGAGCTATGTGCATCCGAAGAAATCCGAAGATTCATTGCTGCCATGTGATAGTGTTCACTATTGGCACAGAGGTCCTCTTGACCTGATTCGACTTATAACCGGCATCCCCTTGGATTGCTCATGGCCTAGACGGATAGTATTTGGTATGTCTTTGATTAGAGGGAGCACCCTGCCTCTCGGAGTCCTGTAGACTTGTAAGAAGCAAGTTCGAGTAAAAGCTTTAAGTATCCAAGTTGGCCTTCGGGCACGCAAATGCCTTCTAGCGATCTCAAGACACACTCTGCTAGTACTACATGCTACTGTCTCCTAGTTGGCTGCTCAGACCTCGCACCAACCCTTTGTTGAGTGATTTATATAGCCAATTACAATACAGCTAGTGGCACAGAATTAGCAAAGATCGCAAATTCCGCGCGTGGCCAAATCACCGGCTTATCAGCGGCATGATGGATCAAAGTCCAGTGATGTCAAAAATGGCTGCTCGAAGGGTAAGCAAAAATTGTGAGGCATGAGGGAGCATGAGGGGGCCTTGTCAATTCTATGTCTTCCCGTTGTTCTTTAACCCCGTGGTACTTACCACATTGTGCCATGTTTCTCGAACACTATTCAAGGTTGTTAGTAGTCTCTTCTAAACAGACGCTACAGCATACAAAAACTCGTACCTCGTTATGTTGTAGTCTGTCAGTTACCCGGCATCCCCAATCGGTACCCCGCCTTATCAAAATCCTAGATGTTAAGTTGCACTCCAGGACATGTATTCCACGCATTTTATGGTTGATTCCTACTCACCAACTGAGTTCCAATTAGCTATTCTCGGGGGATTTTCCGCCTGAGCCAAGGAACGCGATGCCGGATTTTGATGGCTTGCCGTTGACCAAGTTCAGCTTTCTTATCTGTACATAATCTAGTTCCCGAGAGATATTCTGAGGATGCAGATCATGAGGGCATAGGATTACCAAGGTATTGGCTTCTTAGCTTTGAGGTATTGAGGTGTTGCAGGTGGTGAATGGTGAGAGGGGGATTTCAAACTCTGCACTTTACGTAATAGTGCGGGGTACCCTTGATCAGGGGCGTGGTAAACTCTAGACTAGGTTGTTAGAGTTTTTGGTGCCTGGATCTGCGCACACCACGTCTCCCACGACTGCAGATTGAGGTGGTAAACTCCCTTTCCCATGCTCTCCAAGCTTCAGCAACATATACACCAAATATGTACGCAGCGGAAAATGCCGAACACGTGATAAATTGCCTTATGGGGACCGGTGCTGACATGGGTATGCTTACGAGGTAGGGTGGTTCAGCGATCTCGGCTTAATTTGAAAAACCGGGTCCGGTTCACTTTTTCACAGAACTTTACCCCCTTGAGTCCAGCGCTTGTTTAAATGGTTTAGTGTCGGTCAAACTTCAAGAAGTGTTATTTGGGCTCATGTGGAAAGGTCAGTTGAGGTCCACCGAGGTCCGCAGAGGTCTGTGGACACCCGCTGTGCGGGCGTCTGCCGCCCGGGGTCAGCACGGCCTGTGTCGACGAACCCCCTGAATGCAGTGAATGTCCAAGTTGTCGTGAGAGTGACTGCATGGATTCGGTCTTTATTCTTCATCGAGTGCATAAGCCGTGGACGATATTCTCGTGTAAATGGCGGGCCATGGAACAAAAATACCGTGGTCAAAGGGTCATATCCCCCGGTGGGTTCGAACCACCGACGATGCCAGTTTCCAACAAGGAAGTCTACTAGTAGAGCTTCATTCCACGGACCAACGAGGACTGACATTAATAATACATTGGGCAAGATGGACTCACCTTGAACCACGGCATTAGTTTCACCTCATGGCAGCGCTTGCAGTATGAACTCGCGTTTTTAAAACCTTTGGTTCAACCCAGAGGCAGAAAAGAAAGACTGTTCACGAAACTCCACTAATGGCTCCGGATGGGTTCGAAACACCTGCGCACCGGAAAGTGTGGCACGCTTCAGGCCTCAGACCGATTTGGATCTTCCTCTACAAGGACTATTGGATGATAAGACAGCAGCACCGCCGTACGGAAAGAATTCTTTCGGCCTCGCTCAGTGCAAGCAGAACAGAATAGCAACGAGTGCCAACCGGGCTTCGTTTCCCCACAAGAATATTAGTGTGATAGTAGTTTGTTTGGCCCCTCAGGCTGATAGCACTTGGTGCCTGTGATTTGAAGGCAGAAAATGCCAATTCCGACCGGTGTCGTTCTTCATTGGAAATTATCAATGACAGGCCAGGGAGTGAAGAAAAAACCACCGACTGCACGCAATGTCCCCGGGTAGGGTACCACTGACAATTCCAACGAGGAAGTGTCAAGCTTCACTCCACGGACCAGCTCTGTTCAACCCAATCCAGCAATCCACTGGCAAGGATGAAACCCTGGACCACGAAAGTTAGTACTTTGATTTTACTAGTGCACTCCAGCTTGCAACACCGATTTGCGGCGTGACCCTTTGAACCCCAGAACCTTAGTTCAACCCGGAAACATAAAAAATATCATCAATTCCATGAATGGCTTTCGATGGATTCAAACCACGCACACACCGGAAGATGCGCCGTGATTTAGGCCTACTCTGGTTGGGCCTTCCCTAACAAAGACATTGAGAATAAGCTGACCCTCTGAAAACCAATGGTTTCACGGCGCTTAATGCCTATGATCTGCAGGCAGAAAAGATGCTATGTCTCCGGGGAGTTTAAGCCACTCATCACATTTTTCGACTCACCCAGATCACACCGGAAAACCGTGCATCTTAATTATTGCCGGGAAATTATTGTGTACAATTGTGCAACCGTGGAGTTTTTTTAAAAAAAAAGCTGTTGACCAACCTATGTCCCCCGGTGGGTTCGAACCACCAACTTAAACACCAACAAGGAAGTCTAGAGCTTCACTCCACGGACCAGGAAGGTTATTGACCTCTTTCTGGCTCAGTCTTAAGCTGGTTCATAACACACTAGGCCAGAATGAAACCCGGGCCTGCAAGGTGAACTCGGTTTAAACCCAAGAAAGAACCTTAAGTTCACCGGAGGCAAAAAAAAACATGGCTTTTGACGGTGTAAGGGCAACCTCGAGTCCCGAGAATACTCAAGAGTCCTAGCGAGGGAGATCCAAAGATATAAATAAAATATACTAGAGTACAGGAAACTATAACGCACCTAGCAAGGGAGATCCAAAGAGAAGAAACTCTGAGGATTCCCATGCTAGACTGCGGGTATAAAAGCTACTATACAGATGTACGTGACCGGAGTGATCGGCAAAGATCCCGAGCTTGATCGCAGACACGGTGCCATCGGGAGGCATCAGGCCGACCGGACCGGCGAGGAATAGGGGTTCCCCTGACAGATGGATTTGAACCAGTGTTGCACTTAAGGGTTAAGCCCTTAATATCTTAAGGCCTTAAGTTAAGACTAAGGGTAGGCCTTAACAACAGGCCAGAAACATCTAAAGGCCTTATTAAGGGTTAACGGACCAAGGTCGAAGAGCCCGATCACATCACTCACTTTGATTTTTTTTCAACCCAACACACATACCATCTACCAATATTAATGGCACCGGCAACGGGCACATTGGGGAGGTTTGCAAAACTCTTTGGCGGCAACTTTACACCCAAGGTTGGAAAGTTGGCTTGTCAGCCCCGGGTATCAGAGGAAGGATTGTACACGGAGCTCCTCGCAGCAGGGCACAGCAACGAGGCGCCCGATATGGGGCCTGGCTAGGAGAGTTCCGGCGATAACTTCAAACTTTCGAGGGTAAGAACCCGCCCTGCCATTTTGGGAATTAACCCTTAATTTTACCCTTAAAAACACACCCTTAATTAACCCTTAATAGATTTTAAGGCCTTAGCTTCCGGGGTGACCCTTATTAAGATCCTTAAGTACAACACTGATTCGAACCACCTGCACACCGGGAGGTGCAGCGCCCTTCAAAACAGACAGGTTGCAGCCCTATTACCAGTACCCAGACACCTAGCTGTACAGCCTGTACTGGACAGTAGTTTTCGTTGAACTGCCTGTCATCTTCTGACTATAAATAGATAAATAAATTTCAAATGAAACTACAAGACAATGAAACTGAACAGATGAACCTTCGTGAAACTCAGACCACAACTCGCTCAACCTCTGCTTCATTCACCTCCAGTTCAATTTCAGAATCCTCCTCATCCTCTTCATCTGCCTTTCTCACGGGCACAGAGAGCTCAACCAGATGGGCCAGGTCCTCCAGATGCTGCTCCTTCACATCTTTGTCAACTCTGTACATCCTCTCGTCTATGGCCTGAATCTGCTTGGTTTGTGAGGAGTGCTCAAAGAGTGTTCTTGCCATCTCCCAGAGCTCCAAGGCATTCAGTGAATCTCCATTCTTCTCAGAGATATCTCCAAGTCGAAGCAGACATTCTGCTCTGCTGCGGTGAACATCCATCAGTGTGAAACCTTGCAAAGCAAGTGTGAACAGGGAGATGGCTGTGACTTCATCATTCTCCTGGAGGAAGACATCTCCCATAAATTGGAGGCCCTTGTGAATTCCTAGTCTCTGTTTCTGCCTGAGCGAGTATACAAGAAGAACAGTGCTCCAAGATGATTCATGATGACGACTTTTCCAGCGGTTGACATCTCCCAGTCTCTCCAGGCAGTAGCCCACTATCCCGGAATCTTTTCCCCACATTTCTCTAAGAGATTTGCAAAACAACACTATTGACATGTCCCCTTCCCTGAGGTTCAGATCAGCCTGAACTATGTCACACACAGTTGGTAGTTGGGCAATCCCAATCTCTTCGAAGATGGTTTGGGCTACATCAATTTTCCTTTGTACCTCATGCTTTGCAGTCCCCATGGACACCTCAATATCGGCCATGTTTATCAATGAGGCTCCAAGAGAATGAGGATCATTAACAGCTGCTTGAGCCACTTGATTGTGCATATGATGGGCTTCAATGTATTCTGATTTTTGGCTCTGAATCTCCCCCAGCAGTATTCTAAGTGCATTGCCTTCAGTACTGTGAGACAAACCACATATATCCAAGAGACCTCTCGTTCTATCAGCCAACAACATGCACCGTGTGTAATTGCCTAGTCCTATCCAGTTCTGCGCCTCTAGACGGAGTCCTTTTGCTTCTCTGTACAGATCTCCTGTAATCCGGGCCAACCTATGGGCCTCCTTTGCATAGACTTGGCCAGCAGTGTAGTCACCAACACCACATTTGATGGATGCAAAGTGGGTCAGCACATCACATTGTTTTTCACTGTTTCCAGTGGACTGTGCCAGAGACAGTGCACTTTGGCCATGTTTTATCACCATTTGGCTTTTGCCACAGTTGCCATAATAAATTGCTAGCGCAATATGAAAATCGGCTGTCCAATATGTCAGCTTGACAGCACCAACATTCAGCGAAAAGCATACACTTCAGATTGGCATCATCAAAGTTGTTGCAGCATTCCTGGCCCCGAGTTTCCAATTCCCATGGATGATTTGGATGAGACCTTGCAAGTGTCCAGGACCTAAAAATCTCATTGATTACATGAACCTCCAGTTCGGGGTCACAGATTTGTGGAAGCATTGGACTGATTAGGTGGAATAAAGATATGTCTCCGCTCTGAGTAATATGGCTGAATCTGTTCAGATGGCATGCATAGTAGATACCGGCAACTAGATCGGGATGTCCATGGTGTAGAGTATTCCGGAGGATGTTCTGAATGTTTGAAAAGTTTGATGCAATCCGCGGAAGATACAAGGTCCCCGATGCTCTGCTAGCATGCACTTTATACGATGCAAGGAGCTCCTGAAAGTGTTTAAAAAGTGGTCTGATCATTTGCTCTGTTGCAGGTAGCCAAATCTGCATATATTCCCTAATAGGCATTAGAACCTTTAGCCGTTTATGGTCATCAGTGTAAGCCAACGCCGTACGAAGCAATGCTGTTTTGTAACCAAGGATATCCTTGATCGGAAATTTACTTTGCTTCAGCTCCACATCTGAGAGTCCATCTGGGAGTATTGAGAGCAGGCTTAGCAAATCCTGGGAATGTGGCACTGAAGTCATTCTGGGGCTTGAAAGTGAAAGTGAGATGGATAGGTTATAGTTGGATCCTTTGTCGTAACCCTCTGATAAAAGAGAGGTTTTTTCTGCCTTCCAACGGGATAATATTCTGGAGCAGCCCTCGGTATCCACCAAATGTGCCAGAAGATTGATCACAAGGGGCACATTATCGGTTAGGCCAAGGACCTGGTTGACTTCTTCCAATAAATGTCCGTCATCTGCAATGTCAAAGAACATCTTTTGGGCAGCATCCTGTGCCAATGGTTGCAAGGGCAACAAGAATGGTCGAGTCCACTTCACTTGGGCGGGTCTTTCTGCTCCTCGCATTGTGATCTAGTGCTCTATCAGTAAACCTGCCAATCACAACAAAAATACATCAACCATTAATGCCACACTGGTTATATCTGTGAGGAGAGACAGAAACTCCTCAATCTCTTTGCGAGATCCAGCTGGGTCCCAAAGCGTGTCGAGATTGTCAAGAACCAACAAAGTGGGTGGAGCATTGGCAAGGTGTCTTAGAACCCCTTGGGTGAGATTCTTTGCTGGCTTAAGGCCCAGATGAGTGCCAATGATGTTGACGAGTTCAACTTGATTTGTTGAACCATCACATGCAATAAAAAACCGATTGACATGGTATTTGGCGGTGATTTCACTGTGATGCAAGACTGCTTTGGATAAACTGGTCTTTCCCATCCCACCTGCCCCCAGAATGGCAATTCTTGGACTTTCTTCTTTAAAAAGCTTGAGGATGTCTGCAAGTTCGTTTTCACGACCATGGAATATCTTTGGTTCTGCTGGGAGCATTGAGATGGAGGTGGAACTACAATAATTAGAATACAAGCTGAAAGGCCAAATGGGGTCCTACCTTGCAGATAAATTGGAGTAAACTTGACTAATCTGCAGAATGGTCATTGCTGATTCTCTGAGAGGCCATGATCACCCACTGAGGATGCTGAATCCGAGATGGAAAGTGTCTCAATGATATCGAGCAGCTCTTGATGCCTGGCCTGTACATGTTCTTGCATCTCCTTGACCTCAGTGATATTAGTGATCTTAGTAGTGTCACTATTAGTCAAGGCCTTTTCCCTATACCAAGGCATTGACCTGGAAAAAATCAAATCCCTGTTGCAACTCGGCCTTGCAATCCCTAAGCAAGGTACCCATTTCTCCCTGTCGGAAGAAAGTCCTGACTTTGTTGCGACTTTGTTGGGCCTCAACAAATGTATGGATCTTGTGGAGAGTGCTAAATTTTCTGTCAGTCAATGACAGACTCAATCAAGACCAGATACCTACTGAGTAAAATTTGCAATGTGATTCAATACACTTGGAGCCAGTTCTCCTCCAGTATCTGACTTGATATATAGCCCGATAATTGTGATGAGCACTTCGTGAGTTTGCTCCATCAACTCATTGCAGGAATTCTTGTTTTGTTTAATTGTCTGAAATATTCACTCAGGGTTGGTCCAACAAATCATGATGAGTCATACCTCTGCTAGTTTCAAGAGGGATTGTGTGGTATTCAAAATAACCTCCAGGCCGGAAATCCTGAGAGAGTCCGCAAGGAGTTGCAGGCTACTGAGTGTGATGTTCAAACATTTCGAGATATTAGTCAGACGAATGTCAGTTATAGTCGGCTGACGAGGCATGTCTATAAATGGTGCAGACACTCGGAAATCCACAGGGTTTATATCTTGTATGTAGAGTCTGGTCTAATTGGTTTCATTTACCGGTGAAGGATAAATTAACCAACATCAACGGTGTCATTTAATTTGTTACTAACATACTGCATTTAACCAATGATAGATAAAACCTGGTTTAAGTGTGAACCAGCTTCAGCTTCGACCACTATAATTCTCTGAGTTGTAAGGGCTTGATTTACGGTAATTGCCACCAAATTCCTCAAGTGTTAGAGGTCAACAAGAGGACCTATTCAAGTTGCAGTGTCTCCTTGTTTCTCTATAACTTTTAACTTCTGCCTGTTTGCGAGGGTCTTCTGCTGAAGTCGGAATGGAAGCTGTGGCTCCCATTATTTATTTTGATGAAGTGATGTCCTAGGATGCACCTGTGTACCCAGTCCCCTTTACCTCGGCGTCATTCTCAGAGTTCTGAGTCTCCGGGAATATGCTCTGAAGGCACCACCGAAGCAAGCATCCCACAATCGGGTTCGTCTGTTCTCATAATTTAATCTCCGCCTTTGGACAGGTAGAAAACAGTACTGTACTATTACGACCAAAGGTTCAGGTGACGGGTGACGGGGGCTTGTGAACTGAACTAATTTGGCATGGGTGACGGTGACATTTCGATTTTTGGCCTGAAATAGGGGTGAAAACTGTCAAAAATTCGCGGCCGGCACCTGCCGGAGCCTGCCGATCATCCATTTATGGAAATTTCTGGCGATTGCCGATCGATGAACCTTGATCCCAGTGAACCTTTGAGGTAACGGGTGACATGGCGTGAACCTTTGGTCGTAATAGTACAGTATAATAGATTAATGTGTGGCGCGGAAAAATGAGTTGACCGAAGGCACCAATGGAAAAGTGCTGCGTTGTCAAGGTTAGAGGCTTGGCTTACAGATCAGAGTTAGGTTAGTTGAAATCAGGGGACACAGCTCCTCTAAAGCCTTCTCAGCCATCTCTGAGCTATGTTTATCATTACCGGCGTGGCACGATAAAAGTGATGCAACATCAAGATTTGATCCTTTGGCTTGAATATCGTATTTTGTCAAGTGTGTTGAACTTCAGCCGGTGAGTTTTACAACACTATATACCTCTTCCCAAGCCCGCTCAACCGTTTATGAGAAGAAACTGTATGAAGTTTACTTGAGCAATGGCTGTCTAGACAGACAATCAAACTTGAGCAATGCTCTGATTAATCACAAAGGTAGTCCCCGCAAGGGAGTGGTGCCACTGGTGGGAGGGTGAGGGGGATCAATCAGAATTGAACACTGATTAGGCCTGGATCAAACTGGGGTTTGATTAAACACAGCTCAAACGAGCTGAGAGTGTAACAAAAACACCAGGTTCGAACTCACAACCTCCAAGGTCCATCGCAACAACGTAAGCAGCAACCATAACCACTAGACTAAATGCCCGTTGAAAACATGTCCCGTGAGTTAGTCCCCTGTGACTATCAAGCCCACTGTCCTCTCTGTTGTAAACTACAAGTTGGGCCACTGGAGTACTTGACTGAATAGTCCACACCTCCAACTACATTGAGGACTAAGAATAATGGGATTTGGAACGGTAAAACATAGTCTTGGCAGAGTTTACTTGTTACAGTCTTGTACTCTCATGTGTGATGTTCAGCAGAAGGCAGCCAAGATCGGCACAGTCTATTAAGAGGTGTATGGTGAGTGCCAAAGTGGGGAATACATGAAGTAATGAAGTAGCTTAGGTGCGGGAATATATAGAATCTGGGGTGGCAGCAATGGTGGCAGAGCAAATGATTGCAGCGCTATTCAACGGGTGATATCTTTTTTTCCTAATTTTTGGCCCCCTTGGGTGGCAGAGCAACGGATTGCGGCACAATTCAACGGGCACTTAGTCTAATGGTTGTGCTCAATACTTACCTTGTTGCGGTGTACCTTGGAGGTTGTGAGTTCGGACCTGGTGTTGTACAGTTTTTGTTACACTCTCAGCTCGTTTGAGCTGTGTTTAAACACTGTTCTGTTTAAACATCCACCGGGAGACTCACGTGGGCGTCAAGCTGCTAGGGGAGGTCCTGAGGCGCCTCAGACCGGGGCGTGAGATCCTATTATTTATGGACTCAAATTCCCACCACGTTCTGTGGGACTCCCTGACGGTCTCGAGGCATTGCAATGAGGATGACGAGCTCCATGATCTCGTCCTGTTGTACCCTCTGGCTCTGGTCTCGCCCCCCGACGTCCCCACACACATTCCCTCGAACAACGTAATTGACCTTGGTTTTGCGTCGACCACTCTACTGCACAACCTCCACAACGTCGAGGTGGACCACAGCCTGGGGCTCGCGAGCGACCACTGGCCAATAGTCTACCAGCTCGACCTCTCGTGTGACCGCATCACACTCAACTGGTTCAATCAATCAAAGATGAACCTTGAGCGTTTCTTGGACGTCCTCCAACACGAACTGGATACCCCCATTCCTCCCATTAACAACCAACGCGACCTCGACGGGCTGGCGGAGCTGCTGTGTTGAGTTCTCCGGGTGGCGCTGGAGGGCTCGACACTGCGTTGCCGACCATGCTCCTACCCCAAGCGCTGGTGGCACCGAGAGGTGGACGTTCTACACGCTGCGTACACTCGCGCGGAGAACATCTTTGCCCCGCGCAAGGTCGCGTCCACTTGTGCCGATATGTGTGACGCGCGATCTCGGCTGTTAAGGACTCCGAGTGGCGGGAGTTTCTGCGTGGTCTGGACTGCGTGAGCGTGTACAACGTACTCAACCGCATCAAGCTCAAACTGCACTCCACGTTCCCGTTGTTGGTTGACCCAGGAACAGGAGTCGCAGCATCAGACCAGGTGGAGAGCGGCAGGATACTAGGGTCAGTGTGGTTTGGAGTGGGGGCGGAGGTGATAAGGACGGGACGGAGACCGAGGTCGGGAGGGCAGATGGAGCGGGGGTGAGGCAGGGGGAGGAACAGACGGAGAGGGAAGACGAAGGAGGAGTCAGTACAACAACGAAAATGAAAACAACAACCAAGAGCAATTGAATAATGAAAAAAACAACAAAAGCAAAAACAAAAATAAAGAATAAACCCAATACACAACAACTCGTAGGTAATTCTGGGGATAGGGCGAACATT
This sequence comes from Mycena metata, assembly GCA_029378385.1. Taxonomy (NCBI): domain Eukaryota; kingdom Fungi; phylum Basidiomycota; class Agaricomycetes; order Agaricales; family Mycenaceae; genus Mycena; species Mycena metata. The sequence continues at coordinate 780,049 of JARKIB010000021.1, forward strand.
AGTGGACGGGACGCTGGACTGGCGGTGTGGGACAATAAGGTGGGGTGGGAGCGCGGAAGGGGTGAGGCGAGGCAGAAGCTGGTGGAGGGACGGAGGGTGGCCGTGGTGACGGACGAGGAGGTGGACCGAGCGGTGTGGAAGGGGGATGGATGGAAGGCACCGGATGTGGATGGAGTACAGTTAGGTTTCATGCGGATGGGGTGGGAGGTTCTGGGTCCATGGGTGCGCCATCTGTTCAAGGCGTCCATTTGTCTTTCCCTCTTCCCCCACATAAGGAATCTGATGCTTTTCCGACGGCTAAACCGGTGAAGAAGGACAAGACACATCTGAAAGCCTACTGACCGGTTAAGCACCATGCCAAAATTCTTGGCAAGTTGTTGGAGCGGCTCGTCGCGGACAGGATGGTCTTCCATGTTGAGTCGAGAGGCTTGATGTGCAAGGAGCAGTTTTGGGGGAGACCGGAGAGGAGCACCCAGCAGGCGGTCCACGCCTTGTTCACCGCGCCCGGGAGAAGATGGACCACGGGATAGTAGTCTCGTTGATGTGCCTTGACCTCAAAGACACGTTCAACGGTGTGTCGCACCGCGTGGTGGTGGAGGAGATGGCAATGCTGGGGTTCTTGCAGGAGGAGATCCTGTGGGTGCTGAGCTTCCTGGATGGCCACTGCGTCACGGTCGTGGTTGATGGAAGGCGGACAGTGACCTATCGCCTCACTGACATGGGCGCGCCGCAGGGCTCGGTGCTGTCAGTCATTTTCTTCCTCATCGTCATCAACAGACTCCTACAACGTCTCTCCGCCTTATCCAGCACGATGCTCTTTGGATCGTGGATGGATGGCTTTGTTGACAACATCAAGCTCTCCACTGCGAGCAAGTTGATTCTGGAGAACGTCAGGAGTTTGGAGAAGGTGGGGGCGGTGGTGAGGGAGTGGGCGGAGGAGGATGAGGCGGAGTTTGAGAAGAGCAAGGTGGAGCTGATGCACGCGCACCATAGAAACAAGGACTACTCCCACTTTGGGGTCCGTTTCGGTGGGGTCGTGGTCGCACCGGTAAAGGTGGTGAAGTGGGTCGGGGTACTGCTCGACAACAATCTGTTGGGCAAGTTACACGTTGCAGCCCGGGCAGCCTCGGCGGCGAGGACGCTGAACGCTTCGGTTGCAGTGATGCATGCGTCATGGGGGATGAAGCCCCTGCTGATACGTGACCTGGTACGCACGACAGTTCTATTGTGCGCTGACTACGGTGTCTCCGCCTTCCTCCCCCTTCCTGCTAGCGCCTTCAAACTCCTTGACCGTGTTAACAAGTCCGTTACTCGCTGCATAACCGGCGCCTTCCGTACTGCGTTGCTTGCCGCCCTGGAGAAGGAGGCGGCCATTCTCCTGGCGCAGCTCAGAATTGAGCGTGATGCACTCATAACCGTGGTGTACTACCTCTCCCTCCTCCACTCCCACATCCTTCGCTGCCTGCTCTGCTCAGCCATCACCTCTGCCCCAAAAACCACCAAATCTTGCTCTGTTCTACACATGGTCGAGCGGCTACCGGGAGTAAAGTGGCCTGGGGGTGTCCCCGCCGCTGGCCAGCGTATTCGTGCACAAGGTGTTCCCCGAGCGAATGTAAAAGGTCTGGAGATAGACTCCAACCCGTCGCTCAGGATGGAGCCTATCCTCCCCGTCTATTCGGCGCTGCGGGACGAATCACTTCCCGTCACCACGATCATCTTGGCAAAGGAGGACGCTCTGGCAGCTCTGGACCTAGTGATGTGTGACCTGCTGTACCAGAACTCTACTTGGTTCACAGATGGCTCGCTGCTCGAGGGTAGGGCTGGGGGGCGGCGGTGCAGGTCGAAAATGGGCTAGCGATGGATGTGGTGGAAGTGCCTCTGGGGCGGGGGCAAGTCTGCGACGGCGAGATGGAGGGCCTGGTTAGGGCGGTCGAGAGGGCAGTCACGGACTCACGCAGGAGCATCCTCTGTGTCGCTGACTCGCAGGCAGCACTTTGCGGCATCATCTCCACCTCGCCGCGCTCTGGGCAATTCCGTGCGATCCAGTACGATGGGATCGTACGTGACGCGCAGAGGCATAGCCCCGACTTGGTGATCCCTAACCTATGGACCCCAGCGCACATCGTGACCGAGGGCAACAAAATGGCAGATGAGGCAGTGAAGCGCGCCACCATACCAGACCCAGACCCCGCCCTTTTTGTCTCCCTCACCACTGTCCGCCAACTCATCCACCGCCAGGTTCTGGGAGAATGGGGCGACCGCTGGAAAAGTCCGGCTGTTAGCTTCGCGCAGTTGACCCCTCCCCTCCCTCCCTCATCCCCATGGCCCTCTACTCCACCTCCACCCTCAGCCGCAAGGCGTCCTCCACCATTGTGCAGCTCCGCACCGACTTCACCGCGTACCGGTTCAAAGCAGGATTCGTCCAATCACCGGCTTGCAAGGTGTGTGGAGTGGCAAGAGAGAATCAGGCACACTTCCTCCTCGACTGCCCAGTGTGGGAGCCCCATCGCAGGCCACTCTATGCGGTGTGCTACGCCACAGGCTACTTTGGCCCCCTCCATGTAGTGCCCCTCCTCAACGGGCCTAAGGTCCTCTCCGCCCTCGCAAAGTTCCTTGAAGCCACGGGCCGTTTCGAGCAACCAGCTACGTTATAACCTATTTCTTCTTCTGTTTCCTTCTGTCTCTTTCTCCTGGACTCTGAATTACGATACAACTACTTAATACATCATCTCTCTCCCCATCCAACCAAAATGCGACACACAATTCGGACACCCCATGGACTTCCATCTACGATACCTACATTGTGATACCTTTAGATACAAACAACTCGCTGAGCATTGTATATTTTCCTCACCTTTTATCAAATTGACGACACTTACATCCCCTGGTCTCCTATCCCCCCCCCCCCCCCACATACATAGAAAATGCTACCGTAGCTGTAACATGGCCTGTATGTAGCTACGATTTGGAATTCATCATCATCATCATCATCATCATCATCGAGGGAATTTTTTGAAACTTGAGAGTGCTGAACCTCGAGTATCTTCAGTCATTCTTGACGTGATGGAGATTTTCTGTATTGTGGCCCCAATTTCATACCTTTGACTCCAGAAAAAGATGAAACAATATAGGACTGTATACTGAACAGTTCAGGGATAGTTCTATTATCTCTGCGTTTAATGTGTTGCATAGGCGTGGGATAGCGGGTTTCCTTTTATAGACACGAACTCGAGCCGACTCGAGCTTCACTCATGGCGGCTGGAGCTCCCCCGAGTTTGTTTGCGATCAGCTCGAGCTAGCTCCAACTCGGCTCACAGCCGGCGCTGGCAGCACTACCAATACGTAGGGTGACCGGGAAGGTGGCCCGGGGCGGATAAGGTACGGTACGGATAAAATACGGCCGTAATACGTGATACATACGGAAAAATACAGATACGTACGGAGATCGCCGAAGGAAGATCGTACGTACGTACTGTACGTAAGCCATACGTACGGTGGGATTCTCTACTCCCATGCCCCCACTCACTCGCCAGCGTACGCCCCAAAGCCTCCACAGCGAGTGGTCCCGTAACTCTCTTGGGGCAACCATCTCGATACATGCGATCGCGAAGCCTCTGATGAAGGTCATGTACCACCGTGCGGTGTTGGACCTGATCAAGCGCCAGCAGGGTGTCCCACTGTCCGCAGAGACAATGCAAATCTACGCAAGTTATCTCGGGTACGAATCTCCATTCTTCGAGTGTTTTGTTGGACATACGGAACTTACGTGCATGATATCAGGTGGAAATACGTGGCCGATACGACAAAAGCAGTTATTCTGAGTGAAATTTCCAAGAGGGCCCAAGCTGAGGCCGAAGCTCGTGTTGTCGCAGACTTTCTCCTGTCCTATGACATATTTTTGGACTCAACAAATGTTGTGGTACGAAGTGAGGCCTCGTGGATCTTCGGCTGGGTTGCGTTCCACTCGTCGACGCGGGAAGCAGTATTAGCCGTTCGGCCGTATGGGCGTCTTGTAACTCTTCTAGGGTGAGTTTTAGCGCCAGTTTCAGAATTCAGTCCTTTTCAATTCGTGTTCAGTGACCGTAATGTGGCCGTCGTCACAAGCGCATGTCGTGCACTTGCAGAAATTTCCCGCGACGTGAACGGTGCCAGAGCTGTTGTGGACGCGGGGGTGTTGGAAATTGTTGAACAACTGCTGGAATCACCAGAGGCGGGTGTACGGAGATGGACCTCCGAGCTCCTCGCTCAGCTCGCAGTCCGTCCATCGACGCGGCGGACAGTCGTCGCTGTTCACCCCTGTGCACAACTTGTGGCTCTCTTGCGGTGAGTTTCCATCTGATTTTCAGAACTCCTTTCCAATCGGTGTTTAGTGACCGCAGTGTGACTGTCGTCACAAGCGCATGTTGTGCACTCGCAAAAATTTCCCGCGGCATGAACGGTGCCAGAGCTGTTGTGGACGCGGGGGTGTTGGAAATTGTCGGACAACTGCTCAAATCACCAGACGCGGGAGTGCAGAGATGGACCTCCCGGATCCTCGGCCATCTTGCGTCACATCCATCGACACGGGGGCTCGTGGTCGCTGTGCAGCCGTGTGCACAACTTGTCGCTCTCTTGGGGTGAGTTTTCGTGTGATCTTCAGAGTTGCTTTCCAATCGGTATCTAGTGGCGGCGATGAAGACGTCGTCGAGGCCGGATGTCATGCACTCTGGCAAATTTCTCTCGACCTGGACGGCGCCATAGCTGTTGTAAAAGCAGAGGCACTGGAATTGCTGAAACAAATGCTCAAATCACTACTCTCCACAGAAGTACGACAATCTGCGTGCTGGACCCTCGGCGTGATTGCATCACACTGGTCGACACGGGGAGCGGTCGTCGCCCTACAGTCGTGTGCACAACTTGTCGCTCTCTTGGGGTGAGTTTTCATGTTATGTCCAGAACTCCTTACAATTTGGTTTGTAGTGACGGCAATGAGGACGTCGTTGAAGGCGCATGCTACGCACTCTCGCAAATTTCTCTTGACTTGAACGGCACCAGAGCCATTGTGGAAGCAGGGGGGCTGGAATTGCTGGAACAAATGCTCCAATCACCATACACAGAAATCCGAAAAGATGCCTGCTTGACCCTCGCCTGCCTTGCATACCATTCTCCGACACGTGAGGCAGTACTCGCTGGACAGCTGTGTGCACAATTTGTCGCTCTCTTGGGGTAAGTCTTCATCTAATCTTCAAAGTTCCCTTCCAATCAGCATGTAGTGACGACTATAGAGATGTGGTCGAACGCACATGCCTTGCACTCCCGCAAATTTCCCGCGATTTGGACGGTGCCAGAGCTGTCGTCGAAGCAGAGGCACTGGATTTTGTTCAACGACTGCTGAAATCATCGGGCACGGGAGTACGAGAATCTGTATGCTGGACTCTCGCCCGGCTTGTATTCTACTCGTCGACGCGGGAAGTAGTATTAGCCGTTCAGCCGTATGGGCGTCTCGTGGCTCTCTTGGGGTGAGTCTCCATCTAATCTTCAGAATTCTTTTTTCAATCAGTATGTAGTGACGGCAATGAGGACGTCGTTGAAGGCGCATGTTATGCACTCTCGCAAGTTTCCGACGACCTGGAGGGAGCCATGGCTGTCGTAAAGGCAGGTGCCTTGAATTTCGTACCACATTTAATTCAATCACCGGGGGCCGATGTACGGAAATATACCTGCCTTATGCTCGCACAATTGTCGCATCACGACCGGGTTCCTCCCTCGATGTGAACACTTTTATTGTACTTATTTCGTGGAATAAACTAAAACACACCTACATGTGACTATCTACATGTGCTCGGACCTATGCACCTCTTCCACACCAGCACTGAAAAAACCTTCGTGAAAGCGAACGCTCTGAACTCAAGTCAGACAACCATGATCTGTGTATCTCCATCCTGTTACTGCTCTGCATTTGGGTTTGGAGGTTGGGTTGATGTAGGTTGTGTGGACTAAGAAAAGACAAATGGTGTTCATGCCATATCTTGCAGAGATCAAAATACAGAGGCGGGGATTTAGTTTCCCCACTATGAAGACTATGAAGACGAAGCGCGCCTTGATTTGGCCCCATTTGACTCATTTATCCAACACGGTCAACTCATCAGCTCATACTCCCACGGTTCGATCCTGGCGCAAATCATGCCCAAATTACCTTGATATTCAGATTGTCCCAAGGGAATGGTGTGTATACATGCCATGTCATTGAATCCCCTGAACGAACATTGGAAAACCGTGACACAAAGAAAAAATGATTCAAAGAATTCTGCTGGTGCTGAAAATGAGGTAAGTTGGCAAGAGGCTCACCAGGACATCTCCCCCAACACCAGATATGTGCACATGGTCTCTTAATCTATCTGAATTTGTCCCAACCCACCCCGGAAAAAAACAATCTGGTTGCCTTCTTAAGTAACGGTCACGGCTCACGGCTCCGTGGTTGCCTGAAAAATAGGCAACGGCCTATTGTCACGGTCCCTTGGGCCGTCGCCTCCCTACAACTTGGCACAGTATTGACTGCATTTGGCGCCGTTGAGGAACGACTTGAGGCAACTTGTAGTGGCAGTCTGCCGGCCGGCTGGCTGCAGAAGGATGATCCGGAGCAAGTGTTTATCACCGCGGCTTGACCACGGCGCACACCGGCTCAATCGCGGCACCTTCAGCCGTTGTTATTTCTACTGGCTCACTCATTGCTCACTTTTACGTTTGCGCCGGGTCCTCATACCGTCACGGCTAATCGTGCAACTCCATTGACTCGTAAACGACATTGGTACCCAAACAAAAACCCAAAACCCAATACGATGAAATCTCATGATATAGTAGCACCCCATAGGCCCTTAAGAAGCCTCCGCGTTCTTGAGGAACTGCGCGTACGTCTGGCTCGCGGTGGGGTTCAGCGCAAAGGTCATCCCGGCCCCTGTAAGCGACGTTGGATCAAGAAATGAGTTGGCCGTGGTGATACGGATACGCACGGCAGTGGGCGCCAGCCGCCTGCATGCAGGCGGCAAAATGCGGCAGGGTGTCCTTCACGGTGTACACGAACCTACCGATGCGTCAACGGTCAGCATTGGTGAACAACTAAAGCAGAGGTTGACAAGGGAGAGATACGCACTTCGGCTGAGACCCGTCCAAGTCTGACAGGCTGACATTGGTTCGGAGTGGTCAGTATGGAGTATGATATCTTGGGGGAGGGGTGCGGGTATAAGTAGATAGATGATGCTTACAAGCCCGAGTCCCAGCCGTTGACACCTACGCCGCCTACGGGCGGAGGGCAGACCGCGCCTTCATTCAAGTTGGTAGGTTAGCGGGGAAGGTTTAAGCGTATGTCATACAGGTAGAAACGAACCGGAGAAGTTGGTCGTCGTGGTGGAGTCTGGAGTGATAGGATAATTCGGTCAGAACGGGAAATGCCAGCAAGGGGTTCCCTTACGGTTGCGGGAGACGACGGTGAACGTCACCTGCCAAAGAGCGAGGTTAGGATTATTTGATGGGTAATTTGTCAAGATAGAGAAGAAGGGAAAGTGTTACGAACGGTATCACCAACGGCGGCGACGACGGTAGTGGGGGTGAAGCTGAGCGCGTTGTTGGCGCCGACGGTGACGGCGTGGTTGACGGCCAGGATGCTGGGGATGAGGGCGAGGAAGAGGGCTTTGGCGAACATGATAGTAGAGCTGCGAGGTATGAGTATACTGAACTAAAGTAAGCGAGGACCAACGCCTTTTATACCTCGTCAACGATTTATTATCGGGTAGTTGCAGGAGACCTCGAAAAGGATACTTGCGCCCTGACTATAGAGAGACTGATGAAAGCGACAGGGAATCGACCGGTGAACCGCAGGAGACGTATATTCCGACCGCGACGTTCGTTATGCGAGGGGATTTCCCCAGCCTGACAACGAGGGTAGCGTGGTCCATCCTTGGCACGGTCTGAGAGTCAAGGCATTTGTCGACTTTCCTCCCTCGGTCGACCTGAAAGAAGGTCAATTCGATGCAACATGCGAACTTGAGGCATTTAATCTTCGCGCGCAAATGGAGGTCCGCACATGTGACTCGAGTTTAAATCCTGGTGTGCGAAATGTCGGCTGTGCTGACATTGAGCAGGTCATGGGTGGTGGTAGAAGCAGTATTACACCGAGGTTCAGTCTCTGCGAGAGATGTGTACCAAACGTCATGTCATTTATTTTGACGCGTTGAGGTGTTGCAGTCTTCAAACATTTTCGTTGGCGCGCAATCCTAGGTGCTCCTTAGCCTTGTTGAAATATGGTCAGAGGCAAAAACGTCTGGCGGGTTGAAACTTCTGCGCACACCCGTGTTCGTGAGCAGATGGTTCGCCAATAAACTTTGGACAGCCTGAGAGTCCCTAAGAAGACCTTGAGGCTCAAGTGGTTTCTTCTCTAGATTCCAGGGGTGCTTTCGAAGTCCCTTCTCGTCCAATAAGCCGCGTCTCAATATAGTCGTGGATTCTCCGCCTCGTTATCGCCTTGCAAGGATACCAGGGTAGAGTCTTGTGGATTTGAGAACGTAGGCTTCGAAATCGGGACCGAAAGAATTTCTCAGCGTAAGACTTAGAATGCGGCCGCAGTTGTACGTGCCTCAAAGACTGCGAGTTTTGAAAGGACTTGGCAAGTGATTTCAGCGCAACGAGAGAAAAACAAGCCAGCGGGGATCAACGGGGAGATATTTCCACGCTTGACGAATTCGGAGTCTGCAGAAGATTTTGAGTGCAATCCGTTGCTCGCAATCCTCGGTTCTTTTTGGCCTCCACAGGGTCTTATTGAGATACAAAACCGTCCAGCGCTCGTTGAAACTTCTTGACACACGTGAATCCGATGGTTTACCAATAGACTTTGGACAGCCTGAGAGTCCCTTGGAAGACATCGTCGTTTCTGCTAGGCACACGCACGCTTCCGAAACTCCTTCCCGTCCAATGAACCGCTTCCTAATATGGTCGTGGATCCTCCGCCGCGTTATCGCCGTCTTCCAAGGATCCCAGGGTAGACGCTGTAATGTCGCGGCCGTGAGGGATCGGAAGTGGAACTGGCATGATGCTACGCAAATGCGCGCTTTTCGTGGCTCAGGGTTCCCATTCAATATATGGTGCCTCCCCCAAATCGGCCCTCGATACGTCCGACGAGGAGCAAATTCATCTTGAAAGAAACTGGCACGAACCCGCGTGAACCAGACCCTTGTGCATTTGAAAACACCGTCTTCGAAATCGCACAAACCGGGACCGAAGGAATTTCGCAGGCTCAATCACTGGAACTTGCGTGTAGGTATATGTGCCAGCGGAATGTTCCGAATCTAACAAAATTGCTGTGGATTGAACAGTTGCCTTGCCTTTGACAGAGAAGAGGTGTGGAGAGCGTGTGGGCGGGATCGTACGGACCGCGGGAAGAAAGACTTGAATTCTTTTTTTAAATGGCCCGGGTGAACGGCAGAGAGAAAAACAATCCAGCGCTAACGGAGAGAGGTTCCTACGCTTGACGAATTAATGACTACTGCTTGAGGAAGATCGGTGAATGAGCGACATTGGCCGCTGCCGGCGGGCGCGGTGGTCTTTGGAAATTGGCATGAGTGCTCCGAGTGCTTGGCCTGAGGGAGATGTACATGTTTGAACGAAATCGCAAAACCCGGGACCGAGAAATTTTCTCAGGCTTATTCAGTTGGACTTTCGTGAGTATAAAACTTGGAACTGGTAGTATTCGAACAGCTTCCGTTGACACAGAAGATCCTGACCGCGCGGTCCCAGGTGTACGGACCCGAATGACTACGAGGTTTTGTTGGGAAAGGCACTTGCAAAATGGTTCCTGCGGCGAGAGGGAAACAAGCCAGCGGTGATTTGTTTCGAATTCGGAGTCTTCGGGATATTTTGAGTTCAATCCGTTGGTGTGCACCTTAGCCTCCGTAAGGTCTTGTTGAAATCTGGTGAGAGGGAAAATCGCCCAGCCAGCCCGAATTGTCGGTTGAAACTACTTCGCGCACACACGTGAATCCTTGTTCGTGAATCGTGAGCAAATGGTGCCCCTCCTCGCTCGCGCACCAGCTCCCTCGAGCCCCGCGGGATCCCGCTCTTTACGCGCCAGGAGCTGTCGGTGACGAGCGTGACCTGGGTCCCGTCGCTGTACGTGAGGAGGACACCAATAGACTTTGGAAAGCCTGAGAGTCCCTTGGAAGACATCGAGTCGTTTCTGCTAGGCACACGTATGGTTCCGAAGTCCCTTCTCGTCCAATAAGCCGTGTCCCAATATGGTCGTGGATTCTCCGCCTCATTATCGTCGTCTTACAAGGATCCCAGGGTAGACGCTGTAACGTCGCGGCCGTGAGGAATCGGAATTAGGGGAACTGGCGGTGACGCGATGATACGCACCGGTTTTCGTTCAGTGGCTTCTCGAGATATAGGTCCCGCAAATTTTGCAGGCGAACGAAAAGACCGGATGTATTCGAAGAATCATGGACCTCGCCAACCAGACAGACCCGTGTGGAGTCTTCGAAATCGCAAAAATCGGGACCGAAAGAATTTGAATCATTGTTCATGACCAGATGGTTCACCGATAAACTTTGGACAGCCTGAGAGTCCTTGGAAGCCCTCGAGTCGTTTCTGCTTGGCACACGTACGGTTCCGAAGTCCCTTCTCGTCCAATGAGCCGCGTCCCAATATGGTCGTGGATCTTCCGCCTCGTTGTCGTCTTGTAAGGATCTTAGGGTAGAGTCTTGTGGATTCGGATTTGCGAACGTAGTCTTCGAAATCGGGACCGAAAAGATTTCTCAGGTTCCTGCGTGAGCGTAAGACTGTCCAGATGTAAGAGACGCGTTTTGGACTTTGAACAGCTGCCTTTGACAGCGTGGAGACCGTGTGGTCGCAGTTGTACGATCGAGGCCTAGAGTCTGGAGAGTATTAGGAGCGAGCGACGGTCCGGCGTCCTTCGACAATAGGAAGTGGCCCGAGAGAGCCGTCATAGGGAATGACCCCCACTTGAGCCCGAGTCGACAAGATCGTAGACGAACGGAGTCGGAGTCGAAAAGAGGGAAAGGTACTCTTGTGAGACTGTCTGCGGGACCGAAATTATTTTTCAGTCTCAATCTGGACTTGCGTGAGGGGAACTTGAGATATCGCAACGGAAGGTTCCGAACACGAACTCGTTCTGGAGCTGAACGTTGAATAGCTGTCTTTGACGCAGAAGATGGCGTGGAGACGTTATTGTACGGACTCGAAAGACTGCAAGTTAAAGGAGCTTGGAAAATGGCTCCAGTTGAACGATAGAGAAATAAGCCAGCGCTGACGGAGAAAGGTGTTCCACGCTTGACAAGTTGAGTACTGCCGGGAAGATTGGGGAACGAGCGATTGACCGCAGTCCGGGACTCCTCCGACAATACCAAGAGCGGCTGAAAGTTGGCCTGAGGGAGACGTCCTCGCGCCCGAGCTCACAACAAAACGGGCCAGCCATTTTACTTCTGCCACCAAAGCAGACGATCGCAAGAAGAGACAAAGCCAAGGCAGTGCATCTTTGTTTGCCCCGTTGTTTGTTTTAGAGGATCCCCGCTTATCGGGGAAGTTACGTCACTCAGGCCTCGCGCTGTCCTTGTCACAGTCTTGTCTCCGCCCACCACCACCACGATGTTTCCGCGCTCTCTCTCCGCCCTCTTCATCGCCGCCAGCCTTGTCTGCGCCGTCTCCGCCTCCGCCCTCCCCGGCCCACCCCAACTCGCGCTCTTGACCGGTAACGCACAGGCAGCGGACAGCTGGGGCTGGGAGAGCTGTGGTGCGTGGCCTCGAGTTTCAAAAATTCATGCGCTGGGGTTGGCTGACGGATTTGCGTTTGTAGGCGAGACGACGGACTCGGTACAGATCAAGTCGATTGCGGTGTCCCCGGACCCGCCCAAGATCGGCGCGGACCTTACAGTCACCGTTGACCTCCAGGTCGAAGAAACTATCGAGGTGTGTTATGCGTTATATATGCGAAACCCAGCCGCGGCAGTCGGATGAATTGAATAAATTGTGTGCTTACATGTTGGGGTGTTTAGGAAGGCGCGACGGCGGACGTACTGGTCAAAGTTGGGCGCATAAAGTTGCTGCAGCAGACGTTTGATCTGTGCGACGAAGCGTGCGTCCCCACTCATCTTACTTTTCTTTCAATCTCACTTCCTCGTCTTTCCTGCAGCCGCAAAGCGAACGCGACCGTCTCGTGCCCCGTCGAGCCCGGCGTGTACTCCATCGTCCAGACCGTCGCCCTCCCGAAGGAAGTGCCCAAGCGTGCGTCCCCCTTCCGTATCCTAAAGGCGTAACTCGAGAGTTAATCGTGCTCACTTGCGTTCCAGTCAAATACGTGATCAACGTCCAAGGCTACACCAAAGACGAGGAACCCCTCACCTGCGTCGACCTCACCGTGCAGTTCCGCCCCTTCTTCCAGCTGTGGGAGTAACTCCGTCGTCCCACGGCCACTGGCAAACCGATGATTGATAGTAGAGCTTCGTATGCAAATAATTAATTAGTTGAGCTTCGTCCAATTCACGTCCTTCACGAGCCTTCCTTCCATCCATTCGCATCGTCTACGTTGTTATGTATCATCGCTATCATCGAGCGTCGGACAATATAGTTACTCATCCATTGCATATCGAAGGGACCTACCTACGTACAACCGCGCGGAACCAACCAACTCAACTCCACTTTGGCGTTGCGGCATAAAATCAGCGCCTAGCCATGGCCATAGAGGGTGCGCCGCGTCAACCCCGCATGGGCGGCGAACGCGTCTATCATTTTTTCGGTCAGCAGCGCGGAAAAAAATTAAACACAGAGGTAGCACCGCTGGTTGGGGTGTCCATGTCGTTCGACTTTCACAAGCTTGTAGCTTGCAATTGCAGGTGGGTGGGTAGGTAGCTTCCTTCCTACACCAGACGGGATACGCGTCGTCTGCTACCGTCACTCAGGCTGATCACGCAAGATACAGATACAGACAGACACGTTTGTGGGGGCGCGGAGGCGAATTTCGATCTCAGGACAGGACCGTTTGCGTACCATCGCCTTCCTACATATTCCAATATCCAGCCCAGTGTTCGCCAGCTCTAATTAACGTCCATCCGAACTGAATATTACTATTAGTGACTGCGAACCTGGCCACACTAGGAAGCTGGCCATAGGCCAAATATAGGACTCTAGAGTGTGTAATATCTTCCTTTCGTATTTCCACAATGGAATATGAACCAGTGCGCACCTTAAGACCAAATTTCAACCCAAAGTGATAAGTTGATCCAAAGCTGTGCCCGGATTGATTGCGGTCCGGAGGGTGAGAACACCATTTTGATAACCCCGAGCCACCGTTTCGCTTGTTTCTCAACCAATACGCAGTAGATCCGAGACTTTGGGGGCTTATTATTTTGGTCTGATGTGGGACTCTCTTCTGAGCATACAGGACCTGGCAGATACTTTGCTCTGCATCCCCAAATTCACCAACACACCGGGAACAGGAATTCAACGTTTGCAAACTGAAATTCGAGATAGCAATGCACTCTTGCAAAGTACGATTCCGAGGCCTTGTAGTATCCATACTAATGTCTCAAACTTTCATATCCTGAATAGTGCGACACCTGAATGCTTCCTCATCCCTCCTGATACGCACTTCAATAGAAAATCACCTGTTCGGCCCCCAAAAAAAGATTAAACGTCGGGTTCTCGGCAGAATACCTCCAAGCTAGAGGTATGTGTCCAGGTTCGTCCATTAGGTTCCAATGAACCTGCTTGTGAATTACTTTGGCTTCAAGTCTGTTATCACTCGCGTACCAACCCAATTTAGGATGGAAGTGCAGATCCCGCCACCAAGGCCTGTATAAAATGTCGCCGCTACGCCACTTCTGCATGGTCGAATGTATGACAGAAGGACCCAAAATGCGTTATATGGATCCCATATACACTGCGCACAATGGTCTGGCCCCTCATTCTTCATGACCAATGAGCTTTCAAGGGTGGCCAGGTTCCACGTCAATTGCCTGTTCGGGAAATCCTTGAAAACTAAATTCGCTGAGCACGCAAATCGGCACCGAAATTATTGCAAATATGCTCAGTCTCTTCGCAGGATTCGCGCCTATTGCGTAGGGTCCACAAACCTGACAGAAGCCCCCGTGGTACATCGGTATTGGGCCCAAATGCCTTAGGTGGCCAGGTTCCCGGCGGGATATAGTACAGCTGTTCTTAAAAAGCTTGACACTCAGGGGTTTTTTTTTCTCGGTCATTCCCGAAACGGATTCGTCCGAATCTGGATAAATCTCGTCTTCCTGTGGGTTTTCTGGGGAAAGACCGGGGAGTATGCTTCATATCATTGTCCTTTGCTGTCCGCGCAGCGAAAATCTTCTCAAAGTTTCTCGGCGCCGACTTCGGCCCGAATTGTCATCAGCGATCAAACAACCTTGCTGAGGTATCCCCTGACCTAAGGCCAATGTTTGAGGTGACCCGGCGATATTCGTCCAAATTTAGATCAATCCGTTTTGGGAACGACCGAGAAAAAAAATCCCCTGAGTGTCAAGCTTTTTAGGAACAGCTATAATGCAGGGAGGGAATTAACCAAGCCCGAGGAAGGAACACGAACACGAGAACACGAACACGAACCTCCCGCCGACGTGTGGGAAGATTAGACGAACGAATTGCATACAGTACATTGTTGACGAAGCCAAGTTAGGTGGCGTCCGTCGCTTGGCCTAATTATATTAATATCCAGCGTCAATGTATGTTAACGCACGCCCCACTTTCGGTCCAGGAGGATGTCAATGTATGCATCTCGCAACCAAGGCGCCTATGCAATCAATTCGAGCTCAAATTCCGCGGGCCGCTCCGCGTTAGTGCCGTTGGCTTTATAACAAACGTTAATAAACTCTGCCTCTGCCACCGTCGCCAACAACTTAAATTTCAGGCACCACACAATATGAAATCAAGCTCAGGCATGCATACCTTGGATTGAACCAGGGATTGGGATTGGAATTGGGAACTGAATTGGGAATTGGGAACTGGAACTGGGATACAACAAGTCGTACGTCGGAACTCTTTCTGTCCATGTCGGAATTCTTTCCGTCCATACACACACACATCTAATCTACTAGAATTCACCTCCGCGTCCCGGTCACGGCATGAAACTCGCCTTGAGGTCCACGCACAGCATACCCTCCTCGTTGGCCGTGTACCCCCGCACCTGGACCGTGAACTTTGCTAAAACCAATTGCGTTAGTTTTTACTGTAATTGACTTCGCGCATGGAGGTGCGGTATATCGCCAGGGAATTCGAAGCAGGTAGGTGGTAAGGGAAGGAAGGCGCTTACCAGGCGGGATTTCGCGCGGGAGCGGGACGGTCTGCACGACGGTGTGCTCGCCCGCTTCGACGGGGCAGGTGATGGAGGCGTTGGCGTTTTTCCTACCATCGTGCGCGGGTCAGCGGAGAACTCAGGCCAAAGGTGGATGTAAGGGGAGAAGGAAGGAGGTAAAGACGACGTACGCTTCCCCACAAACATCAAACCTCTTCTGCAGTAGCTTCACGAGCCCGATTTTGACCACCACGTCCGCGTAGGCGCCTTCCTATCGAAGAGTCAGTCACGTTTGAGCGTCTTTTCTTTCCTTCTAAAGCGGACTTGTAAAGAAAGAATTGAGGACCCATTACTCACCTTGATTACTTCGTTCACGGTCCCCTTGACCGTGATCGTCAAATCCTTCCCCGGCACCGGGGGGTCCGGCGAAACTTCGATAGAGTGGAGGAGGATGGCGTCGGTGGGGTCGCCTACGAACATCATTTAGATGAGCCTAGCTGGTTTTCTCACTGGCAGCTTGATAACCGCACCACAATTCACCCACGACCATTCTCTCGCCGTAGCCCCGACGTCACCGGTGGAGAGTAGCTTGTTGAATGCTTGCTGCGACGAGCGTACGTGGGCGAGGGAAGCGAGGAGGAGGAGTGCGGTGGGAGCGATGCGCATGGTGGGAAGTGGGGAGAGGCAGGTGGGCAGGCTAGCCACGTAGCGAGTTAAGATGAATTACTTATGTATTCGTTGCAGGAGCGGCGATTGGGCGTCCCGCGGCCGAGGTAGAAGACGTAAGTAATCAACGCGATAGCTCGTTGGACCATTCCTAGCCTAGGTTGGATGATATTTTCTTGGGCTGAGCTCCCCATTCAAACCATACATCCCAAGAAACGTTTTGGTTCGGTAAAAGTCGATGCCGTGAATTTGAACACGGCACCTCGGCAACTCACTACAAAATCATTCGGGCTCCGCTCTGCCGGTATGTACCTTGTTCGGGCCGATGGTTCTCAAGACTCATTTCAGTAACGGCAATACTCCTGGGGTCATGTGTTCGGTTTAGCAAGATTTTATGAGCCTGTTCAACAATGAACTGAACATAGCTGATTTTTAGACTCCCAAATTCCGACTTGAAATGAGAACTGTTCAAGCCTCCAAACTTGCCGAAACATGTAAGATGTTTGTCGTCGATTCACGGCGAAAAACTCTCTGGTTTGCAAACATGGAAAATATTATCGTTCTCTCGCTGTTTCGAGCTCGAACAGGCTAACTTTTGGTTGCAGCAGATTTCTGATTTGTGGAACATATCGGATTTCTATGAGTGTTTGGGTTCGAAAAAATGGTATATATTTGCTAATCACTTGGTAGCCGGGGCGTGGTTTATTTCCAGTTCACATTTGACTTGGACGTGAACAGTGAAAACGTTTGGAGCCGATGTTTGGGCCCGAGTGCAAGTACTGACTTCACCCTAACCCTCCATTCAACGTTCAACAAGCAACTTTCATCGCCGCTGCTTCCACCATATCCTTCCACCCCCGCCTCACAGCCAACTTGCGCCCAAACTCGTCCGCCGGCAAGCGAACAACGAAGCGGCTCTTCGTCATGGCCGCTAATTGACCTTCGTCCGCGCTCCCACCAAGCCCATCGTCGTTGAGATACGCCCAGTCCGCAAACACATTACTCCCCAGCCCTATAGTGCCCGTCGCGACAGGCTTGCCCAGGTGCCCGATCAGCCCGGGCCCGCATCGGTCCGCGTCTGCGTACAGGGTGACGCGTATCCCCTCCGCCCACGGCGCAAAAAAAGCGGGCGGGTGCGCGTCGCTGAAGGGCTGCATCGCGTACTCGGGCTTGTCCTCCGCCACCGCGATCAGTCCCCTGCCCAACCCAGCCTCGATACGCGTGCGGTGTTCGTCCATGTCATCGAGCGTAAGGGTAACATTCCCCGCCGAAAGCTGTGCATTCGGCGCGCGGAGCAGCATGTGGTCGAGGTGCGTCTGGGCGAGGGAGCCGTAGACGTAGAACGGCATCTGCGCCGGATACGCTTCGTCCAAATATTTGGGATGGAGCGGGCGGTTCTTCACGATACCCTCGATTTCTATACGCGCGGGGACGCCGGAAATGCCATGAAGGCTGTGGGCCGCTGGCCTACATGCAAATTAGGATTAATCGCGCTCTGAACAATTTGAAGGTCGATTATATACATACCCGTAGGCGGCAGGCAACCCATTCGTTATCATCCCGCTAAATGCACCCTGCTCCAGAATCGTCGATATCTCCGCCTTGAAGGCGTTGTGCACCATGAAGACGGCACAGGGATATCGTTTCCGATGCGCGTTCCACGTCTTCAGGTCGTTTTCTGGGATCGTCACTTTGATGATGAGCTACCGGGATTGCGGCGTCAGTTGTGCATTAAAAAAAAGAAGGAATGAGGAGGCACCTGCTGCCGATGATTGCCCACATTGAACATCGGGAGCTGCACGAGGTGGAACGGGTTCGTCGTCCCTTGCACGACGAAGGTATGGAAATCCGGCATCACTTGGATCCGTCGGTAGCAATTCTAGAACCAAATAAGATAAGACTACGTCGGCACGGCGCAGACAATTTAAAAGGATTCTGACCTGGATTTCCTCTTCGGCCACCCTCTGGAACTCATCCGCCAATTCCTTGACGAAATTGCCCGCAGTCGGAAAGGGCGTCTTCGAAATATTGCACAGCGTCACCAAATCCCCATTGCCCTCCAGTCCCAGGCGCGATTTGTAAGAGGTGAGCGCAGGACCGTAGCGAGCCTGCGAGAAAACCGTCGAAAAAATAATGACTGGCCGCTCCAAGATGCTATGGGATGGCAAACATTTTCAGAGCCTGGCGCAAGACAACTTTAGAGGGAGGGAAATATGAAACCAACTTACTTATCCGTGACCTTTTGGATACTCAACCTTTCATAAATCCTCCGATTCAACCGATTCGCCTCCCCCACATCCCTATTGATCCTTCCGTCGATTTTGAAATTGCAACAAAAGTTGTTGATCATGAGGTCGGAGCCCATGCGCTGGACGAGCTTCATCGCCTCCGCATCGCGCATCAGCTCCGCATTGTCGCGGTTCACGATGTTATTTTGGATGTACAGGCGCTGGGCCTCGACTTCCCATTTCGGGCGCCCATCCTCCTCCGCCGGAAGCTTCGTGAAGGGGACGGCGACAAGGCTGCTGCTTCGTAGAGACATCGTCGCCCACTGGCTGTACATCTGCCCAGGAGTCATTATTAATTACTTCAATGCAACACGCATGATATCGGTCGGGAAGGGGGAAGGAAGCGCACCTTGACGCTGGTGAACATCGCCTCGCCGAGGAGCCTTCCATACCCGTTTGCGTGCAGCCCGATGACGCGATGCGAGAGCCAGGTCGCGCAGGCCGCTGCGCCGGGTTTACTATTCAAGTCCCAATAATTATCAGTATATTACGACGCAGCGAGTACATAACACAAGACAAAGACGCGTACCTCCCCTCGACGCCATACACCCCCATCGCTTCCACACCGCCCCCGTCCGTGTTGAGGTACGGACTCGACCACGTTACCAGGAAGCGGAGCCGCCCGTCGCGGTAGCATAAGCCGCCCGCAGGATAGGGGATGTATCCTTCCATTCAATGCCTTTAGTCAGTCTGCAAAAGAAGACACATCGCTGCTGTGCGCACCTGTCTTATGGGGATCCACCGTGACCGAGTCGGCGTGCCGGAGGTAGCCCAATTCGCGTTTCGTGTACTCCATTAGCGCCAGCGCCGGTACAAATTCATTCGCGGTGAGCACTGCTGCTGCTGCGGGGTCGGGATCGGGTATCGTCAAGGTAGCAAAATAGCCGCCCCATGCGGCATCGGCGTGCACCAAGAAGGATAACCCCAGCGCCTGGTACTTTTCCCGGAGGGCGAGCACCGCGGATAGGGGGTCCACGGCGCCGTGTTCTGTGCTACCCATTATGGCCTACGCAGCGTCATGTATCATTATTTTGAAAATTAGGGCGAGCGCAGGACGTACGACGACGGCATACACGGCGATGTGGTTATCGAGGCAGAAGCGCAGTTTGTCGTCGAGGTCTGTGGTGTTCATGCGTCTATACAGGATAAGGTTGTGGGATCAGAAGGGCGGGGAAATGAATGAAGGAAAGACTGACGCGCGTTCGTCAATCGCAATTTCGACCAGGTTGTTAGAGCCGATACCGGTAATCGCTGGAGAAAATCAGCAAAGGCATAAGTTCTGACTGCAAACTGCGAGTCCCACCAGCTGCCTTGGGCCAGGAATAATGATTCGTCGCGCTGATGAGATACCGGCATGGCGCGATTTTGAATTCCGCTTCCAACGCGTCCTTCCCCACCGTCTGGATGATGTACTTCTCCATCACCTTCTCCACAAACGCCGCCGATACGCCGTACTCGGTGGTCAGTCGCCCTGCCAGGCCCAGTACTTGGTCTGGCGTGAGGTTGAGGAGCTGCCAGGGGCTGCAGTGGGCGAAGAGCTTGTCCGTGGGGCGCATGCTTGCTGTGGTATTGTCTAGCTCGTAAGCACGGACGCGGAAGGTTGAGGCGACGAAGGCGAGGGGGTGGGAGGGCGCCATGGCTGTTTTGAGGGAGAGGGCGTAGAACTTGAGGTTTCGCGCTAGCCATCCATCCGTTAGACTCGATTACATGACTGTACGAATCGTCCACTTACCGACCCTGGGCAGCCAGAAAGATAAGCGGAGGTCGAAGACGAAGAAAATGAACGACGAACCACATCGACTCCAAGTTGGCAACGGAGCCAGAACCGGTGATATGGCCCCATCCGACTCTGTCGCCCGGCTTTTCCACACTGGCCTGGAGACCTGGCTCCGAGTAAACCTTGTTGTAGGCGTACCCCACCATCTTGCATAGCTGCTGTCCGACAACGTACTCGAGCCAGCTCGTGAGAGGGCCGATTTCTGGCGAGAGATTATTTTGCTGGAACGACGCGGTTCAAGCATGGGATGTCGGGGATGGATCAGAACACTCACATTGTACAGCAGACCAACCACGTAACCTAAAATCGCGGGCAGCGTGGTGTCAAACGTCTGATGACCGGCATATCTAGGAGAGAAAGACGGGCAAGAATGCGTGGCCAGTAGACCAGAGAGCATTTTCAAATTGGCCTCAATTTTGCCGAGCTGGGCTTTATACTCGGGATGACTCTTCATCTCGTCGTCGATGAAGATCTGCCGTCGCAAAGCCACAGATTCAGTAAGTATTCAAAAAACCACTCTTTGGAGGCACCCACCTTGTCGTCCTTGAAGTACTCTCTGCGCCCTTTCGCAACCTGGTCCACGATCAAGCTGAGCGCACTTCGAAGGAATTCCGAGTTCTCGGCTTTTGGACCTAGAAACCAAGCGCCAACGGCCGCATGTGTCGAGGCTGAGGCAGTACCGGGTTGTCGCTCAACGAGAGTTTTCAAATGCATGGGGGATCCGAGAGAGGAAGTTCGGGCTTGCTGGCAGTTTTGCTGGCACTGGCACTAAGTACGAGTTTAGACCTGTTCGTTTCCCCTCTACGGCCCTTAGGCCTTCCGAGTTGTGGCGCCGGGGACTGCTGGGCAAAGTGCGTGCTTAGAAGTTCGCGGCCTTGGAAGTCCATCGCATTCTCTGCGGCGGGTGAGTGGAAGAGGAAGTACCAGGTTGTCTTTACTCGACGGGAGTTTTCAAATGCATGGGGGATTCGAGAGAGGAACTTCGGGCTTGCTGGCAGTTTTGCTGACACTGGCACTACGTAAGAGCTTAGACCTGTTCGTTTCCCCTCCACGGCCCTCAGGCCTTCCGAGTTGTGGCGTCGGGGACTGCTGGGCAACGTGCGTGCTTCGCGGCCTTGGAAGTCCATCGCATTCTCTGCGGCGGATGAGTGGATGAGCTGAACGGTGGATAAAAGGCGGATGGACGGTGCTGCGATGGTACGATGGTACGATGCCACTCCCGTGCCATGGAAGAGACAGGAAGCAAATTCAAAGCCATCACTGGATCACGTTTCATTCAACCACGACCACACGTGACCTCTCGAATCTTGGCAACAACTACTGCCGGCGCAGCAACCCAAAGTGTATTTCTATTGATTGGGCAGCGCTATGCTGTTCATCCCTTGCAACCGTCCCAGAATGCTCGGGGCGTCATCCGATTGCCTTGATACGAGGTCCAAGCTGACGTGGAGCTGGAAGTGGACCTACATGTCGTCCACAGCATGTGTGCAACATCGGAGTTTGGTCCGGCTGTTCCACCTTCGGGCAATAAAGTGTACGTGGTCAATGCCTTGAGTGTACTGTCCCGGCTCGCTCAAGTTATATCATCTCGTCGTTACTTTTCGGGACTGAGTCTCTCGCAAGGCGCAAGTTTAGTCTCTAAGTCTGCACACCCCCACTGCACTCCACTGCATTTATCCGCTAGTATCCTCTTGGACTAACGATGATATTCCGCAGGATGGCCCAACGAGACAGCTCCGCCAAAGCAGCGCACAGCATCCTCAATATCAACGACTCAGCTTGATTCCTCGTCGAAGGTTGCGGGGAATACAACCCGCATTAATTGCCAGAAGCTCAATTTCCGATCGACCTAAACACAGCATATGTGATTGATTCTAGCAGGACCTCTTGAATCTCGAGTTTTACACCGTAAATAACTCCCGGGACCTGCCTCGACACCGTAGTATTCCACTTTCACGGCGCGGTTAGTAAGTTACCATACACAATTAAATTCAATTAAGGCTAAAAGTTCCGTTCTGGTTCCGTTCAGGTTCTGTGCCGTTGGCCGATAATCGTTGTTCGACACAGCACTTGCCTGTGCGAGCGTTGCTTTGCTCATCGGCATACGTGTCTCTTGAATTCAACGCGCTAGTTGCCGGACGGGAACCCAAATCAGGAGTGGCGATGTCTCGAAATATGTTTGATCATCAGCATTCTTTAGCTCCTCGGCGGGAACGGTCGAGTCAGAAGCTGGATGTGCGACTGCTCAATTCTGAGTGAATTGCATGGAATCCAACGCCGTCGTTTTCTTGAGTTCCGGGGGCACAAAAATGTAGGTGTTTCACTCTAGGGATGATGACCACAATACTTACACGCGCACAGCTGCAGGTAGAACGCATTAATTTCCGCGTTGGATATCAGTCGTACACTCCCGTTTATCTTCTGTGAAACGCGGAGGTGGAATGCAGTGACGCGAGCGCTCAGAATGAGTCCAAGCCAGTATAAAACTCAGGGCGACGTGGGTTCGAGCTCATACCCCTCGAACCAACTGCCATGTCGAGCTCATCTACACCCTCGAATCCCTTCATGAAGCGCCGCAGAGCGTACGTGGCCTGCGCCCAATGTCGTAAAGTAAGCCCAAGCATTTCATTTTCTTCTTCTCCCGCTCAACAACACTCCGTCAGCGCAAAATTAAGGTGCCGCCTTCCGCTTTCCCCGCCTCGGAAACTCAAAAAACTGACAATATTTTCTAGTGTGTAAGCGTCTCAGAGGTCGACTATCGACCTTGCACACGCTGCGCAGCAAAAGGATTGAAATGCGAATATTTTGCGGTCCCCGAAGATGACAACCCTTCCCAGGCGGATACTCCGCCTCCAGAATTTCAGGCCGCGCACCATTCCCAGCAGGGATGGAACCCACAACCGATAACACCTCCCTCAGCGGGGATCAACGAGTATTTGAGCGGCTCCTCGTCTTCACGGCGTGCGGGGCGAGGCGGCACCGTACCTCCTCCCACTGGCGTTCCCCGCTATCCGTACCAGCCGAAATCTACCACTCACTCCGGTACAGCAGCCCCATCGCGAACGGGCCAGGCGCCACCAACCTCTGCGCAGCACGCTGCATACCCACACGGATACGCGTCTGTGCAGCAGCAGCCCCACCACAGAGCGGCCGCACCACAGTACTCAGGCTATCCTAACACCACTCCTTATCAGAATCCTGGAAACGTTCAGGCTTCATTTGGCAACTACGATCCAAACTACGGCCACCCATACGTGCCACAGCAGTCGGGCGGGCCACCCTACTCGTGGCCTGGGGCTATGTAAGTCGTCACACTCTTTCTTCGTCCTGAGATGTTGAACCGATGTTAGACAATGTATGTGCGCGCCCGGACCATGCTACTGTGGCGCGAACCTCAATGGATAGCGATGTCAGTTAGATATTTTAAACGACCGAAACTGCTTTCGTTCCCGTATTTATTTGCTCTGTATGTACTGTACAATGGAATGGGACAATTTTTGCCGCAGATAAGTTCTCGTGCTTCGCGATGTACAATATTCGGAAGGCGGGATTAAATGCCACTTCAGCTCAAAACATCAATCGTAAGTGGGGATTTTTAAACCACAGGTTGAAATTTCCACCTTCCGACGCACACACTCGAGAAATGGTTGGGTGGCGAGTGAAATTTTATTACTCTTGTTCGACTCAGTGAAATGCCTCGGCAGCATCGCCCTGTACAAATTTCATAGTCGCGTTAAAAAATTGAACTCGGGTGAGAACGGTCCGGTTTAGTCCGTGCTTGGAAACTGTTTTTCCATCTGATTCCAATGATGTCGTTTGCACCGCAATGTCACTGTGTCTTCTTCTACCGTCACCACCCATCAACATTCGCGGTCTCCAAACGATTCAATCTTTGACTCTGACAACCTCTGCCCCGCCTCCTCAAGAGCCTGCCTCGTCTAAATTCGATCATATTGCTCCGAGAATCCTCTCAGGACTCACTGTTACCAAACTTACGGCAAAGCGATATTTTGACTTCACTCGAGGCATTGTGGGGTGGGGACCACGAATTTCTCAACGTCTCTCGGGAATTCGGCGATCTGAGTGACCCTCGGATTTGCGCCCTCAAATGATATAGATCCCTGGTCAATTGTGCGCATCACAAATGCCGATCTTATGCTAGCACTTCTTTTCCAGTTCTTGCGAATTGATATTGGCCACAGCTTGATTCCTGGATCAGCTCTTGATTCCTGGCTGGGTTTCCCCTCCAAAACATTGGTACTTACCCACACTAGAGAGCGGCTGAGATTGCAAAGGTGCGATAAAGACCACCGCATAATTGATCCCAGCATTCACGGCAAGCCAAACAAGACCACCAATACTAAAAATGCCAATCTTGGGAGCAGGCACTGCACCCGACGCTCACTGGCGGACGCGGCTCCTATGCACGTCCCAGAGGCGCGCATAGTAAATCAGATCAACAATGGTGCGCAAATGGGCTGTGACTCGAGCGATAATGGCGTTCTGCTAATTCTTTCACTCCTTCATGGGGGTTGTTTTGTTGCCAACTTTTCTGATGTGCGATTGAAGTATGCCAATGTCGCGGTGATGCGCTTCAGGGTGTTTGCCGTAAAGTATCCAACGGATGCTTTTCTTTTTGTTGAAACTCGGCGGTCCGAATGTCATGATGCGAGTCTGGTAATGTTGGGATATAAAGCTCCACGTCTATGTTAGTGCACCTCACCCTCCTTCCATGGCTGATTTACCTCAAAATTCCAAACTCTTCACAAAACGCCGTCGGGCGTATGTCGCTTGTCAAAACTGCAGAAAGGTGGGAGACTTCGAGTGTAAATATAACACCTATACTTACAATACACACAGCGAAAAATTAAGGTGCAGATATCCGCTTGAAAGGCACATTGAGCCGTCGAAGGCTCACGAATCTCAAGTGTCTCGCTGCCTCCGAGGGCGATTTTGGTCCTTGTGGGAGGTGTATAGCCAAAGGGGTCCAGTGCCTATATTACTCCGTGCCGGAAGAGTATCTCTATCCTTCTTCTCTTCCCGCCACACCTCCCGAAGAAATTTATTCGCCACCGCGGAGACAAAGCACCCCCGACTATCGGGACTCCATACCCACGATAACCCCACCGTCTGCTGGTATCAGTGGGCTGCTCCATCCCAGGCCCTCCCGCGAACGCAGCAGCACTATCCCACCTCTCGATGCCACCTTGCGCCCTCAATATTGGCGTAAGCCCAGCCCATCCACCGCTATTTCGAAACGCCGAAGGAACTCGCAAGCTCGCCTACCGCCGAGTCACGAACTTGAGCAGGGACTATGTCTACAATATCTTGTCGCGTCTCAGTATCCCTCAAGTATCGCGCCTGTATATGACCCCAACCTGGCACCGCCCTGCGATAGGGGTCTTGAAGACAATGCGCGAAATAATCCACCCCCATGGACCAACGCTCTGTACGTTTCGATGCTTCCTCGCGGCCATAAAGTAACAAGTCTTCCCTAGCTTCTGTATCTGTCCCCCGGGACCCTGCTACTGCGGCGCAAACATGAGCCGCCGATGAATGTCCGTTGCCTGCTTGGTTCACTTGCAAGCGGCTCGTGACTTCTATAAAAATCTCTGCACCTGTCTTTCGGTCTTCTCATTGCCTAGAATCTTTATTTATTTTCGCTGTGGATTGGGGAATTCGATCGTCTGGATGTACAAACCGAGCGCTGTCACTTCATTCATCGTGAACACAGCAGCAGGCTAAGAACGCGTTGATTGGACGGCACAGACTACAGAGCGCTCGTTCCTCGGTGCGGAGGCTTGGCCCAATAGCGATGGGAGGTAGGCATCTTAAGTCAACCAGATAATTCTGCTGCCTGTCGAATCGCGGTATGGTTGGTTGGCTAAAATAGGGCCGGTATGTAGATATTACCGCGGTCCTATCCTGTGAAGAAACAGTCGGGGCCTATTACATCTCAAAACCCTGCGAGAATAACCTCTCTAGTTGAGGTAAGTCTCAGGGCCCTGATCTATCGATTTATACAGGTGTTAACTGGTGAACAATAATTCTCGGTGCGCTTTTCGGACTTTCTCTTTCTGTTGGTTTTGTGACTATCCCGTTGTATTCTATCGTAGACAGACGCCTCAACGGTAAGCTCGTTCCTCGCTTGTTGAACCGCCGTTGCCGCGGCGGCGAGCCAAGTGACGGAAACCAAGAGAGGAGGGGAGCCGGGCAGAATCAAGATCTACCGGTACCACACGAAAACTTTCTGTGAGAAACAGGCTGGGAAGAGCCTTTCCGGAAGTGGGCAAGCAGCGAAGGCCAGCGGTGACAAATGGGAAGCATTATCAGGAGTCTTGTGGCGGCATCCCAACACGGGAAAGTTAAGAGCGCCGGTTTTCGCTGGTTGGAGCCGCTCATTACATGTCGACTGAGTCCTTGATCAGAGAAAAATTTTGGTTGAACGTGAAAGGTGTATGGAAACCCGGAGCCATTTCGGGTGAATTATCTATTTCTATTTCCCGATGAACCCTAATCAGGGATGGTACAAGAAGCCAACTAGGGTCGAGAAGGCGATAAACGTGGAGAAGACGGCCTAGTGTGGTCATTTTCGCGAACGCCTGTCAGTTCCTAGTCAGTTCCGCCAACTCGTTTGCCCGGACCCTGAACCTGCGCTTTAGACCCGTTTCCCCAGCAATTTCCTCTAACCGGTCAAAATGACATCTGGAAGAAAAACTGCCAACCACAAATTTGAGTGCCTATGCGTGTATCATCGAAAATGAACCATGGTCGGCTTCCCACTAAACTAGTGCCCGTGCAGTCAATACACACCCTCGACGCGTTTGAGACTCAAGTATACTCAAGTATCCTTGTCCAACATGAACTGATTGGAACTCGGAGGGCAAAAAAACCAAGGATCTCAAGTTCCACGAACTCAGTCAATTGGACGTTCTGGTATGGACGGACGGACAAGGTAGGTGGGTAATTCCTAACAAACTTATTCTGATTTACCCCCCAAGCCATCTGCCCGCGGCGGCCGTCCCGTTGCCCGTCCCGGTACGTCGAGAGTTTGAATCCCTCGGCCGTCGAAACGACGACCGTGACCGTCGCAGGGACGGTGTGCTGCATTGTGTGCAGCCCTACCAGTTAATCTCAACCCAAAAATGGTCCGCCTTTCATTCTTTCGAAAGCTACCGTGTGAGGCGGTTTTTCTCAGCGGATTCAAGCGTCGGAGCTGAGCACATAAGCTTCCTTGGATCCACCACGAACTTGGGTTGAACATGGACAGCCGGCCCGGCGGGGTCGCTGGGCCGTGGCGGTTGATTCAGCCCGTCGTGCCGGCTGATCCAAACTCCGCAATCGATTGTATTCTCACCACAACTGTATCCTCACCATCTCACCTTCCACCGCGCTGCCCCGATGTCCATTCCGTCGGTCAAACTGAACAACGATTTTTTTATCCCCATTCTAGGTCTGGGCACGTGGCAAAGCAAGCCAGAAGAAGTTACAGCGGCAGTCGCATATGCATTGAAAGAGACGCCGTTGAGGCATATCGATTGCGCATTCGGTTATGGGAATGAAAAGGACGTCGGTGCAGGCATTGCTGCTTCTGGCGTGCCCCGCTCCGACATTTTTGTGCGTTTAAAATCTCGGGTGTGCATGCGAAGCTCATTCGGTCTCAGATTACCAGCAAGCTGTGGGGTACGTGGCACTCGCGCGTAGAGGAGTGCCTTGACCAGACCCTTGCTAATCTTGGGACGGATTACCTCGATCGTGAGTGTGGAGGATGTATTGAATTTCGGACGCATTCTGATACTAAAGCTTAGTCTATCTGGTCCACTGGCCTGTGTAAGTACTGAAGGTGCTCACATGTGCCGTTAAACGCTCAAATCCTTCCAGTCCCTTGAACCCGAACGGAAACCATCCTCTCATCCCTCTCCTTCCCGACGGAAAGCGCGATGTCGATCACTCGTGGGACATCAAGGACACCTGGAAGCAGATGGAGGCCATGGTCAAGAAGGGTCCGTTCACATTCTACTTATTTGACATAGACCCTTATTTCTTCCGCAGGTAAAGTTCGCACCATCGGAGTATCGAATTTCAGCGAGATGAACCTTGAAAAGATTTTGCCAACTGCCGAGATCATTCCTGCCGTCGACCAGGTATTGTGCTGTTGAGTCGGTATCTGCAACCACTAACGCAACCATCAGCTTGAGCTCCACGTCTACAACCCTCAGCACAAGCTGCTCAAGTACCTTTACTCCAAGGGAATCCGCCCTCAAGCATATTCGCCTCTCGGATCCACCGGGTCGCCACTTTTCAAAGACGAGACCGTCACCGAACTTGCCACCAAGTACGGCCTCCAGCCGGCGGATGTGCTTATCGGCTACCTCAGTGCGTCTTTCCCGGGGGTTCTCCAGATCCGCCTACCATTCATATATTTTATATTCAGTCGCCAAGGACATCGTTACTCTACCCAAATCGGTTACGCCGTCTCGCATCGCGGCCAACGTTTCGGGCGGCCTCGCCGCTTTGGCTAAGCTGCAGCCTGCGGACATTGAAAAGTTGGATGGGCTCGCCGCTTCCGGCAAACAGAAGCGGTTCATTATGCCGCCCTGGCGTACGTCGCCCTTCACGTTTTTCGTTTTCATGCTGACTTTTTATTCCCTTCAGCCGTCGACCTTGGTTTCGAAAACTGGGGCTGAGGCGCGAAGAACTCACCGACCTATATCGTGTTACTTGAAGTTCAGAGTGTACTTTTATCGTCAAAGAATATATCGAGTTGTTGTACGTCTGTCCGAAAATTGCGTCCTGATGAACTTTCACCCTACAGTCTCTGTGCGACCGTGTGATGTAGGCTGATACTCCGCATTTGGGACTTGCTCACATCTCAATCTTCGTAGCCACTCGTGCGCTAGAGCATCAAGCCACAATCATGTGGAGATTAGGCAAGTTCTGAGGTTACGACTCGTGTTTATTCCTACTCACCGCATTTCGGGTAGCTTGATCGTTCGCAGCGTTTGGTTGGACCGAAATGCTTCGGGTTTGCTATATGTGGTAACCCGAAGCGCTTATAGAAGCCGTCCATAGAGATAGAAGCCGACTGTAAATGAATTTCGCGTCCTCCGAAATCTCGATGTCAAGGAGATCCACGCGAGAAAACATCCGACATCCAGTCAACGTTTTCTCACGCATGAAGTTGCTCAAGGGAAAGCAAACAAAGCACTGGACTACGCTGCTACATTCGGCATCAAGTGGGTCGGTGGGGTATAACACAGTTCGTCGCCAGGCCCGAGTGATCTCAAATTAACGCATCAACACCGCCTTCCAATCCGCGTCCTCGACCGCCAAGTTCGGACGCCTTAGCCCAAGATGATGGAACCCTCTTCGCCGTTCTCAACACTGGCCACTGCCTTCGAGTTTCGTTCATCTTGAGAGTTCTTGTGTCTTGGATCAATATTGAACTTTATCCGTTTGTATAGTCTCATCTTGAGGAGGAGCAGGAGGAGGATGTATTACTGCCGCGGTCCCTATAAGGAACAAGCAGGTGTTGTACCAGAGGCTTCTAGAGCTCTCAGAAAGCTGTGGGTCCCTGAAACTCTCGGTGCGTTCTATTGCTCTAGCATGTGATTTTAACCGCAAGGTAGGTATGCACATTCAATCCGAGAGATCTCGATCCAACCGTGACAGCCCCTGGTCCTGCGTTTTGCATCCACCGCCCTCGTACCGCGCTCGTCCCGCTACGAACGTTGGACATGGTGAATCACGGTTCTTCCTCACGCCAACGCGGTTGCATTCCGTCAATCGCCGGGTGTTCCCCGCTTTCGGTCCATTCCCCTCTCATTATCTCCTTCCAACAGCATTTCCCGCCGTCAACGCTACTCGTTGTAGATAGTACCCGTCCCCGCCGCTCAGTTCGGGACTGTCTCTTTTTTCTCGTGAAAGTGATACTGGGAGTGTACCGACGTGCGATCACCTTCGCTTGTAGTAGACCTGTCGTCGACGAGAGTCGGCGTCAATTGCCGGAATTTTTACTCACTCTATGGAGCGGTGAGGAGGAGGAACGTTGGCTGACTGTAACTCCAGCGATCGGAGCGCCTCACATAACAAATGAGAAATATTTATGAGACAATGCGTACGAATCGTTTCTTAGCAGTTCAACAGCTTTCAATTTTAGTTCAGTTGATATAAGATAGGACCAACTTCAAATCATGTTCCGCGTGTACTGCACCACCATGACACGGGCTTCCATATGGCCACCGATCACACAGCTTTTCAACTTGAAGTTGAGATTGCTGTGAATTAGGAAATTACTACAAAGGGTGCGACCCGAGAGTCTTGTCGTACCCAGCAACCTTCTATGCGATTTGAATTCCAAATTCCTCGCTGTAGACCTTGTATTACGGTAAGCGGTCCCCAAAGCTGTGCTCGGACCCCTATTCACTATAAAACGTCCCAAAAAGGAAACCCTGGGGCCATCCATTTTGTTCCTGACCCCCACATCGACTTCTTCATGTTCGTCCCATTCTTCAGCACTCCTCGTCGTGACCCGTCCGCGCGAGCACCTCTGGAACGGAGGAAAGGTGGTGGGGCCAGCAGTGGTGGCAGTAAAGGTTCAAGCAGCTCAAGTGGTGGCAAGAGTGGCAGTAGTAGCAGTGGCAAGTCAAGCTCATCCAGCAGCAAGGGCGGAACTTCAAGTAAGAGCTCGCCGGTAACTGTGACCGGCACCTCGAAGTCTTCCTCTACGTACGGGGGTGGCGGTGGGAAGGTGGTCGCTATCCCGAAGGGGCAAGTCTTTGCTGGTCGAATGCAGGGTATTTCTGGCTCTCACTGTGGTCGGTATGCAGCTGAAAAATCTCAATTTTAGGTGGCGCTACCCGGAGTGTGGTCTACGGCACCGCGTAAGTTGATTCGGTACACGCCACAACATCTTAACACTAAACCTTGTCAACAGGACTTATGGTTCTGGTTATCCTTCGAACTACGGGAGAGGAGTTTCGGGCAGACCGTTTCCGTTTTATTTCTGGCCGGTAGTTTGGGGTTCCGGGGTCGGCGTTGGTTCCAGTGGGGCTTACATGTATGGAGATGAGGTATGAAGTATTCTCACTGTCCTCTCGAACCGGCTTAATGATGCACGCAGTACGGAGACCCCAACAACGGTTCCCGTCCTGGCGGGCCAATGTCCATGGCCTCCTTCCAATCCAACTCTACGGGAACGACTTTCCGCCTCATAGCAGACAACACAACGGTTGCAGACCTCATACCAATCCTAGCGACGAACTGCAGCTCGCACCTCGTAGTCGCCAGCAGTAACGCCACGACCCCGTTCAACGCGAGCGACGCAGAACCCGAGCAGACGGTTCAGTACTACCGCGCGAGCTCCGTCGCGCTGACACTCGACGGGTACAACAACACCGCCGACTTCGCCCCGGAGAACTCGACCGCCAACACGCCGCTCCCCACAGGCATCGACACGGACCTACTCAACTGTCTCAATGCCACTATTGGGCAGGCTGTACCCCTCATTGACGGCGCGCGGGCCACCATTTCGGCGCCAAGTTTGGGCGTCTTAGTAATGGTTCTCTTGATACGTACCGCGCTTTTATGATTATCACTCGATACTACTTCTACTGGACTCACCACCATCTCATGGAGCTGTAATTTGGCGCCAGAGTTTACTACAGCAATATCATACACGCACATACTTTACGACTGAATTCAAATCTTGTGTAAATGGATGGCTGTTTCGATGCCAAGAGCGCTTGGTCCGGGTGAAAGCGTGGTTGAGAATTGACCATTGTTCAAAAAACAAGGCACAATTGACAGCGAAAGTCAGGTATAATTAATGCGCTTGGGCCCTTGTAGCATACAGATCAAACCTTTGGCCCTCGCCGAACAAGCGGCTGCCCGGCTTGATGGTGGATGTTCGGCATAGTAATGGCAAACGGTTGGCCGAGCCGAAGCCGAAATTTGAAGTCGATAAGCAAAACATATATTAAGCTATTAAATGTTCAACTGCTGTAGGCCCAAAATCGTCCACAGGAAAGATTGACGCGGAGAAAAGCTCAATCGGTCAAGGAATGTGGTGTCGAGATATCATCCCCGCTGGGATCCTGCAGCGACAGCTCCTCGGCGTCTGTCCGGGCGTCACTCGACAGCCTGATGAGGCTGACACAGAGTAGCGAGAAACAATCGCTCGCCACGGAAACGAAGAAGATCGCCTTTGGGAAAGTAGCCACGGTTTTGACGAACACAAGCCCGTAAATCGACGCGCCCACGATTTGGCTGTAGAAAGGTTATCGTGTCAATAGTTTGCATCCGCAGATCGAGCAGGAACGTACGCTAGGGCCTGGATAACACTCAAACCGCCGAACAGTCTCCCGGACTCCATGGTTCCGTCATTTTGCTGCGAGTAGAGCTCGAGGGCGACACTTTGGACGGCAGGGGAGAAGCCGGAGCCGAAGGACGCCAGCATCGTGAACGCCGTGAAGAAGAGGCCAGTGGGCGCAAAAGGCATGAGGGTATAACCAATTATTTCGACGAAAAGCGAGACGCGAGTGAGCGAGAGATCGAAGGACGAGGCGTGCGATGGGCCAGTTTTAGAATCAGAGTCGGTCGGAATCCCCAGGAGGGGTTTGATGAGTTTTATCATTGCTTGGTTGAGTGTCAATAATCGGACGTGGAATTCGGGGAAAAGGACCAACAAGGAAGGAGAAGCGAGAGGAACAGTGCTTGAACAGCTCCAGTGACGCTTAAATAGTAACCGATCTGAAAGAATGAGCGCAGAGCGACGGAAAGATGAAGCGGACTACGGACATGTTCGCTCGTCCATCCAAAATACAACGCAACGAACTGAAATTTGACGGTCATCGATCCCTGATCTTTTTGTTTAGTTTCCAATTAGCGAAGTCAAGGAGAACTCGAACCATAATTGATAATGTGGATCCATACGCCAATGCAAGGAGGGTCGGATTCCAGTTCCACCGTCTCCCCTTCGACGAACTGCGCGCTACCGCCTCCGGGAAGAATATCGTCAGGGGTTCCAAAAACGCGAAAATGCGCCGAATGCGGTTAGCGAAGGTGGAAGTCTGTTTGGCGCTTAGGCGCAGATTTTCGTCATACTGGGCAGAGGCTGCCTGCATCTGCGACTTTGTGAGAGGCTCGGGAATGATGAATAAACCCAGGAAAATATAAAAGCCGTTGGTTGCAATGGAGAGGTAGAAGACTGAGAGAGGACTGCCGGTCCACCTGTTCAAACCGTCAACGAGGTCCTTATTGAAACGGGAAGCAAAGAGAGTACCGGACGACGAGGCCTCCGACCACGGGACCAATCCCTCCCCCCAAGAAAGCGACGCCCATGAACAACGCAAAGATTCGAGAATGTCCAGACGGATCGGTCGTGTCCGCCAGATAAGCCTGGGTTGCTGCGGTTGCAGTCGCCATACCTACGTGGAGTAAATTTTCGGTCTCTGTGTTCCAAAGAGGAGCTGACCACCGAGAGCGCCATCAAGTATTGGGCCGACGAGGATGAGCCAATATGCGCCAGGGAGACGCTGGACATTTTTTGTTACGAACACAAAGGTGAGATCGCTCAAAAGCAGACCAAAGACCGCCAGAGATAAGACCCGAGTCCGACCGTGACGGTCAGAGAATGCGCCCCAGAAGGCAGTTGTCAGAATGCAGAGCACGCCGGCGAGTGCGGAGGCGGCTGTGGTTAACTTGGCCACTACAGCTTGTACAACAGGATCCGATGCGCAAGGGCTGGCGGTGGGCATGCCCATACCCCCCATAGTAGTGCTTGTCTGGTTAGTAGCGAGATCGGACCGAGGAAATAGTGTAGGCTGGTGACGTGGCGGAAGAACATATCTTGAAATTGGGTGTTCACCAGTCAAAAGCTCAGGCTTGTGTACCGTACACGCCAGAATGGTGATCACTTCAACCCTCGGAGCGAATGTCGCAGACATGGCGATAGTACTGAATGGAACGGCAATTATGATCCTAAAATATTTGTCAAGAGTCCACGGGGGGTTGAGAGAAATAAAATAGAATACCACCAGGGAGAAGGCCGTTTCCACCACGGTAAATGTGACCGTTTAGTGTGGTTCGGAAAGTCTCCCAGTCCTTCAGGCCCATCATCGCCGTCTTCGTGCCTGAAACTGGGGTGTTTACTGGACATTTCGATTGCCTCTTCTTCGACAGGCCCGCCTGGGAGGGGAGCATAGGAGATAGACCCAGTAGGCCCGTGCCGCGACGAGACCTGTGAACGGGATGAAAACATGCAAGTGGAAGTTGAGTGGAAGCAGGGTGACGCGTATTGATCGCCGTTGAGGCTGTGTTTGATCCAATCAAAAAATCTTTTTGTCTTACGGTTCTAAAAGAGAAGTTGGTTTTCCAATTTTCCGTGAAGGAAAAAAGTCTTGACCTACCAAGACTCAATGATCCGGTCCGTCAAGATGAATTGAAAGTATTTCATTCTCTTCCCGTGCCGATGACACCGTCAGCATCTCGGCCAAATAGCGTTACTATATCGCGCCGGGAACCTGGCCACCTAAGGGTTTTCGACCTGTTTTCGCCTTAATATAGGCTTTCCCTGGCCGGCGCCTTGACCCATGCGATAGGCGCGCATCCTGGGAGGATATTGAGCATATTCTCAGAATTCTTCACCCTGTTTTGAGCACAACACGAATATAATTGTTCGGGACTTCCCAAAAGGGGAAATAATGGGGAAGCTGGCCACCACGAATATGTCATTATTGCGGGCCATTACGCGCCCGCGATCTGGACTATGTTGTATAAGGGGTTCATACCATGTATTCCGGCCACATTCATTGTGCATTGAAGGGCGTAAATCTGTGTTAAGATATAGTTTATGACCCCAATTGGAGCTTGGAAGGCCTCCCGAGATTTAAACAATGCTGGGGCACCAGTGTTAGGACATGGTTGGCCAAAATAAGCTGTTGGGAGGTTCATTGGAAGTTAATGAACATACCTGACCACAGAGTTTCACGTCTGAAGGGGTTTCCAGAGAACCCGGCTTTGATCTTTTTTCCGGGGTGAAAAGTGTGCTTTTATACTTCTTCCCCCACGGAGCATGACAGTGATTGGTTGGCAGGGTGTGTAGTGCATTATATTGAGGTTTTACCGGATATAATGCCCTGGACAAAACCCGAAGAGTGTGTGCTGGACGGGCACGTCGGTATCTTGAGTCGAAGATGGAGATCGGTAAGTTTGAGCAGCAATCATGCAAGCGGACTGGTAGATGCCTCCGGCAATCGAAGGCGTGGGCTGAACGTCTATGACAGAACCCGACATTGGGCAAAAATTTAGAGAGTTTAATCTCGTGAATTGGTGAAGGATTGGATGAGAAAGAGACGAAATAGTCGCGCGGAGTTAAGGAAATTGATTTTCTCACCCTCTAACGGGAATCAAACCGGGCACAGCCTTTCATCAACTCATCACTTTTGGTTGAAAATCGGTCTCAAGGTGCACAGTGGGTCACAGTCCACCATGGAAGCACAAGGGGAAAGTATTATCAAGTCCTGGCCCTTGTATTTCACAGCTGGCCAGCTTCTTAGTGTGGCCAGCTTCCCAGCGCGATATAGTAGTTTAGTTCCGAAGCCTCGCTGCGAACTAATGCACTAAGGGAGTATATACCGCCGTCTTGCGCGCGTCAATCGCGAACGGGGCGACTGTAAACGTTATGTGGGAGTAAATGCAGTTTTTCTTATCGCAGCTGCGACCGGATTACTGACAATTCGGTTGTTCCTGAAGATTCTCGATTTTGCACCGGGGTTTGTGACGTTGTACCAAGTGCATTAATTCAACGAGAAAGATAGCAGTATACAGAACTAAAAAGATGGCAGGTCAGAGGTAGCATCGGATACCGATAGAGAGACATATGCACCTTTATGTAGCAAAATCTGGGCGAAAAGTCGGTCGATGCACATGAGAGTAGTCGTAGCCGAAGTCAAGACCCTCCTCAATCAACTCTACAATCCGCTGGAGGACTCTAGGATGCTTGTGCGCGTCCTTCGGTTTAGGCTTGATTCTCACCGCTGCGAGAGGCGTTGAACCCCAGCGTGATTCAACCATTCGGAGCATCGTCAGCGCGCTGAATCCTTTGGCGTGACGGACGATGGTGAGCCGCTCCAGTCGGGGCAGAACAGGCTGGCTCTCTTGATATGTGAGGAATGTGAGTAACTCATCAGTGATGGAAACACAGTTGGATAATACTAGGACTGTGAGCGAAGGCATGGCACAGAGGAATATGGAAAGAGGCTCGAAGGACAGGGGGATGAAGAAGAGGGTTAAATATTGCAGAGCGCAGGAGGAGCGTTTGCAGAGGCTCAAGATAGTTTCCTGGCAGGCGTCGCGCATCTCCAGCGCTGTAAGGGAAGGAAGCGTAACAGCGGAGAAGATCGACATCGCCTCGACACCGAAACCCACCCACTCCAGCGAAGTAAGCGGTAGCGTAATGGCAGCGATGGGCGGCATCGAGTCACCCATCTCACTGTCCGTTGAAAAACGGAGAGTCTGGGTGCCTGCGCACAGTAGTAAGAGATAGGCCGTGTCGAGAACATTGATAAAGATTGAACTGAGGTCGATGGTTGACAGGTTATTCCAGAACAGAGGAAGCATGTGGAGGTCGAGATTAGTGCAACCGCCACCCGAGTCGATGGTAATAGTTCGCAGGGAAGGCAGATTTGCGAGCATATTCAGCTGGGGATGCAAAGAGTCCCACAAAATCCCCTCATCCGGGTCGTCGTTGTACTCCGGCGGGTCGCGGAAGTATTCGGCACGTGAAAGGCCGGAGGATGGATCGTAGATGGTGTGTTCCTTCTGAATTATGGTTAGAGTGAGCACCTCCAATACAGGAAATGAGCCGGCTGGCGCTTTGAGCAATGGATGGAAGTGATCCTCGGGGAGGTTGAGAGAGAGGTCGCGGATCCGTGAAGAATGGGAAAGAATGAAATCAACGATAGGATTCTCGGGCTCCGTGTAGCAGCTCCGAACCGCGACCGATAGAGGCCGTGGTTGACTTCGTGCCACCCATTGCTCAAGGAGTTGGTGCAGGCGATCGAACCGCTCTTGGGTGTGGAATTCGAGCGTTATGTGCGCCCACAGAGCGGTGGTGGAATGGGCGATTGTCCTCCACCTGCCGGATACCTGTGAGATTGGGAGGAGCGCAGCCATCGGATGCGGGGAATCCAGCGTTATATCCCGATATTCGATGAAGATGCTGGCGAGCACCTCGAAAGGCAGGACAGGAGGTCCACGAAGGCACATAGTCCCGCGGGAAATCGAAATCGTCGTGTGCGCAGTTGTTTGAGAGAGGATGGACTTGCAGAAACGGCGAGCAGCAGAGAAGGATGGATCGTCGTGCTCGTGAGATGGGGAAAATTCGAATGCTGCAGTGGGTAGAAGATCACCCTGGACAAGACACTCTAGGACCCAGCGATGCGAGACGTGGAGAGGGTGGAAACTATCACTAGCGGGGAAGTTGAGTTCGGTTTTCGAGATAAGATGGGTGACGTTGTCCGTAATCGCTGTGACCCATTGCCCTCCGCGCCTGGCGACTTCGGCGCCGATGGAAGCGGCCTGGGATTCAGATAACTGCCATCCGAGTCAGTGAATTAGAAACAATGAGTATTGCACGCAAACCCACCCCTACTGCCGAAATGATGATCGAAGAAAAGAACATCGACGGATCTGGTGAGTAGTGCTGTGGCCTTGACAAAAAATTAGCACGGAATCAACTGGTTTAGTAGACTCACGGTCGTTTAGAACCCGCCTTCACCGAGCTATAGACCCACTCTGGCTGCGCCAACTAATTAGTATCCCGCGAAGGTCGAAGTACAGAAACCTACAGTAACAACAATGGCCTTCGATCCCTCTTTCTCCTTTTCTCTTGCACACATTTTAAAGCGTGCGGGTTCCACGATGATACGGGTGGCAAATTTACGCGTTTGTGTTGGTTTTCCGCTGTGGATGTCAAGAAGACGAGCAATCTGTTCAGCGTTGGAGCATGTGTCGATGTAGTATTTCACGCCCTCGAAGATGGCGAGAGCCATTTCTGCGTACGAAAGGGAAGAGAAGGAAGCTGTTTGCCCGTGTTATCATCACACGACTACACCCCCGAATAATACTTAGCCCCTTCGGACAGCAGGAGGTGCAAAAGTGGCAAGAGTAAGAGAACTAGTTTAATGAAGAGGAGTAAGTAGTTCAATGCGCGGTACGACGGAGCATGAATGACAGGGCAAGACAGAAACCGAAAATATACTGCCTCCTGTCGAAAATCACACTCTGCAGTCTCTGCGTCGGAATCCCAAACTGCCACGACCCTCCCACAAGTCCGCAGCGCATATCCTTCGCACTAACAACTCTACTCGCATCCTACACCACCCTGCGTCGCTGCCGAGCGGGAAGGTGGGAGGTTACAAGGCGAGGCGATGATATGGGCGTAGTGTTGCCGCGGTCAGGTTCAGAACCGATTGTGAACCTGAACCGGACCTGAACCGAACCCAGGTTCAGGTTCAGGGGCTGTGCGGTTCACTGAACCGAACCCGGGGTCCAGTTCGGGGTTCGCAAATCTTAAGAATTTGCTGAACCTGTTCGGACCGGTTCGAACCCGTCCGAACCTCGGGTGAAATACTCGAGTTCAACTGTGAATTTCTGCGGGGAAAATAAGATTATTTGAGCTGTAGAGAGTGCGTGAGTTTTATTCACTCTATTTTAGATGCCAATGAGTGGTAGACTTACACCAGAGTGTAGTAGAGGGCAGGTACTGCATATACACACACTGGATATTGCAAGTGCCCTGGAAAGTTGCTGAAGCCTCCTTAAAATTTACATGTCTTTATTTATGAACAAGTTGAAGTAATTGTTGGGTGAACCCAAGAGGCTCCCTGACTGCTTGATATACTGGGATTGAACTTGAAATGCATCCACCAAATATTGAACTTGGGGAGTATTACAGTGCAAATCAAGACCTTCACGCAGGATCATTCTTGGCGTCCTGAAGACTTGACCTTTGCAATCCAGGTAAAAATCAGAATGGAGACCGGGAAAGATCCTTTGAATTATGTTGAGATCTCTGAACACCTCGGCAAAGACTGAAATTGAAATCGGTCTCAAGTTTCAACCGTGGGAAATTCTCTCAAATTTCCGTCGCATTCGCTGAGACACACTAAAGGTTTGGGTTCAAGTGCCTCAGGCCCACTTTGAGTGAGTTTAAGTCCGCCAGCCTGTCACAAAATGCCGCCAGCCTATCACAGCCGCCACCTTTGCCGCCACTCTGCCACCAGTTTTCTTGCCGCTGCCAACTTTGCCGCCAGCAAAAGAGTAACTTTGCCGCCATATTGCCGCCAGTGGGCACCGCCAGGTGGTGAGTTGAGCATGAAGGAGGTTTTGATCCTACTTATTGAATGCCATTTACTGCAAGATTTATTGCCGGGGATGTTCTCAAGGTTTTTTCAAGACAACACGAAGTAAGATCACTGAGGTCCTGAGTTTGCCGCCACCTTACTGCCGTCAACACTGCCGCATTCTTACTTTACCTACCCTGGAACCAGTGAACTCGGAAGGGAACAAAGACAGTTCATGCGGTGTGATCTGGGCTCACAGGTTAACACGGGTGTGGCAACAGGTGCAGCGCAAGCAAATGTATTTACTTTTGTTACGACGGTTTCCCGCCTGTTTGAACCGTGGGAAGAAAATTCGGTTCGAACCCGTCCAAACCCCTCCTGAACCTGAACCGGACCCCATCGAACCGCGAACCTAGGTCCGGTTCGAGGTTCGGAGGTTTTGCTGAACCGGACCCCGGGTTCAGTTCGAGGTTCGGAAAATATTGGTGTTGAACTGGACCGAACCGGACCGCGGCAACACTATATGGGCGAGGACGAGGTGCGCCGGAGAGCGAGCGGGAGAGGAAGCATGGCGCGAGTCGGGTGTGGCAGTTCCGATTGCCCCCGCTCATCTCCGTGCTAAACAGCGCAGGTTGGGTTAATCTAAACAGCGCAGGTTGGGTTAATCTAAACAGCGCAGGTTGGGTTAATGGCGGGTACGGGCATGGAGACACCCATATCAGCATTGGTTACAAACTTCAGGGTTTGGGTGCCGGTACACAGTG
The DNA here is from genome assembly GCA_029378385.1 of Mycena metata. Classification (NCBI taxonomy): domain Eukaryota; kingdom Fungi; phylum Basidiomycota; class Agaricomycetes; order Agaricales; family Mycenaceae; genus Mycena; species Mycena metata. Next base: position 820,188 of record JARKIB010000021.1, read on the forward strand.
GCAAGAGATAGGCCGTGTCGAGAATATTGATGGAGAGTGAACTGAGGTCGATGGTCGACAGGTTATGCCAGAACAGAGGAAACATGTGGAGGTCGAGATCAGTGCAACCACCACCCGAGTCGATGGTAATAGTTCGCAGGGAGGGCAGATTTGCAAGCACGTTCAGCTGGGGATGTAAGGCGTCCCACAACGTTCCTACATCCGGATCGTCGTTGTACTCCGGCGGGTAGCGGAAGTATTCGGCCCTCGAAAGACCGGAGGTCGGATCATATATGGTATGCTCCTTCTGAATTATAGTTAGAGTGAGCGCCTCCAACACAGGAAATGAGCCGACTGGCGCTTTGAGCAATGGATGGAAGTGATCCTCGGGGAGGTTAAGAGAGAGGTCGCGGATCCGTGAAGCATGGGAAAGAATGAAATGAATGATCGGATTCTCGGTTGCGGGGTAGCAGCTCCGAACGGTCACCGATAGAGGCCGCGGCTGACTTCGTGCCGCCCATTGCACAATTAGTTGGTGTAGGCGATCGAACCGCTCTTGGGCGTGGAATTCGAGCGTCGTGTTCACCCACAGAGCGGTGGTGGAGTGAGCAATTGTCCTCCACCTTCCGGATACCTGTGAGATTGGGAGGAGTGCAGCCATCGGATGCGAAGAATCCAGCGTTATATCCCGAAATTCGATGAAGATCGTGGAGAGCATCTCAAAAGGCAGGACAGGAAGCCTAGGGCCACGAAGACGTATAGTCCTGCGGGAAATGGAAATGGTCGTGTGCACATTTGTTTGGGAAAGGATGGACTGGCAGAAACGGCGAGCAGCGGAGAAGAATGGATTGTTGTGCTCGTGGGACGGGGAAAATTCGAATGGTGCGGCGGGTAGAAGAAAACCCTGGACGAGACACTCTAGGACCCAGCGATGCGAGACGTGGAGAGGGTGGAAACTATTACTAGCGGGGAAGTCGAGCTCGGTTTTCGAGATAAGATGAGTGACGTTGTCCGTAATCGCTGTGACCCATTGCCCTCCGCGCCTTGCGACTTCTGCGCTGATTGAAGCGGCTTGAGAATCAGATAACTGCCATCCGAATCAGTGAATTAGAATAAAAACAACCAGTATTGCACGCAAACCCACCCCTACTGCCGAAATGATGACCGAAGAGAAAAACATTGAAGGATCGGGCGAATAGTAGTTGGGCCTTTGAACAAGATTGGTACGGAAAGACACGGGGCCCATGAATAGACTCACGGTTGCTTATCACCGGCCTTCACCGAGCTATAGACCCACTCTGGCTGCGCCAACTAATTAGTATCCCGTGAAGGTCGAAGTACAGAAACCTACAGTAACAAGAATGGCCTTCGATCCCTCTTTCTCCTTTTCTCTTGCACACATTTTAAAGCGTGCGGGTTCCACGATGATGCGTGTGGCAAATTTACGCGTTTGCGTTGGTTTTCCGCCGTGGATGTCAAGAAGACGAGCAATCTGTTCAGCGTCGGAGCAAGCATCGATGTAGTATTTCACACCCTTGAAGATGGGCAGAGCCATGAGCCTGCGCGCGAGGAAGTATAGAAAAGAAAGTGTGGCTGTTTGCCCGTGTTATCATCACACGCATCAGCAAACCCTGATTCTTCTATGCTATGTAGTACTCTGTAGCACTCCAGAGACATGGACCTTCACTACAGCACTACAGGTCACTACAGGTCACTATGTAGCACTCTGTAGCACTCTGTAGTGTCCTGTAGTGCCGAAAAAATCAGACTTTGCTGATGCGGCTACACCCCCGAATAATACTTAGCCCCTTCGGACAGCAGGGGTGAAAGGGACAAAAATGGCAAGAGGACTACTTTAATGTACAGTACGACGTAGGATGAATGACGGGTAATAATAAGCTAGACGACAGAAATCGAAACTATACTGCCGTTCCCGGGTCGCCCTCGAAAATCGCAGTCCCAAAGTACCACGACCCTTCCACCGACCGCTACGTCCACGATCCCTGCAGCACCGATCACACCAATAACTCAACCCGCATCCTACACCACCTTGCGTCGTGGTAGAGCGAGAAGGTGGGTACAAGGCAAGGCGAATGGGAGGGCGATGATATGGGCGAGGACGAGGTGCGCCAGAGAGCGAGCCGGACAGAGAGCATAGCGCGAGTCGAGGGTGGCAGTTCCAATTGCCCTGCTCATTTCCACACACGGCAGGAGTTCTTCGGCGCGCACTTCACTGACAAACAATGACGAGCGGGAGCATCCATCGCCCGCCCACCCTTGCTCGGGCAGCGCCAAGCACAAAAGACGAAGGATGAGTAGGCCGCGCCGAACGTCTATGTCTATCACGCAACCCTCTCTGCATCTACCAAGGCATCTCGCTCGCAAAATCGAGGCTCAACGCGATAGTTTGGAGGCGCCCGAAGAGACGACACCGCCGAAGAAGTAGTGGCGGCGGCTGGGCGCTACTGGACCTCGGAGGCAGGGGAAAGGAATTCGAAGCGTTGGATGTCACTGCGGAACGGGTCGGGTGTGCGCGCGCGCTGCGGAGTAGCGCGTCGGGGCCACCGAGTACGACCGTCGCAATCCCACTCGCCCCTCGTTCAGCGCTGCCAAGGACCCCGCCATCACAGACTGCAAGAGCAAAAGTGCGACCCACAAAACGGGGAGACATTGAGGGAGGTGACGAGTGTGGTTGGGCCCGGGAGTAGATATATGGAGCGGCATGGAAGACGAAGAGAGAAAGGAAGCAGGGAGCATCCCTCGGGTGGATACGTCCAGTCCCATCGTATCCTCTTCTGGGGGTTGTATCATGGGCTCGGCGGGCCTGGGATGCGCGTCGGTCGCTCTACGCGGGCGCGGGAAACAAGGACTCGCGAGCAAGCGGAGCACACGGAGGAAACGAGCGTAGCGGAACCTATCGTTGGCGAGTGCCACGAAGTCCTGCGAGCGGGGTGACGACGTCGGATATGCCTATCATGCACACGGTATGAGAGACGAGATGGGACAAGGGTGGGTAGGACAGGTCGCGCGCAATGCGCCTGTACGCCGGTGGGCCAGACGAGCGCGCGTAGGTATCGGCTGCGCGGAAAGTGGAGCGCTCTCTTCGTTCCATTTCCCCCAGAATCCTTAAGCGCCTGAGAGATCGCCCCACCAGCAGGCGAACGGAATGCGTCCCCAAAAGCGAAACAGAGCACGTCAGTTTCCGCCGCTCGAGATGAGGATAAATACACAAACCTGCGTCCACCTGACATGGAGCCCGGACGGTACAGAAGCACCGTATCGGAGGTGAGATGGGCCCCTCGTACGCGGAAGAGGCGAGGACAAACGAGCGTCGACGAGGGTTGGATGGGGTGTGCATGCCTGCGGATGTCATTGCACAGCGAGCAGTTCCCTCCCTCCGAGCGACGCCGTCGACGTGGGCCGAAGTACGGAGTACAAGCGAGGGGTAGCGAGGTCGTGCGCGCGGCGGGCGTGGGTGGGTCGCTGGTGTAACAATGGAGCTCGTACGTCCCCTCGTGCTCCCCTTCTCCTATCCTCGTATTCCAGATCTTCGCCCGTGCATTTGTACGGTATTAATTCGTGCTCGCATCTGCACGCTCACTCACACCCGCTCTCCATCTCCATTGTCTCCGTGGCCGCGAAGGAGGGCCTACGTCGTGCGCGCAGCGCGCGCGGGTCGGTCGGTTATGGAGTGAACGCGTGAAAGAGCTCCATCCTTCTTCGAGATCGTCGTCCGGCTTTCGCACAGTCGGCCATTCGCGCTCGCACCCGCACGCTCGCCCATCTCCCGCCCCAGCGTCTCAGTGGCCGCGCAAGGCGAAAGGTGGCGGCGGGTCTGAGCGTCAAGAGGAGCTCCTTCCCCTCCCCTGATTCTCCGAGTCCTTATACCCCCCGCATTCGCACACCATCCATCCACCCCATCTGTACCCGCGCCCGCCTACGCGCCCGTTTCGATCTCCATCTCCGCCGCAGGCTAAGGCGGGAATAAGACATTAGGCCGCGCCGACACCGACACCCGCGAGGTCGCAGGAGTCGGGGGGCGGTTGGAGGGAGGGCGGGCGGCGGGGGCAAGCTTCGTGGCAAATGCAAGCACAAACGCGAGGAACGACGAGGATGGTGTTCTGCGCCATCTCCGGTCCCATCCCGGAGAGAAAAGACCACGGCGTCCCACGCCTCATCTTCAGCGCGGAGAGGGTGATCGCGGAGGAGCCGCGCAAGGATGGCGCTGGTTGGGTGCGGAAACAAGCAGGCATCGGGGAGCGAGCGGTGCAGACGGAGGATGCGAGGGTAGGGAGAAAGGAGAGGGGAGAGGAGAGGCGTCGACAGCGGGTGCGGTGCTGGTCGGTAGGCAGTAAGTTCAGAGCTTCCACCGATTGCAGCCCGCGGGCCGCGGAGGCAAAACGCCGGACGGGTAGTAAAGTGGGCTTGGGCGCACCGACTTGAGCCCCATACGATTGCTACGAATCTTGGACGGATCCAGCGCGGGAGGCGTCATCTCCACGTCCTCGGAGTGTTCGCCCGAGCTCCCGCCGTCAGCCTGCTGAACGATGAGGACCGTCGTACCCGGTGCGCGAAGGCGCCGGTGAGCGCCGTCTCGGAGAATGCGCTGGTAGCGCGCGTGGTGGGCGTCAAGATGGATTGGACCGTCGTCCGTCAAGACGCGGAATGGGGACAGCACTGGGGCGCGAATAGTATTGCAAGTTTGACGTGGGATGGGCAGCGACGACCAGTTTCAGGATATCCGGATATTGACGCTCCAAATGTGTCTGCAAACTTTTCGCGCACAGGGATAGGGAAATAGTTGGAGCGCGGGGCGTCCTCTATGAAGGGTGTACATATTGGCACACGATATGGGAGCGTCCTGACAAAACGTTGAGTCACTTTCTGCGAGCATGGGTTATGAGGGAAAGGAATGTGAATACATACTCTACAGGTCCGAGATTGGGCTCAGCTCAGCGTACGATGTCCAGATGATTCGGAATAGCCCTCTTCAATTCTGCCACTTGGAAAACGCCGCGTAGGCTGCGACATCGGTCAAGAACAGACTAGTCACTGGCGGGATCGAGGGAACATCGAGTTTGAGTTGCAATCTACCCCAGCAGAAGCGCATTGGCGATACTATAGCTGAAGAAAACTCGTCAGAATATAATTACCTGGATGAGAAAACACGCCGACCTCTTCTCTCAGGGTCTCAGATCTCAGCACTCAGCAGTAAAGTCAGCTGGATCTTCACACAACTAATAATCGCCTCGAATGTGTGGTGGCGAATTCGGCGGGATTCAGGTGCATGACGCTCGGAAGTAAGGAGTGCACGGGCCGGAACCTTAAGCGCCCAACAAACAAGTAAACACACTTCCTTACCCGAACCACGATGTCCACAATTGTTTACTGCGCCAACGCGCTCTGGTGTTCCTCGTCAACTACGAGCGATGTAATTCAACTTGAGATACCCACCCGATCCGTGTCGGTATGAGTATTCGGTGCGATTCCGGCGGAAATTCGAATGTAATTTTCAAGGTGCGCTGTGACTCTACTTACCTCCTGTCCTGTCTAGTAGTTTCAGAACGGACGTGGTGCACGGCGCACAGCGAATATCATATATTATGGTTCTTGGGGGTATATTATTCGCGACGGGGTTCGACTCCCCGCGTCCGAATGCACGATGTGATTCAGGATGTCAAATCCCTTTTTATTTTTTCTAAAATTCGAATCCAGTCTGTCGGACTCAGCGTACTGCACCCTTTCCTTCCGATGGTACAAAGTTCAGTGCGACGCACAATTTGTGCCAGTCCCTCGTGAAATTCAAAATAACTGCACAGCTCGTCCCGTCCATCGACTACGCATCCCGAATAAACAAAATTAAGCTCGTTCATCCAGCGCTAAAAGAGAGGTATACACCGGACGTGGTGTATGGCACACCGCGAGGCTCTTTACCGGATCCGCGATCGATATACAGCTCGCAGTACGGGGTTCGACTCCCCGCGTCTGAATTCGCGCCGGTGAAAATTTTTGTTCAGCCCCTTGCTTCCGTTTCATCAGTCTCTCTACAGTCCGCCTTTCTTGCACCTCAGGCAGAAGTTAGACCAGGACCCATCCTACCCGATAACGATTTTCACGGTCTTCTGCGCGTGTGTTTCATTGTATGTATGCCCTGGAGTTTTGCGGTCCATCTCAACTGTGGGTTGGGGCAGGTTGAAACGAAGCAAGGAAATCGGACATCTATCAACGTGGTAGCTCGGCTCCCCGCGTGCGTCTTTTTCTTCGTTCTTTCCTTCTGCGCACTGGAATCCAATATACTCAAGCTTCAATATACTCAAGCTTAAGCAACGGTAACCGCCCCCGACCTGTCACAGAATCGGCAAGTCGAGCGGAATCTTTTGAAGAGGTTATGCAATTCAAAATCTCATTTTCGTTGTCGGCTCCGTTTGTTCGTTCCTTTTCGCCGTGCCCGCCCCTGAAAATGAGGCTAAGAACGATGCATTAATTGAAGTACAGAAGAAGTCGTCGGCATCCGGACCCAGTCGTAGTGTTCAGTATTTCATGATCACGGCGCCGGACCAAAACAACTTACTTAATTCGAGGCAGTAGCCAGTTTTTGGTGCTTTTTTCGTGATCCAAGACTGTCGAAGGGACACAAGCCTGCTCCGGACGGTCGTCAGCACATGGAAACGAGCACGAGGTCCATGCGAGGCTGGGGTACATGGAAGATCGAGTCAATTTATGTCGGTTGTCGGCACCAGCGAGGAAGTTTCGACCACGTATGGAATAATACTAGAGCAGTCTCGCGCGTTTTTCTGAGATCAAGGTTGACGTCAAGAGAGTCGCAAGTTTGAAGCAGGTGAATCACAGAACCAGAGAAGGAACCAAAGAACTTTTGAGCCGCAAGAAACCGAGTCACGGTTGGAACAGGATAACATAAAACCCAGTTTAGAGGTCTTGATGTTAAAACAGCTTAACCGCGTCGATAGACGGAGAATACTCGGTCCTGGGAGCGCCAACCTCCGGAGGCGAACTTTTGAATGCACCCGTTGACCGGCGGCCTCTGAAATACCGGTGGGCTAGTCAAAATTAGAAACGTACATCGTCTAGGGTTTAGGCCAAGATGGAAATGTGTCGCGGCGACAGGTTTGGTGGGAAGGAATGGAATATGTTCGTGGGTGAGTTCAAATTAACCCGCACTTGTTGAGACACAGGAGACAAGTTTGGAGCGTTAAATTCGTGGTAAACAATTTACATCGACTTTCACGAAGACTTCGTCGAAGGGCATTATGCGTTTGGGGCTTGGGGTGAGCCTGAAAAGTTTGCGGTCAGTCTCCATCCAAAACTGATACACCACAAGATCCATATTCCAGACGCACCTGACATGGTCATCAGTTTGGCTTGAATTCTCCAAGCGTCCACCAAAGTGCTCTTCCATCCAACTGCAACAGACGTTGCTCGACAGCGGGATAGAAGGAACGCGAGTTTGGGAAGGCCGATACCTCAAGCGAAAATAGACTGCCATCCTCGCCGCGTCCCGGAACTGCGCGGGATAGCGTGAACTCCAAAAAGACACTGTCACTGAAGGACATGAAGGACGCGAACTGCAACTCGGTCAACTTGGGGACCAGGCAGGAGGAGTCTGCCGTCCATGTCAGTCGTCGCAGAAGGCCGTCTGTTATAAGTATGTGCGGCGCGAGCAAGGGCATCCCCCTAGTCAAATGCGAGGAGTGGCCCACATCCTGTACAAATAGACACCGGAGCGCGGGTAGCTCCGAAAGAGTGCCCACCAGTTCTTGTTCCGTCAACACCATATTGTGGAGCTCAAGCCGCAGTAAGGTAGAGCCGCAAGAGGAACGAGAGGCGAAAGCATGGAAATGGGCCTGGGTCCAAAACAGGGTGTCCAGTCCGCCGGTCAAGGTAAGTCCTTGTAGACTTGGAAGCGTAAGGGCGGCCATAACTGCGCCCAACGCGCGGCGGGAAGGCCCAGGATCCTGGCTGTCGCTCACGACCAGCGAAAACGCGAGACTGGAGATTTTGGCCTCGAGTGGGGCGAGATCGTCAGGCGGGTCTTCGTCAAACCAAACGGAGTCCATCACGACTTCAGATCCAATTGGACAGCGACTAATGGAGGCGAAAGCGGTGTCCAGAAGATAGCTTCCGGCTTCGCCGTATGCAACGCTCTGCAATTGCTCCCAGGGTATTCTCGCGATCTCGTGCGGAGCATGTCCGAATTCGACCTCGGACAACTTTGGTGCCGTTTCAAAGACATCGAAGTCGTCTGGCACGCTCACACCGATGACCAGAGTCTCCAGCTCTGGAAGAGCCCCCTTTGCACGTGAAAGGAATAATGCTGCTTCGTCGTCAATGTTGATATTTACGTGGCGCCATCTGCGGGAATGCTGGGCAACCAAATCGAGTATGGGACCAGCACGAGCACCTGCGTGTATGTGGACATTCAAGAGCGAAGTGCGAGATCGCTGGAGGGATAGGCGGAGGAGACACATGATTGTCTCGATGGCGGCGGGGGGCATGGGCGCCCACGGCGATAAATAGAGTTCGATATTGCACCAGAGGGAGGGTGTCCCATTGACCACGATTTGCCACCTGGAGCACACATGCGCAAGGTCGAGTAAATGTGCTTGTGCGATGCGATCGAGACGAATCTCCTTGTATCTTTCAGTATACGGGGGAGACTCTGATCGACACAGTGTGAAGATTTCCTCCAGGAGCTCCGCGGGAACTCTGTGGACAGGAGAGACTACCAGAGTGCCACCCACCGCGATGGGGGGCGCGGTGGCAGCAGAAATTGTGAGTGGCACGACGTCCATCGGTGCTGCCTAGTGGGTCGGTAATAATGAGATTTGGATGAGGACTGTAGAGTTGGCTGACTGCTGGTCAACGGCGTAGCTTGTGGCGTGACTGGAAGCAAGGATATGTCGCGGAACAAAGAGCGCGTATCCAAATGACCTCATTGATCTGTAGTCTCGTTCCCGACGTTTATAGGGCAGCGTTCGCTCCGCTCACGGGCAGAAATCTAATCGGGGATGTCGAGATGTTGTCAAGGCAGAATTGATGATGAAGTTTGATCGCGGGACACTGCCCTATAACGTCTGGTGCAACTCGTATAGATAACGTGGTACTGTGTCACGCTTTGGAAAGTTGACTTCAATTTCCTCATCCTGGATCCAAATAACCTTGATAAAAGCTTCCACACCTTGCAAGATGTCCTCCTCCTCCATTGGCACCCAAACATCTGTGTATTTACTGCCCCAATGAGTATTGTTGGTCTTCTCATCAAAACACATCTTTTCATGAATTAAAGGAACTACCGTGCTCAATTGGCTCCAAGTACTTGTCCTGATTATTCTCAGGGGTACCAGGATGCTCAATCGGAAGTCCCTCATTTTTCCTAGCCTTGAAACAACAGACATATAGTTTTCTTAAGAAGTCCACAAAATGTTGACTTCTTCACAATGCTTACCTTCCACGCGTTTATCCCCGATTTTTTTCAGCCAGCACTCATTATAATCTTATCGAAGGCTATCTACAACATACCGGTGTTTTCCGAGCCACCCTGCATGACCACTGAACACGACGAAGGATCGTGACAAGCGTGACCGATTGCCTCAGTCCCATGGTTACTATACGAGTTGCACCAGATCTTACAGGTGCTTTCTCCCATCTCTTTTTCATCAAAATCTCTGCCTCGGGTTTTCTCGGCCGAGAGTGGCACCGTAAGATCTGGAGCCGAGATTAATTGATCTGCCGCTCCGGTGGCTCCGATTAGATTAGATTAGCCTACTTTTGGAAGATTATCTACCTCCTTCCCAACCGAGGCAAGTCTTGAAGAGCGTAGGAATGAGCTAGATTACGACTCAAAGGCGCGGACTGCTTCCAAGACAACTAGGACGCGAAGAATAAACCCAACTTCCGAAGCCCAACCGTGAGACAACTGGTGGTGCCGAAATGCCGGCACTGGAGCGGCAACCAGTTGTTTTTGACGCAAGTGCGGAAAATTATAACCTCTTTGATTTGTCGTGCATGCAGGATACGCTTTTTTAATTGCACTGACATAACTGGTCCAAGACGGGTTTAAGGAATCACGTCGGTAGGCAAATTTCCGTGCACCTCATTGACACTCCAAAATTTCTTCTGATCATCCCTGACAATGGTTTGTTGGAACTTGGTGGCTCAAAGAAAATAGAGAAATTGGATGTGGTGTATGACCGTGTATCGCACCCCGCCAGGTCTCTTTGAATATTCCCCCACGTGCAACCGGCAAGCCGGCACAACATCGGTTCCCTGTTCGAATAGAGTAGTACTAGTCGGAGTTACTCGAGCAGTTTTGGCCTTGACATCGCAGTTTTTGGATGGGGTCCAATTCTAATACTTCCGGGCTTAATTCAGCTTGTGACTGCCACTGGAAGAAGATCGAGTAAATCGACCTCGGGCATCTCGGACTTCTTGGCGAACTCAAGTCTCAAATGCTTTTTGTGAACATATGTACATTGAGGAGTTGCAACTTACCGCACCGCAAGTTCCGTTTTAGTTACATAGCGGCGGGGCTCTCGAACATTAGAACAGCGGTTGTTTTCTGTACCAGTTTGAATCGAATTCATTCAGTCACAGAAGCAGTGTATAAACGACCAAAGCTGGTAAGGTAGGAAGACTGTATGATACTAATGCACAGGAATACATACTCTGATTATCCGGAGCTTGGTGAAGAATTGACGGAATCCCACGAAGAAGGATCATCCAACTCCGAGTCGGACGAATGTTCGTCTGCAGAGCCGGACGATTCGTCTTCGTCCGAAGAAGAATTCGAGACCGAGTCATCTGACAGCCACGAGAAGTCGTGACCGAACTCAAGTCCCTCCTCGATCAACTCGACAATGCGACAAACGAATCCAGTATGCTTCTGCGCGCCCTTGGTCATAGGCTCGATCCTTACCGCGGCGAGCGGTGTCGAGCCCCAACGTGATTCAATCATTTGGAGCAATACGGACGCGCTGAACCTGGAGCCATTGCGGCAGATAATGAGTCGTTTCAGCTGGGGAAGTACCCGCCGGCCCTCGTCATGTGTGAGGAAAGTGAGCAACCCATCAGTGATGTCGATGCAGGTGTATAGTTCCAGGACGGTGAGCGATGGCATGGTGCGAAGGAACGCGGAAAAGGGGAGAAATGAAACATAAGTAAAGCAGAGCTTGAGGGATTGCAGGGCAAAAGAGGAGCGCTCGTAAAGGCTCAGGACAGTTTCCTCGCAGGCCGCGCGCAGGTCCAGGGTCGTGAGGAGGGGGAGGGTGAGAGGTGCAAAGATAGTGTGGGCATTAACGTCGAAGCCGATCCATTCCAGCGAGGTAAGCGGTAGGGTAACAACAGCGATAGGCGGCATCGAGTCACCCACATCATTGTCCGTTGAAAAACGGAGAGTCTGGGTGCCGGTGCACAGTAGTAAGAGATAGGCCGTGTCGAGAACGTTGATGCAGAGTGAACTGAAGTCGATAGTCGACAGGTTATGCCAGAGCAGAGGAAGCATGTGGGGGTCGAGATTAGTGTAACTACCTCCCGAGTCGATGGTAATAGTTCGCAGGGAAGGCAGATTTGCAAGCACATTCAGCTGGGGATGTAAGGAGTCCCACAAAATCCCCTCATCTGGGTCGTCGTTGCACTCCGGCGGGTAGCGGAAGTATTCGGCCCTCGAAAGACCGGAGGTCGGATCATATATGGTGTGCTCCTTCTGAATTATGGTTAGAGTGAGCGCCTCCAACACAAGAAATGAGCCGGCTGGCGCTTTGAGCAATGGATGGAAGTGATCTTCGGGGAGATTAAGAGAGAGGTCGCGGATCCGTGAAGCATGGGAAAGAATGAAATGAATAATCGGATTCTCGGTTGCGGGGTAGCAGCTCCGAACGGTCACCGATAGAGGCCGCGGCTGACTTCGTGCCGCCCATTGCCCAATTAGTTGGTGTAGGCAATCGAACCGCTCTTGGGTGTGGAATTCGAGCGTCATGTGTGCCCACAGAGCAGTGGTGGAGTGGGCAATTGTCCTCCATCTTGTGGATACCTGTGAGATCGGGAGGAGAGCAGCCATCGGATGCAGAGAATCCAGCGTGATATCCCGAAATTCGATGAAGATCGTGGAGAGCACCTCAAAAGGCAGGACAGGAAGCCTAGGGCCACGAAGACGTATAGTCCTACGGGAAATGGAAACGGTCGTGTGCGCATTTGTTTGGGAAACGATAGACTGGCAGAAACGGCGAGCAGCGGAGAAGAATGGATTGTTGTGCTCGTGGGACGGGGAAAATTCGAATGGTGCGGCGGGTAGAAGAAAACCCTGGCCGAGAGACTCTAGGACCCAGCGATGCGAGACGTGGATAGGGTAGAAATTATCACTAGCGGGGAAGTCGAGCTCGGTTTTCGAGATAAGATGGGTGACATTGTCTGTAAGCGTTGTGAGCCATTGCCCTCCGCGTCTTGCAACTTCAGCGCCGATGGAAGCGGCCTGGGAATCAGATAACTGCGATCCAGATCGCCGAATTAGAACTAAAACAAAAATAACGAGGATTGCACGCAAACCCACCCCTACTGCGGAAATAATGACCGAAGAGAAAAACATTGAAGGATCGGGCGAGTAGTGCTGCGGCCTTGACAGAACATTAGTACGGAATGAAACTGGTTCACTAGACTCACGGTTGCTTATTCCCCGCCTTCACCGAGCTATAAACCCACTCTGGCTGCGCCAATTAATTAGTATCCTGTGAAGATCGAAGTACAGAAACCTACAGTAACTAGAATGGCCTTCAATCCCTCTTTCTTCTTTTCCCTTGCGCACATTTTGAAGCCCGCTGGTTCCACGATGATGCGCGTCGCCAATTTACGCGTTCGCGTTCGTTTTCCGCCGTGGATGTCAAGAAGACGCGCAATCTGGTCAGCGTTACAGCATGCATCGATATAGTATTCCACGCCCTGGAAGATGGCGAGAGCCATAAGCTTGGGCGAGCAAGTATGAGGGAAGAAAAGAATCGCGCGGCTGTTTGACCGTGTTATCATCACACGGCTACACCCCGAATCATAGCCCCTTTCGACAGCAGGAGGTGAAGGGTACGAAAATGGCAAGAGGACTAGTTTAACGCGCGGTACAACGTAACATGGACGACGGGGTAATAATAAGTTAGATGACAGAAATCGACTGCCGTTCCCGGGTCGCTCTCGAAAATCGCAGTCCGGAATCCCCAAACTACCACGACTCTTCCACCACTACGTCCACGATCCCTGCAGCGCATATCCTTCGCACCAGCAGCTCAATTCGCATCCGACACCACCCTGCGTCGCTGCCGAGAAGGAAGATGGGTACAAGTGGAGAGGGGGATGATAGGGGCGAGGACGAGGTGCGCCGGAGAGCGAAAAAGAAGGCGCGAGAGAGGAAGCATGGCGTGAGTTCCGATTGCCCCGCACATTTCCGCACACGACACGAGTTATTCGGCGCGCCGCGCACCGCCCACCCCACTCACTGACAACGACGAGCGGGAGCGTCCATTGCTCGCCCACCCTTGCTCGGGCAGCGCCAAGCACAGGAGATGAAGGACGAGGGGCCCTGCCGAACGTCTATCACGCAGCCCTCTGTGCATCGACCAAGGCATCCCACTTCCGCAAAAGAAGCTTGACGCCGAAAGAGGCGACATCGCCGAGAAAGTAGTGGCGGCGGCTGGGGGCTACTGGAACTCGGAGACGGGGCCTTGGATGTCACTGCGGGACGGGTAGGGTGCCGAAAGAAAGACATGGGCGCGCTGCTTGTGTACTAACGCTTCGGGAGCACTCGGGGACCGAGTACGACCGTCGCAAGCAGCAAATCCGGATCCTACTCGCCGTCGGTTCGCGCCGCCAAGTACGTCGCCGTCACGGGCCACAAGAGAGCGCGGCTCGAGAAGATGGAATGCGGCCATGGAGGGATAGAAAACAGGATGACGCCGGGGGAGGTCTGGAGGGCACGTCCAGTCCCGTATTCTCCACCGCACCCCCGCACTCCTTCGTCCCCACCTCCTTCGTCCCGGCCCTTCAAGCGCAGTCTCGAGCGACGTGTATGATGGGCTCGCCGGCAGGTATGGGACCGAGGGCGACACTCTACGCGGGTCAGGGAAACGAGTAGTGGCGAGGCAGCGGGGACGAGCGTAGGTAGAAGTCGGAAGGAGGGAACGAGCGTGGCGGGGGCGGCGCCTATTGTGCGAACCGCAATCTGTGTGGCGCGAGAAGACCGAGCGCGGGTGGGCAGCCGCAACGACACGTACGGCCCCTGTGTACGCCGGTGGACCAGTGGACTCGGCAACGTGAAGGTGGTCATCGAAACCGGGATGACGGTGAGGGTACTCGCATCCTCCATCCCCACCTCCTTCCTCCCTGCCCTTCAAGCCCAGTCTCGAGTGACGCGTATGATGGGCTCGCCCCGGCGGGTATGGGACCGAGAGCGACATTCTACGCGGGCCAAGGAAACGAGTAGTGGCGAGGCAGCGGGGCACGAGCGTAGGTAGAAGCAGAAGGAGGGGACGGCGGCGCCTATTGCGCGAACGCAATCGCTACCACAGAGTCCGGCGCGAGAAGACCGAGCACGGCCCTTGTGTACGCGACGAGCGCGAGGCGCTCGAGCAATATACTAGCAGCACGCAAACGAGATACATCCCTAGAACCGAAACACGTCAGTGTCGACCGCCTCAGATCAGGGGAGATGAACCTACCTACACCTTGGAAAGGCAGCCCACGACGATGCAGAAGCACTGTATTGGAGGTGAGATGGGTCTCCGCACCCTATATCGAAAATGCGCGCGCGCCAGGAGAAGTTGGGCGGAGAGGTGAGGACGAGAGCGAGAGCTGAATGCGGTGCGCATGCCTGCGGGCTTCGACATGCCACGGGCATCTTCATCCCTCCCGGCTCGTAAAGCACCTCCCACCGTCGACGTGTGGGCAAAATCGGCTGTGACGAGTCAGCGCAAACTTGAAGGAAGGCTGATGATGTACGCGGGCGCGGATCTGTGGGCGCGGAGCAGGAGCGAGCGTTGTGCGCGCGTGGGTCAGTCGATGGCGGCGTCAAGGGTAGCGGCATCCCCTGCTTCCCCTTCTCCTGCACCTTCGCGCGAGCATCTGCCCGCTCGCCCATCTCCATCTCCCTCCTAATCGTCTCCGCGGGCGCGCGCGAAAGAAGAACACGGCCGTACGCGCAGGGCGCGGGGTTGTTGTGGGGTATCACGCGCGTCGACGGGCGCTCCATCGTCCCCTCGTGCTCCCCGTCTCCTGCTTCTGCTTATATTCTCGAGGCCGTCGTCTGCCCATTCATATAGTATCCATCCGCCCTCATTCTGCGCCCGCAACTGCCTGCCCGCGCCCGCATCTCCATCTCGCTCCCCATCATATCTTCCCGCGCGGAGGAGGAGGGAGCTCGTGCGCGCAGCGCGCGTGGGCTAGTCGGTGGTGGGCGTAACGTGTCAAGGGGCACCCCACCTGCTTTCTATGGATCCTCGTCCACGCATTCGCACAGGATCCATCCGCCCCCATCCGCACCCGCATCTGCCCTCGCCCATCTGCACTCGCCTACTCCTCCCCATCGTCGCAGTACGCACACAGAAGAAACGAGCGTCGTACGCGCAGCGCAGGCGGGCCGGTGGATGGTGGGTGTAGCGCCTCGTCTACGTGCTTCGTTGTACCCCATTTTTCCTTCGTCTCATCTCCTTAGGCCTTCCATGACCTTCCGCGCCGCCCGCCTGCTCGCCATTTGTATCTCCCTCCCTCCCCATCGGCATCTCCGCCGCAGAAGGACTTGACGCCGCCACGGATACCAACGCATGCATAAGCGCGCGCGGGCGCGGACGCAGCTGCGCGAGGTCGTTTGATGAGAGCCGGGAGAACGAAGCCGAGGGGACGAGCGTGTGGTAACGGCCAAGCGCAAGCGGGAAAAAAATGCGAGGCCGCGCTGTATTGCGCTCCGCATCCGCATCCGCGCCTGCCCTTCTCCGCATCCATTTTCAGGCGCATCCCCAGCCCCATGATGGAGGCCCCGACGTCCCAATAAGCCTCTTCAATCCACTTGCGGTGAGGTTGACGGAGCGGCGCAAGGGGGGATGCAGGTTTCGTGGGCGGTTGGGTGTGGAGCCGCGAACGGTGCAGACGGACGAGGGTAAGGTGAAGGGAGAGAAAGCAGGGAGGGGAGGCCGTGTCGTCGGCGCAGAGTCGAATACGGCGACCGAGTGGCCAGCAGGTGGTATAGCGAAGGCCCAGGGAGCAGGGAGAAGGAAAAGAAGTCGCATCATAACGGGATCACGCCGATTGTGCAGTGACCGCAGTCGAATTGGGTCAGGCGTCGTTCGCGCTGCATACAAGTTCGAGAGAGGGTTTGATAGTGGTGGGCGGTAGGAAGCGCGCACCTCTCAGGTGGCGAATTGGAAAAAATCCCGGAAGCCTGCAAATGTAGACCCAAACGGGGCATGGTCATTGCCGGCTGGGTGGTACAAGTACATGCATGATTGCGGTGCGTACCACACGGGGAGTTGTGCGACGGGTACAGCGTGGGCGGCATATCGCACGTCCTTGTCATGCTGGCCGCGCTCAGCCGTCCTAGGATCCTGTACCCGCCACTAAAGGTCGGTGCAGTCGGGGTGCGAAGAGATGCATAGAGCATGCGCCGGCGGGCGTCGCGACGACGCGTTGTTGAGGGGAATCGCGTCGGGAGTTCCCCGGTTTCCAAAAAACTTCGAGGGGTGCCATATCCATAGTGCGGCGTCAGCTGCAGGCTGCAAGTTATCGGTGTATGCACGCATCCTTCATGGCGAAGATTTTGTCAGTACAATCAAGACACCGTGTGAAGCCCACCCGACCTTAGCAGCTATTCTGCTACGCCTTTCACGGGGCTGTTCCGGTGAAAATGAGTAGTCGCAATACTGCGGCGAACCCGAATCCTTCAGCTCGACGGTTACACATCCGCGCACATTTCCGAATGATCCTCCTCTGTTCTGCCACTCAGAAGACACCGCGTAGGCTGAAACCCGTCGAAATCACTGAAGGACGATGTCGGTGTGGGTCTCTTTCACCATGAATCTACTACAACGTCTCATCTATCGCCAACTTGTCGAAAGCATATCTGAAAAAAAACGAGAAGTTACTTGCGGACTTTTCTCTCTCTCTGAATCTCGGCCATATACATGATGAAGCTTGAAGCAGTAGAGCGTCGCCTCGATGTGCGGTGGTAATTCCGGTGGATGGCGTTCGAGTGGATGCCAATCCACTCGGGAGAAAATGCCGGGCCGGAATTCTAAGCGCCCAACAACAAGTGAATACAGAGCGGGCCGGCGCGCGCTCTTTTCCCGAACCACAACGTCCACTGCCAGCGCGCTCTGGCGTTCCCACCCAACGACTGCCCTACGATTCAGGATAAAAATTGAAGATACTTAGCTAGCTCTAAACCCGCGTCGGCATGAACCTTCAGTGCGGATTCAGAGGAAATTCGATTCTCGAATGCAAATCAATATTTCCATGGTTTTCAAGGTGCCCTCGCTGCGATTCTTTCCTCTTGCCCTTTCCAGTGCTTTCAACACGGACGTGGTGCACGGCGCACAGCGAAGCAGCATGAAATTTGCGTGAGTGAATTATTCACGACGGGTTCGACTCCCCGCGTCCGCACTACGAGTGCTCAAGCCCTTTTTCTAAAACAAGTATGTCTCACCCTCCTGCTCCCTTCCTAAACTAATCTCCCATGGGGTATAAAGTTTAGTGGAATGCACAACAATTTGTAGTACCTCACCGGGTACAGGTCGTCCGTCTCGCCTACGGAATGAATAAAATCAAGTTCATTTCTCCAGCGCAAAAGTAAAGGTATACATCGGATGTGGCGTAGGGCACACCGCGAGGCTGTCTGAGGCGTATATCTACATAGCTCGCAGTACGGGGTTCGACTCCCCGCGTCTGAATTAGACTACACTGTTCAACTTTTTGGTCAGCCTCTTCCTTCGAGCTACTAATCTGTCTCGCAGCAACTTATCTTCTTACACCACAGGTAGGAGTTAGAACAGGACCTACGCCACCCTCCCACAATTTTCCAGGTCTTCTGCGTGTGCGTTTATTCCATGCCTTTGGTTTTTTTTTTTTTTTTCATCTAAAACGTGGGTTGGCGTAGGTTGGAACGAAGCAAGAAACTCGAACGTGGTGTAGGGCATATCGTGAGGCTCTCTAGCACGGTAATGAAAATCAGTGTACAGCTCGCAGAACGGGGTTCGACTCCCCGCGTTCGAATGGCTTTGAATCGAGTGTATTGACTTTTTGTGATCTTGGTCCCCCAGAGCCTCGGTTAACGTTTCACATTTCGGATCCACCAACCACTGCCAGTGTCAGTGCTCGCCCTTGCACAAACAAAATATCGGGGCGCCGAGCTTACGGAGCGCAACATCAGTATGCTTGACGACTGAAATATCAACCTAATTTGGGCGGCCCAGGATGAGGTATATACATCGGAGGTGGTAGACGGCACACAGCGAGGGTGCGTGTAACTTTGAACAAGTTTATAACTCGCAGCACGGACTTCGGTCGCCATCGATTTCCAACGTGATGTAGTATTCGGAATACTGGAAGAAATCGGACGCGGTGTACGGTACACCGCGAGGCTCTACTGAACCGGTGATATAGAAGCCTACAACTCGCAGAACGGGGTTCGACTCCTCGAGTCCGAATGTGTCGTACATATTGATAATTTTTATATCTTGCTCTTTCCTTTTGCTCACCCCGACTCAACGGCTCATACAATAGGAATGTTCGTCCCCTGACCCGCGGACACCCTGACCTCTCCGAGTCCTCTACTTTGGCAGTCTTAGGCTCATCGCTTGTCGGTTCCGATTTCAACGCGGGCGTTCTCCTCCCCGAAAATCAACCTCACTTAGCAGCTATACGAATGCATACCAGAAAAAATCGGACATGGTGTACGGTACACCGCGAGGCTCTCTGAAACAGCGAGATAGAAGCCTACAGCTCGCTGGACGGGGTTCGACTCCCCGCGTTCGAATATGTCGTGTATCTTAAGTCTTGCTCTTTCCTTTTACCCACGGACCCAAATACAATAGGAGCACTCATCCCTGACCCCCGGGCGACCTCGCTTCTCTGAATCCCTACTTCGGTCGTCATCGGTTGTGGGCTCGGATTCCAACCCGGATGTTTTCCCCACCTAAAAAAAAAAAATCAAACCTCGCTCATATGTTTCGTACCGAAAGAAATCGGACGTGGTGTAGGGCCACGCGGCGGGACTTTGTACAGGCGGTAGCACGAAATTCACAGCTCGCAGAACGGGGTTCGATTCCCCGCGTCGGAATGTGGAATACAGTAGGATGAGTATTTTTGAACCTGACCTACTCACTCCCAAAATTTTAGTTCGTGAACCGCAGGACGAGCAAACTACGAGTGCGAAAATTCGTTAAGTCTATCTCAGGTACATCTACTTTCTACTTTGAAACCAACCTAACTTACCCACATCTGCAAACGCCTCCCACCCACATAGAGGCCGGGCCGCTACATAGATCGCCGATCACGGAATAGCGTCTGATAGATCCGCAGCTTCCCGATAGGGCTCCATAGAGCCACGTCTCTACCATAGACGTCGCCCTCAATATCGACTCTCCCTCTCTATCTCGCGCTACAGGGCCATGTCCCTTTCTAAGGAATCCCATCTGGCACTGGCAAACCTTCAAGGCTCTTGGACTGAGCCACCACCTAGTACTCCGCACTCTGCCGCTGGCTAGTTCCCTCATCTCGTTTTCACCGCAATGGATTTCGTCCCAAGTTCACAACCCTGGCAAGACGGCGACGACGATCTCGGCTTCCTAACACATCCAAGTGCAAGACTCGGAGCGGAGGATTACGGCCCGCCACTTCACTGTGCGCTGTCGCCAACGTCCCCACTTCGCCGGGGTACTTCTGCTGCTGGCGGCGACGGAGAAGTTGAGATCGTTGGCTCTTCCCAGCCATTCGAGGATGGCGAGGCGTATCTCTGCAGTGTGAGTTGTTTCATTTGGCGCGAGATCCTTGACTGGTGCTAATAAATGTCTTTGATACAGCCCACCAGCATTGCGAGCGAGGGGGCTCTCCACCGACGTCACGGTGGTACTCCGACGCTCTACGGCGCCATTCCAGACTTACCTGTGGCGGACACGAGAATTTGCCGCGGCGCACGCCTTGTACGGCGTGTTCCGCCTACGGTATGTCTGCTTTGACTCACATCGGCGACTGCTTCACGCCTCCTTCTAGGACCTCTGCCCCAGCCCAATCCCGCAGAGTCCAGTCCCGCGCTGCTTTAATTTGGTTCGTCGTGTGACGCCGGGCCCCAGTAAAAAGGTACGCCGAGTCGCCGACAGTGCTATCAAATTCATTTATTACGACTAACAGTCAATTCAGGCCGCAGACATGGAGCGAAAGCGGCAGCGCGCGCGCGATGAGGCCGCGCGCATTGTGAGGAAACTGCGCAATCTCGCCGCGGTCACTATACGACTACGTCGCAAGCATAGAGAGCTTCGCGCGTTCGCAGTAGCTGGTGACCTAGACAATAAAGAGAATGTACCCTAGGCACAATTTGTTATGAATTTACTCAATACCACCTCTGCTCAAAGCAATAGCGCGAGTTTCTGATTCCTGATGATGTCTAGCAAAGTGACAGAGTAAATATTATGTCGGTAACGAGTCGTGGTATCCTAGTTTATATAGACAAAATGCGTGGCCATCCGAGTGTGAATTGAGAAGATATGATTTGTCTTCACCCCATTTCCGTGGAATCAGCATGGCGTTCCGGACGATGCGATCGACGGTGATGATTTCGGCGTAGGGGCGCTGCTGCCGAGTAGAGCGGGTTATGTGATAATATCCGTCGAGAGGATCCGGAGTTCTGAGAGGAGTGAACCATTCAATGTACGCTAAAGGTACACCGGGCTGGAGAGGATAATGTTTGGGGGGCTGAAAAATTACTTTGACCTGCGCGACGCGAAGCCCTGCAAAAAATGAGCACACACATATTTGAAGGGATGTAATTTACCTTCAACGGCAGTACCTGCTGTCCAAGGATTAGCTTCGCCCGTCCGGATGAGAGCAAAATCCTGGTGGGCAGGCTCTTCAGCTTGGCGTTGAATAAAGTTTGCTGGTCGAGGAGCCGTGGCGCGGACCAAGTTTGTAGAATGCCGGGCGCCGACCTCGGGTATTCGAGGGAGCTGGAAGCTGATTCGTTTCCACGTCCCGAACATATCAAATGTATGAGGCTGGAAGCGGCGCCGCGGGTTTACTTTGTCCACGAAGGCTTCCAGGGCGGGGATAAACCGTGAGGCGTTGTGGCCCTGCGGAGAAATAATGTGAGTAGCAGAAACAGCGCGAGTTGCGGGCAGTTTGGCCATTGAAAATTGTTGGCGAGAGACCACCAGGGCGTCCTTGTCAGCGTTTGAGGGCCGACTAACAGCGGTTTGTGAGGGAATGGGGGAAGAAGAGCCTTGGGGCGGCGGCGTGGGGTGTGTTTTTGACTCCTTCCAATCCAGATACGCGGTGAAGCGAGCAACCGCCTCCTGTCGCTCGAGCCAAACAGTCATTTGGTCGATGTAATCCTTCCTGTTGCTGGCTCGGTAAGCATTTTTGGCGTAGTCGATATGGAGACGTTCGGGAGATTCGGTATTAAAGCCATCGGCGGACCCAAAAAGGCGAATTAGAAACTCGTAGTGGTCGAGGGAGTGGATTTTAGGAATATTGAAATGGCTACTGCGCCCTTTGAGGTCGATAAAGATTTGTTTGTTCTCGTGGAAGGCATTCAGCGACTCTCGGAGGCCGAGGAGAGTTTCGGAGGTGTGGGATTGTAGTGACGCAAAGTAGGCAAAGTCCATGAGCCCGCGCACAGCGATCACCATCTCGGGCTCGGCTCCCGCCGCTATCAGCCCCAGGAAAACCTTCTCCATCTCTTTATGCTCCGTGCCCGTCCACTGCGAAACTGAGGAGATACCGTCCTTGAAATGCCGTACACCGGGATGATCAGGCATCTCGCGAAAGCGCCTGTCGACCTCTAGCTTCGTGATAATTTCCGTACACCAGGTCACCAGGTGGTCTTTGAAGACACCTTTGTGGAGTTGATGCAGGAGGTCGGGGGTAAAGGACTGGAAAATGTCGGAATGCGGGAGATTGGCCCAAAACGGGGGGTAGACCGCGCGAATGCCGTCGTCTTCGAAGATAGAATCTTTTTCCCCGGCTTGCTGGCGCTGCATGAGATAAAGAGTCTCCCGAACATCCCGGGGTAGGTGTTCCCGATGGTCGCCGCGCTGGTCCGGGGCGACAGTGCAAATGGGACAGCGATTCTCTTTGCAGCATCCAATCAAGCATTGCTCTGGATAATCCGCGACGTATGCAGCAAAAATTGGCCAGACGTTACGGATGTGGCGATCGGCGCAAACCATCGAGACGCCAGTCTTGCCCGCCTCAACAATAGACTCCATTATCAGGCTCATGCAACGATGGAAGAGACGATATTTTGCGAGGGAGCGCGTATTTTTGTCGAAGCAGGCGAATTTTGGGATGGGGAGGTATCCAATCAAGACGGTCGCATGCGAAGAAACGTTTCGCCGAGTTTCTTTGCCGATATTCCCAATTGTTAGGTATACTGGCCAAGCGGAATTGTCACCGCGGAAATTGGAGAGCATTGTTTTGTCCGACGACAGAATGAGTGGTGCAATAGTGGCTCCGGGAGGAAGTCGTTTCTGATGGTCAATCGGTAAATTTCACATATCAGACGCCACGACTGTAAGATTCCTACCTGTATCTCCCACCACCAGCTCGCCGTCCACATCTCATTCACGACCTCGACCGTCTCTGCAGCGTCCGCATACAATTTCTCGGGAGCGTATCTTATTGCGTGGCGAAATGCAGGGTTTCCCATCAACTCTTGCACGCACTCGACAGGATCCCTGAACCAGAGCTCGTTCTGCTCTTGCCGCATCGTAGCGCCAGTGGGATCCTTTTCCAAATCAGGCAAGTCGCCTTTGGTGTCCATGAGCTTGCAGTGCCATTTAACACCACCGGGCAAGCTATCAATCTTTTCGAAGAAGTCCCTTTTGCCTCCGAAGGACGGGTTGGCGCGTTCACTGATCTGAAAATTGGTGTTGGTCAGTATTTCTCGGCCAGTCCGCGATTCAAGCACTCACAATAGATAGCTTCAGAAACTCATCTGTCGCTGTGTGGCCCACATGTTTAATGAGCCACTTCGCCAGCTGCCATTCGTCATCGTCTCGAAATGGCCCAAGCACCGTCCCGCCCTTCAAGATTTCATCGTCTTCGATAAGCTCAAACATGGTCTTCGCCGAGCCATACGTTGCGCCAGCGCCCAATTCAGAAGCAGCAGGCCGGAACCATTGGGATCGCGAACCCGGGCGCGCAATTGGTGGTTCATCAGGCAACGCCGCATCTTGGTCTGGGTCGTTTTCTTCATTCGAGGTATTTGGATCTGCCGCGCTTGGAAGCTCGTTCTCCAATGGAATGTCGTCCAGCATCGCAGCAAGATCATCCGCACTGGGCAAGTCCGCCAAAGCAAAATCCTCGGCGGGAAGGTCTGCTGGCGGGGCTCTCGCACGGCGGCGACGGGAGGTAAGAGTTTCAGGATTTGTTCCCCAGCGCGCTAAAAATTTGGCTTTGCAGACCGCAGTCTGTAGCTGATGGCGCCGTACGAGGCTTGGGTTTGCAAAACCTGTCTGGCAAAATATGCAGACAGCCATGGTGAGCTCCGGAGGTGGGGTGCCGGATTATGGTGTGCGCATCAGCAACGCGATCCACGTTTCAGGTCGGTCGCCTAATTTTTTACAGAGTCCGATCTTTTCCTTCCTTACCACCATGTCCACGCCACGCCTCGCATTTCCAGCGAATCCGCGTCGCCCTGCGGCAACAGGAAGGGGCGAGCGCGAGTCTCAAGTGACGCCTGGACTCAAAGCTCTCCGTATGTGCCCTTTGCCCACTGCATCTCGACGATTTTCTGATGCGAGCACTTTTTTTAGAGGATCAGCAAAAGAAAAACAAGGAGAAGGCGGACAAAGCGAAGGCTACTCGCCAGGCCAACAAGGCTGGAGCAGGTGCTCCCCTCACGCCGACCACCGCACAAAATCGATCGCCGCTGCAGACACCGCTGCCCCGCCCTGCGCAGGCCACACCGCCCGCCCCTTTCGGCCATTTTCGGCCTCGTGTTGGGCCCGGGGCTTCTCCTTCCGCCACGCACCACTCTTCTCCGCTGGCACCCCGCCGCACCGCGCCATCAGGCCTGAGCTATACCAGCACGCCGGCATCCTCCGTCCCCACCCAAGCCCGCCCGCCGCCGACCCCCCTTCCCCAAAACTATGAGCCGAGATATCCCGATTACAGTTCGAGGCACTCACGGCCGTCTTACCCTCAAAATAACGAGCCGGAATACCCAGATTACCGCCCGCTGTCTGCCTCCGACGCGGATGGCCTCAATCTCATCACCCCAGCGCACTTCCGCACGATAATGCAGACACTGGGTCCGGAGGCGCAAGCCCAGATGCAGGACATCGTCAATATGAAATGTGAGTGCTTCGATACCGTCATAAAATCCATCTAACCTTTTGCTATAGTCCCGACTAGTGTCGAGTACGGGGAGCCGGACAGTGAACAGTTTGAGTACGGTTTTATGGAACCTGAGGGTGCACCTGCGGGGGCGCAAGACGCCGATGCAGGTACGGATGTAGTGTATTTCTTTCTCTCGCTGTCTAATGTTATTCTGTAGGGGACAGCACCGCACCTGCGGGGGAAGACGACGATGCAGGTATGCATAAAGTCTATCCCCTTCCCTCCTGCTGATATCATCCTGCAGGGGACGAGCGACCATGGAATGCCGCCCAAACTACAGACAATGCGGACGACGATGACGACCTTCAAGTCCACGCCAACGCGCAGAGCTCACTTCAGGCTAGTAGATCCTGCCGTCTTCAATACCTATACTGACATTGCTTAGGTTGAAGTCCACGACGTCGTTGTTCGGCGAAAGCAGAAGCGGAAACGTACTGTTGTTCAGGTATGTTCCTCTCGTCGGACTTTAATATATAATATATAAGCTGATTCATTGAAGGCCGATACAGATACAGAGGATGCTCCTCCCTCGGGCAAAAGTCGCAAAAAACGCTCTGGTAACACTCAGGCGTCCCGAAGCATCAAGGACCTTCCCGGGGATCGTCGCCGCATTGTCGAAGCCGGCTACATCTTGGTGCAAAAGGCCGTCTGTCTCACCACCCCTTGGCCCACAGCTAGCCCTTCCGGCGATCCAGCTGCCGATGATGATGAGTTCGAAGAGATCATCGAGAATGCCTGGGACGATAGCGTCGATGACCTTGGCCTCGACCCCGAGGAGTACAACGCGAAGGAGATCTCGGCCAAGGAACGTCATCTGGCGAGTCGTCATTTTTGTCCCCGCTCAATACATTAACCTGTTTTCCAGCTTCGGTCGCGAATTTCACAGGTCCGCAATAATATTATGACGGAGGTCGACAAATTGGTCGCAATCTGTTTCAAATTTGTCGACGTCAAGAAGTTGGGTGATCCTACCCCCGAAAACATCGCAGAGGCGGAGGGAAAAAATCGCCAGCTCGTGGCGGACTTGGAAGGATGTTTCATGTACAAGGTACGTTTCTTTGGCCGTCATGTATCCGGCGCTGATATTCTCTAGGTCCCCACCGACACGTCG
Source organism: Mycena metata (assembly GCA_029378385.1). Taxonomy (NCBI): domain Eukaryota; kingdom Fungi; phylum Basidiomycota; class Agaricomycetes; order Agaricales; family Mycenaceae; genus Mycena; species Mycena metata. The sequence goes on from JARKIB010000021.1 coordinate 845,872, forward strand.
GACATCGGCACTATCGGTCGCCACTGTGTCTTCCAGCAGCTTCTCAACGCCGCCTTCTTCGCCGAAAAAGGGATAAACCGCCGTGCATTCTACTTCGCTGGCATGGATGAGCTGCCGTTGGAGACGTTCGGGCTATTCATGGATGCTGTAAGAGTTTTGAGCCTGCGTTGAATTGGTGCTGATAATCTTGGCCTAGGTGGTGTGCGGCATCGATAGGTACAAGACTGGCCGTTACAAGATGGTCGACTTCGATGCCGAGCACTACGCACATATACACAAGGAGTCGATGACGTTCCTGCGGGCGTGGGTCTCGGAATATCAGAAGGATGTCCACCCGGTCAATTTAGCTCAAGAATGCCTTCGCGACTTGCTCACCGCCGCTCGGTATGTGTCTAAAGTCCATCTTCATGCCTATTCATCTGATTGCAATGTTGCCTAGCAAACTGGTGGAGGCACCAGCAGAGAAGAACCCGAGTCGTCGCGCCATGTTTCCGCTTCATGTATTTTCTGTTTAGTAGTACATGTATCGGACAACGTGATTGACGCGTAATTTGAAAAATATTTATTTATTTCTGCCCATCATTCTATCGATGCCTACGAGTACCCGGTGTGTGTAAAGAGCGCTCAGTGCATTCATAGAGACTGTCGCTATCATGGGAAGCCAGTGCTCTGTAGCTCTACGGAGTTCTATGGCTCTATAGCGCTACTGATCTATTGATCTACAGACGTCTTTGATAGAGACGGCCCTCTTTGATCGATGGGTACATGTCTATGGACCTACTACTCTATGGGCCTCTCCTTGGTGCTACATAGACATGTGGTGTTTTCCAGATGCAGCTTGAGCCTAGGAACAAATACATCGGACGTAGTGTCACACTGCGGGGTAGACTCGTTACCAGTCTGCGCTATGGCAAAAGAAGTGATGAGGTTGGTTTGCCGTAGGCAGACTGGTACAACTCGGGCCACGCCAAAGGGCTGTGCCCGGAGTTTGAATTTTTTGGCGGGCGCCGAGGGTGCCGATCGGGTGGCTGTGTTGAGCCATCAATTTCCCGCCAAAATCAGCATTTTCACAGCTCACGTCTGAGGCATAAAAATATATTCTGAGGAGACAAAAATCAAGTTCAACGGCTCTAAATCACCGATTTTTGAAAAGGTTTGGTGAGACCCCATAAATTGAGCAAAATCCAGCTTCGGGGAAATTTTTCAAACTCCGGGCACAGCCCTTTGATCAAGCCCGAGTTGCACCAGTCTGCCTACCGCAAACCAACCTCCCCATATTTTTGCCGTAGCGCAGACTGGTTACGAGTCTAACTGCGGGGCTGCTTGGACACTGCAGGTTTATAACTCGCAGAACGGGGTTCGGCTCCCCGTGTTCGAATCAAGAATTTGTGCGCTCCACGCTTTTTATTTTCCCGTTCTTTCCTTTGCTCACCCCGACTCAATACACTAGCATAATACGGATCCCCGTCCTTGATCCCCGGTGACCCTCGGACAGCCCGACTTCTCCCTCCTTCGGTCGTCATCGATTGTCACCGCGATGCTATTCGTTCTCCCCACCTAAAAATCAACCTCACTCACCAAGTGTACGAATACTAGAAGTATGACGGTATTTATCATTAAATATTATTTACTTTCATTGGAAGTACAACTGAACGTAGCCCGGGTGCCAGATTTACTGTGCATGTGCTGCACTGGATGTACATGTGCACTGTTCAATGTGGACTGTGTGTATTGATATTATTTAACGAAAAAAGCTTTTATATAGAAGAAATCAGACCTGGTGCACGGCGCACGGCGGGACTTTGTAAAGGCGGTAGCACAAAATTCAGAGCTCGCAGAACGGGGTTCGATTCCCCGCGTCCGAATGTGGAATAGCTCTGGGTTACACTGAAAGCCTCTCAGCCTTCAGGGCACGCCCGCAGTCCCCAAGCCACTGAAACTCAAATAAAGGTGTCACAGTGTGTACCTTCCTGCTTCAACGATTCAACCTCGCCTAACTGCCTCACCGACGGGTTAAACAATCGGACGTGGTGCGACACACAGCGAGCATCTCTTCTCGATCGTGGAAAGACAATGAAACTCGCAGAACGAGGTTCGACTCCCCGCGTCCGAATTGACGTGGTTCTCAAGGGTTTTTGCTTCTGGTACAGTCATTCATTCTTCTTAACTCGCAAGTAACTGAGGAACCAAGCAACCTCCGCGTGTCCTCCCGGAGCTCCCAAAACACGTCAACCACATCAAGGTATCTGCCTATGAATTCGACCTCATTCGACTGACACAAGAACACACCAGATAAGTGCGCGGAGCGAGCATTTCTTCGTAAACCGCGAGCGCATGAAACTCACAGGACGGGGTTCGACTCCCCGCGTCCGGATGGATGTGCATCAGGAAAAACCAAAATTCTATGATAGAACACGGCCTTTTATGGGGGTCTTCCATGGTCTATGGGTGTCTATGAGGCAACCCCCGGCTCTATGAGTGTCTATGGGGAGCTATGGATGTCTTTCAATGTACCCGCACTGTTTATGGCTTTCTTTGGCCGTTGATTGATGCGACATGATTGTGAATATGTAGTCTAATGAGGGTGAAACCATGCTAGCCGGTGAGTTGCATTGAACCAAGCTCATGCATCAGGAAAACTAAAATGCTATGATAAAACACAGCCTTTTATGAAGGTCTCTGATGGTCTATGAATGTCTATGTGTCAACCACCTTTTTTGGAAAGTCCTTGTTCTGAATTGTTCTGGCCTTCAAAACTGTCACATCCAGGAAATGATTCCATATTTTGTGCTTCACTTAAGCTGTTGAAGGAAAACTCGTGCTAAACAACTCTTATAGCTCTTTTCGAGTTTTTGGTTTGGGGTCTATTTTCACATCTGCAAATATATGCCTTTGTGAGAAATTTGCTGAGTATCTTGCTAGAGAAGTATTCATGCCCAGATGCTTTCAGCAGAGGAGATGTGGATGGGACTACTTGAGAGAAGTAAACTGACCTGGAGATAAGAACTTACATCCCTATCAGAGTGGCGTTGACCCACCTATATGGTGTCTTAGCTCAGTTAGTAGTGGATCCAACTCCGTATTTTGTCCGAACTCACCAGGTCGCGAGTTAAAAGCACTTTACTTTAATTAGAACTTTAATTACATTAGATACCTTGACCAAGTCATGATATGAAGTCCCTTAGCGAAAAGTAACTAAGTTCACATTCAGATGGGAAAACACCTTGAACAGTAAGGTAAGTAAGTAAGCACAGTAAGAAAAGGCGTGAGTAAGGTTGGTGGTGGTGACAGAAACTTTGTATCTCTGCATTACATGCGGTATAATGTGTTTTTACTGTCACTTTTGTGTGTCTTTTAAGCCACTGTGAACCAAAAAAAGTTGACAAAATCTCATAGAAAGTAGGCCAGTTTCATAGAAAACAGGGGTTTATGGGTGTCTATGGGTGTCTATGGAGTTGACCCCCCCCCCCTCCCACCTTGCTATCATAGACGCCCATTGTCTATGACGTCTATGGCGTCTATGTGGGTCTCTGTGGGTCTATGGGGCAGTTTTGGTTTTTCCTGATGTGGTTCTCGACGGTTTTTGAATTTTGCTTCTCTTTCCTTTGGTACAGTTCATTCATTCTTCTTGACCCACCAACCAAGCAACCTCCTCGTGTTCCGGAGTTCCCAGAACACAACGACTAAAATAAAGGTGTGTGTTTCCAGCCAGGGCTGCCGCCCGTTGCCGTTGCGACGGTTCAACGGCAGCCGTTCGACGGGTGCCGTGCCCGTTCCGTCGGAGATTTTGCGTGTCCAAAAACGGCCCGTTGAAGGACGGGCCGTAACGGCAAGCCAACGGCACACGGGTGTATCATAATATTTTAGCTTTGAATCGTGTTACAAGTGGTCTATTGGCCCACTTTTATGCACCTTCACCTCGCTGTGAGTCCTTCCTACACTGTTGGGACCTAGAAGAGTTGTACTGACGCCTGCCGAGACTGCCGTACCTCCATTCCGCTTTAGGAAAGACTGGACATTTTGACGGAAAAGTTTGTCTAGTTCAATAGACAGGTGAATTGTGAGCTGAAAGAGCAGTAAGTACCCCAATGTAACCCCAATGGATGTTACATTACTATATACATCATGTAGACCTGACATTTCGTTCAAACAGAACACCCCAACAATATTCAACCTGGTTGACCCGTTGCCACGGCCGCGACGGCCGTCCCGTTGACCGTCCCGTACCGTCAGGGATAAAAAATTCGAATCGACGGGCCGTAAAATGACGGCCGTGCCCGTCACGGCAACGGGTGGCAGCCCTAAAATTCCAGCTGGGACCTGGATTCGACTAAGGTTTGGCCTCGTCTAGCTGCCGCACCGACAGATTAAACGTTCGGACGTGGTGTGCGGCACACCGCGAGCATTTCTTCGTAATCGTTCAAAATCGTGGACCTCGCTGAACCTCGCTGAACGGGTTCGACTCCCCGTGTCCCAATAGAAATGATCTCGGAAGCTTTTTCCATTTTGTACAGTTCATCCACTCTCCTTAACTCACAAATAGCCACAGGAACACCGACCAACTAACTCCGGATCCCCGTCGTTTCCCGGAGTTCCCAAAGCGTCAACTAAAATAAGAGTGTGTGTGCCTACTTGACTTGGAACGTGACTCGTTCACAAGCGCGGATTCGACCTCACTTGACTGACACACCGACAGGTTGAACTATCGGACGTGGTGTGCGACACAGAGCGAGCATTTCTTCGTAATCGTAGAAAACCCGCGCGAAACTCGCAGGACGGGGTTCGAGTCCCCGCCTCCGAATTCGGGAATCGCATACTTCTCTTTTTGGCAACTTGATTTTGTGTCGATGACTCTGCCCCACAGGTCCCAAAAGTGGGAACCCAACCCAATCCTTCCCAAACCGCTTCGCAGTCGGACTTAATTCAAGCAGCCCTCATCCCCCGGTCACACCCACTCAGGAATCAACCTCACTTAGCTGCTGCACCAACAGGCCAAATACTCGTTTCAACGTTGTAGCTCGCTGAACCGGGTTCGATTTGCCGTGTTCGAATATTTCGTGTCTTCGCTCTTTCCTTTTGCTTCCCCCGACTCAACGTAACTCATACAATGGGAGTAGTCGTCCCTTACCCTCGGACAGCCTGACTTCTCCGAGTCCCTACTTCGGTCATCATCGGTTGTCGGCTCGTTTCAACGCGGATGTTCTCCTCCTCGAAAATTAACCTCCCTTACCAAGTGCGAAACCTCGGTATGCTTTACGACTGAAATGTCAACCTGACTTAGCCGAATACATCGGACGTGGTGTGCGGTACACAGCGAGGCTCTTGCCAAATCTGCGACGGGGTTCGACTCCCCACGTCCGAATGCGTGGTGAATGTTTCACCTTTTATTTTTTTCTCCAAAATTTGGATCTAATCTGACTCAACGTACTGCGTCCTTTCCTTTCGATAGTATAGGGTTTAGTGCAACACACAATTTGTGATACCTCAGGTCGATTCAAGAGGTCTCCACAGGTCGTCATCGTTCGTCGGGATTCCTCGACCACGAAATGAAGAAAACCAAGCATTCCGAAGAAGAGGTGATCACCCGACCTCGAATCGAACAAGGGTTTCCTGCTCAACTTTTGAAAAGAAACACCCAAGTGGTGCAGGTGCACTCCATGTGCTATCAGATGTTCCTATCCATATTTATTGTGGGCTTTTGTACAGACTCAGTTCGAGGCACAGTAAAATCGTGAGTTGAAAAAACAAGGGAATAGTGGCATCACCCGACCCCGAATCGAACGGGCCTCTTAACCACAGACATAAGTGGTGCAGGTGCACACCATGTGCTATCGGGTGTTCCTATACTTGTTCCTTCCATGGTCATTCCTTAAGCTCAAGGCAGAATACATTAATCTTCGGGAGAAAACATGCAGCAACGGCGATGTTATCACCCGACCCCGAATCGAACGGGTTCCCTACTTGACAATTGGGTGTATAGAGCAAGATATGTTGGGCAGGTGCACACCATGTGCTATCGGGTGTTCCTATGCCAAAATTTCCAGTGGCTATACATGACTCAAGATAAAAGAACAAGAAAACTTGAACCATGCACCACCCGACCCCGAATCGAACGGGATTTCCTGCTTAAACTCCGTGCAGGACGATGTAAGTGGTGCAGGTGCACACCATGTGCTATCGGGTGGTTGTATACCTACATTTTCACTTGGCGACCTTGCTTGATCTCGATGCGGATGCAAGTCAATGTTGAAGAAGACAAAAAGAGCGACGGACTAAGGATCTATCACCCGACCCCGAATCGAACGGGGCTTTCCTGCTCAACCTTTCTAAATACACCCTAAGTGGTGCAGGGGCACACCATATGCTATCGGGTGTTACAATACTGATTCCTTGTGTGCTCATTATGCATCTTCAGTAGAATAAATTCATGTTGAGAAAGAAAAGAGAGGGGCGATCTTATCACCCGACCCCGAATCGAACGAGTTTTCCTGCTCAAAGCTAATGAGAGTTACGGTGCAACGGGTGGTGGATTGAAGTAAAGAGGTGTTCTCCACACGGGGGAGAACTCCCGTTTATATACTGTAGACTACGTCGGTACCGAGATAGCTCGGGGAGGAACCCGAGGCTCGGCAGTTTGAGTTGATCCCGGCACGAAAGATTCCGGTGATGGGTTGAGGTTCAATTTCCATCACAGTCTTCAGACGGGGTTGAACGTCACGTTGAACCCCCACCATCAAGTTCCCGCGTCATTTTGCGCTGTTTCTTAGAGAGCGTCGAGCATTCCAGGAACTCCATTGTCCACGCATAAACGAGAAAGTTGGGGTCGCGTCAAGGGGACCTTTTCTTCAGTCCGAAACGGGCGACGTGACTCTGGGCAGCAATGATTGGGTACTGTCAATGCTACATCGTGGATGAATAAATGCGGGTTGGCAGCACCGCCTGTCCTTAATTTTTGAATCACGGAACTTTTCGGAACGAGTTGCCTCGTAATGCCATACGTAGATCAATTGATCGAATTTCCTTTCTCTTCGCACCGTCATGCAGCAGGAAAAACTTCCACCTCTTCCGCCTTTTCCCGCGATCTTGAGCCTTGCTTGCTACCACTGCTTCAAGGATGAAGTTCTTCCCTCTCGATGTAGTGGATGTCTCCGAATCTCGTATTGCAGTCCAGGTACGACGGTTGAGTGGCATTTTATCCGGGATGCAGTCGAGGCTCATGGCTGCAATCATAGAATGCCAGAAAGTCTGCAAAGACCTCAATTCATTTGTTAATGTCCTCATACAGCTCACCAGGTGGATTGGAAAATACACAAACCTATGTGTAAGGCCCTCAGCGCAATCGAGAAAAGCAATCCCATCGCAGCCGCGATGCTTCTGTCCGCCGTACCCAGCGAGCCAACCACCGATGTGAACGTTCTAAACGACATATCTGCGAGGCAGATCTCTAGCATCCTTGATTTCTGCCGGCGCTCTGTGCAGAGGTATTGGCTGGGCGGCGTTGTTTTACCCATGCTGACGTTTCGAAGTAAGTTAACCTTGTTGCAGGAGGAACTAGTCATGTTTGAACCGCGGTGTATGGTCTGGTAAGTCATTCCGCACATATTTGTCGCGCCACTGACCCTACTGCGCAACACAGCACACGCACGGACCAAATTATTCGAATGGAGGCCGCCATGATGGGCGCGACCATCGACAATTCCAGACGTCTGATTCCGTGTCCACAGTGCAACCTGAGCTTCTGCTGCTCAACTGCGCACTGGAAGGCTGCTCGCGCGCTGCACCACGGTCCCTGTGAGGACGCGGATTATGGGCATGCCGGTCTTTCTCAGTGCGAGATCAATAGAGAAATGCACGCACACATCAAGTTTCAAGCCACCTTGGTAGACAAGGATGGTCATTTCCAGCGGCTCAAATGGGCCCCGCCGCGTGTTAAAGCTGCGTGGAGATCATTGGCAGCATCGTCCTGGGAAGGCCAATTTGAGGACGAGGTGCGCACGTTTCTCCGTGTTCCCGCGTCATTCCCACTGGCTCCGTGGATTCGAGCGGCGTCTGACGATCTCACCATGCCGATGACTATATTATACGGTCTCGAGAAGCTGAACGATGATAATGGGTGGACGCGGAAACAAACACTTACCATTCACGTCAGTCTCTTCGAATGTTGTCCTTCCCGATCCTGACAGGTAACAGATCATCGGCGCCAACCCTATAGAGGCCAACGGCGCCATGGTCTTTGAAGAAATACTCCACCGTCTACCCGAAGTAAAGATCCTGAAGGTGCGGGGAGTTTTCATGTGCGTGGGGGCAGTAACTGATGTTACAATAGGTGGTTTTGTGTGGTCCAGACGTGCCTCGAGGCAGCCCTGCCCAAAAGATGTTCAGCCCTGCAATGTGCCGGTATGTCCCGACTTATTTCCCTCGGCTAAACTTAATTCCATTTCAGTATTTGTACCCAGCGTGGTAGTAAGCATATCCAGGAGCGCGCCTCCGAGTGAGTCCGCCCACCTTCGTATTGAAGTTACGAGTACTCAGATTGTTCTTAGCACGTACCATCAGTTCATGGCAAATAAAGGCAGCGAATTTGAAAAGCCCGATCTTTGTATCGCCTTCAACTCCGGGGCGTCCGTGGTATCGTTGCATACGTGGCCACCAACCTTCAAGGTTCTCGTTGAGCGGAAGATACCAACTCTGTTTACTGTGCGTTGCTTTAGTGCGAATGAAGCTCTGATTGATAACAACCTGGTACAGGCGTTCTCCCGCGAGGAGGCAGAAGGCGAGGCGGCGCTGCTGCGCGCCGCCGGCGCAACGCTCCATCCCGACCTTGGGCCCGCCAAAAATCCGTGGGGAAGCATGAAACTTCGTCCTGCCCATATGAAGTTGTACGGCTTCAGCGCGGATAGCGGATGGCTGGCGGGTGGTTTCAGCTTCACGGCATGAGCGCAAGGCCCTCTGGTGCCGGCTGTGATTCAACAACGGCAAGTCGTACACTCGATCCATCGACGCAGAAGTGAATTGCCTGGATATATATAGGAGTTGTTCTATCGGTCAAGATTTCTACACGTAGTTTGTCGGCGAAAAAGCTCTATTGCCTAGTGTTCTACTCGAAGTCGAAACTCGCTTCTGCAACCAAGTCACTCCGTATCCCCAACCTTATTTTGACGCCACTTGAAAAAGCCCACGCAAGTTTTGTCTCTGGATGCATAGTACAGTAGAAGTACAACAACGTTAACAACAACGCAAAAGAACCAAGTACATAGTAGTGCATCGACGTCTCCCCGCTTTACGCCGCAGCGCCAGCCCCCGCCCCCGCAATCCTCCCAAACACCACCGCCTCGAGCAGCGACGAGCCCGCGAGGCGGTTCCGCCCGTGCACGCCGCCGATGAGTTCGTCCGCGGCGTAGAGGGGGATGTCGGGGTCGGTGGCATTGGGCGTCGACGGCGAGGCCGCCATCGCCTGGTGCGAATTCGAGTTAGTAGAGGAAATGGAATGAATGGAATGAGGAGGGAAAGGGGTTCGGTGACCGTGTAGGGCGCGGTGTTGGCGGTGTCTGCAGGGCCGTGAGCAAGAAAGCACAGTACTAGAAGTAAGACGCACGCGAACTAAACGGATCCCCAGTGGCGCCATACCCCGGGTATACTCTCGAGCGGGGTGCCCGCGTCCTGCGCAAACGCGCTCGCGCCGACGTATCGCTTCAGGAGTCCCTTGGATACGTAGAAATCACCTGCGACGTGCGTCTAGTCAACCGTAAAAGCAGGCCACGCACAATGCTTCCTCACCTCCCCCCCGCCGCGCGCCCAGAACGGTGTCGAACAAAAGACATGCACACGAGCGACGCGTACCATGCGGGTATGGAATCGAGGGCAACGCTCGACGCGAGTCGGGAAACAAGCACGTGTGAGCCAGCGGGGGAGGAGCGTAGGTGGAAGCAGAGCGACTGTAGCGGGGCGAAGCTTGCCAACGCGAAACAAAGTGAGGTGTACGAGCCGAGACGGAACGCGAGTGGGCGGCCGCAACGAAGGACTGTGTGCACCGGTGGCCAAACGAACGCGGGCGAATATCGGTTGCGCGCGTCAAGTGGCCCACAATCTCCCCCTCCGAAGCACATGGGCAATCTTCAAGCGCGCGAGCGAATCACCTCCCTGGGAGAGAAGCGAGCCAGCGTCGCTCGAGAGGAGGGTAGGTGAGCCGACATACACCTTAAATGGGCGATCCACGACGGTGCAGAAGCACGATGGCCGAGGGTAGTCTCTCAAAGACAGACGCTTCAACATTTAATCTCGTTCCTCGCTTGTTGAAGTCTGTTGATTACCGCGGGGGTCCGATCGCAGTAGCCGCTTATTATGTAATTGCGGACTTTCAATTTTCACGTGCCCCATCATTCCGCGGGAAACTACCTCTTTGACGCGTTCTGCCAGCCCGTTGAGCACCAGAGGACGCGACCCACACTCCCGTGGCACACTAGGTGTGATACCAGCAATAAAATCGTCATTTTGTTTGGAGGCGCCGAAGCTCGAACCGGATCCAACAGTTGCAATGAAGCCTCTTTGTTCATGCGCAGGCCGTCAAGCGGTCGATTCGATGCTCTAGTGACTTTTGTAGAAAGCCCACTGAATTCAGATTGCTACATTATTCACCCATTTCGGTGTGTTCTGAGGCCATTTTGTTGGTATCAAGTGGATTTGCATTGGCCGCCTTGACTTCCTTCAACTTTCAAGAATTCCTTCCAACTCAGTCTCTCAGTTGGCGTTGGGGATTATTAAACCAAATCTATTCTGGAATCGTAGTATGGAAGGACACCAAGTGTATTAGCACGCCAAAAAAAAACGGCGCGGCGGCTCCTGCACATGAACGATGCACGGGTACCGAAGGTACCAAAGAGCTATACAACACACGCGCGTCGTGGTCCGGGTGGCTGGCGCGACGCTTGCGACAGGTTGCGTCATCACGAAATCGACCGGGAAGGCAGGCAATGATAGGAATGGGTACGAGGGCGTTGGGCGGCAGTAGTCATAGAGATGGTGACTAGAAGGCTTACGGGGTGCGGAGAATGGAGGGGAACGGAGGAGAGAGTGGAGGAGTGAAGGAGGATGGGTCGGGAATGTACGGTAGCGCCGAGTTCGCGCGAAGCCGAGGGGATGCGCGCGGGGCTGCGTGCGGAGGTGTAAACGGCGCGTACACGGCGAAAGCGATGCCATTGTCGTGCGCCGATTCCGCACAGGCTCCTTGTGCGAGAGTGGGGGGCGACAATGAGGGCGGCGATTGAGGGAGAAGGATTGAATGTAAGGTAAAAGAGTCAGAAGGCAAGTACGCACCGTGTTTTCCTTCTGTTAAAACAACGCTGACGACGTTCCCCGCGCCCAGCGTGCCGCATCACGAGGTCGGGTGTATGGGTGGGTAAATGAATTATGGGAATGGGGCGGGTGCGCGGTACACGCACCTTGTTGGCGCACATACTCGTTCTCTCGTCACTCCTCTCGATATCGGTGTGTTATGAGTGCCGATTATGGACTTGCATCAGCAGAGAAACTCGTAGATAGTGTCGGGGCAAAAATTCTAGATGGCGGCGAGGTCTTTTGTCTGTGTGCTTCTCAAGTGCTTCTTAGAGTGCGAAAGGGAAGTCCGAGTGGGAGAGTAAGAGAAATAAGAGTGGAAACACCGCCGGAGGTCCAACTTAGTTCCCATTAGCGTCCGCTAGAGCTTGTAAAATGTAGAAGTGAGTATAGTGTAGGTGACAGCGTCGCAGCGATGCAGAACACGGGTTTCGGCGTTTCTTTCGGGACGGCCGGCCTGGAGAAAGTCTGAGAAGTGAGGAAAAGCATCTGGGAGGAGAAATAGGGCAAAGTCTGAGCGAGGGATGGAGAAGAAACGCGTCGTTGGTGCTGCGGAAAAGAAGCGCGCTGAGGCACGTGCCAATTGAAACTCCGCAATTACATAATAAGCTTCTACTGCGATCGGACCCCCGCGGTAAACACAAGACTAGGCCGAGGGTGAGAAGGGTTCCCGAGCCTCGACCGCACAATATAGAGAAGACACGCGTTCCTGGAGAAGGTAACGGAAAAGGTGAGGATGCGCGGACGTCGCATGCAGATATGCAGCGAGCATCTTCATCCCTCCCGGCGATGTACAAGCATCCCACCACCGCCGACGCGAGGATGCGCAAACAAGGGTAGGCGGGGGCTTGTGCGCACGCGCTGGCACGATGCGCGTCGCAGAGTGAGGAGGAACGATGTCGCGCGCGGCGCAGGCGGGCGTGATGGGCGTCAACGTGAGCCCCATCTTCATCTTTATCCGCTTGTCGCAGCGGGAGGCAGGCTTGGGTGTGCGAGGGAACAATGGTGCGGAGGATAGTGATGTGCAGGCTTGGGCTTGAAGCCAGAAGCCCGTGGTACCAAGCCAGGGCTTCACAAGCCAAGCCAAGCCAAAATGCTGGCTTGCGCGGGCTTGGGCTTCTGGTTTCAAAATCTCAGGCCCAAGCCAAGCCTCGAAGCCCTGGCTTGCTGGGATCAGTATCCATCAGGGGACAGTGCCTGCCGAGGGAGGCCGCGATCAAATGATGGAATGTCGGGGGTGTCCGGCAGCCCCTATCTATGATCTTCCCTCCGCTAGACATCGCGGGAGGCCGACAGCGAACACGGTAACTGCAGATCCTAACCCACGGTGTCTGAATAAAGCCAGCTAGGGACCTCTTGCGGTGCCACATCAGGATATGATCCAGCCGACTATTACTTACCTGTTTTTTGCGGTTAAATGAGAAAATTGTGTTGCGATGGAATTAGCCTTGGTGATTGGACAGTTGTGTGTATTCCTGAATGATATATTGTCCCAACAAGCACTGGGGCACTCAGCCGCTATGTTGGGTGCTAAAATTTATTTTATTTTGGTGAGCATCCGCTGGAATTTGGCTGGATCTGACGGACATTCAGTGGATTCTGGTGGACTTTCGTATCGATAGAACTTGTGGATGAGAGTGCTGATGCTTTTTAGCCCCCGAATAACATTTTTCTGCATTTCCGAACCGTGGGAAAATTACTTGACCAAGCCAGGGCTTAAGCCAGAGCCAGGGCTTGGCCTCGCAGGCTTGTGGCTTTGGCTCTGGTTTCAGTTCTAACGAGCCCAAGCCCGGTCAAGCCAAGCCCAAGCCCTGGTTTCTGGGCCAAGCCAAGCCCGCACATCACTAGCGGTGTCACGATTCGATTCAAATCTTATCGTTCCAACGCCATCTGAAGCTGTTGCCAAACAGGAGCACACAGATAAGATAACGGCGGACGAGACCCCTAAGTCTGAGCCAGAACGGGAAGAGACCCCTGAGCCCGAGCCTATACCTGAAAAGGGATACGGATTGAGTGTGGAACTAGTCGAGTTCGAGGACCTGAACTACGACGACGAGATCTTCAACACCCCTGAAGATCAACAGGAACAGATCTTCGGCATCTCCGAAGATCAAGACGAACAAACCTTCGGCCAGGAGTCAGCCGAAGGCGACAACTCCGAAGTCTCGGAAGAAGAGATGCCGGAGCCTGAGTCAACCCCCGAGAGTCGAAGCCGAGCCCAGCTACAAGAGTGGCTCGACGCTCTCAAGCAGATCACATTCGGCAGCCAAGCCGGAGACGTAGAAGCCGGCAACCTGCTAAGGCAGAGACTGGCCGAACTCGAGCAGAAGGTTCTCCAGGAAGAAGCCGAAGAGAACCAAGCCGCCGACCAAGGGATCACAGAAGATATAGATCCTGAGGTCGAGGATCTCGTAGACGCCCAGAATGATAAGGGTGATAACGAGATAACAGAACGGGCACAGGTCGAAGTGCCGAGGCGCCCACAAGCGTCTAAGATAGTGGAAGCGCCCAAGCGCCTAAACTATATCATGCTACCGGAAGAAGTCCCTCGGACAGAACCGGTTAAAGGCAAGAACCGGAAGGAGATAGACAATCTCTTCCGAAGGCTATTAGAAGAAGATAGCGATGAAGATAACGAGACGGAGGAAGAAGCCGAAGCACGGCTTATCGCAGAGAACAACGCGCGATGGGAACGGTGCTTAGAATACCGAAGGAAGTACTGCGAGGAATACGGCAGTAACGGCAGCGACGATGATGAGCCAGAGCCGCCGCAGGACTTCAGAGGGAATACAACGTACGAGGACGACCCCTCAGACGACGAAGAGTTCTACAACAGGAACTCAATATGGGAATAGAAGATATCCCTATTAGGACATGGCACCGCCATTGTAGATTAAACGGGAACACAGTCTTGCGCGACACATACTGTCCGCTTGGGACAATCCGCAGTGACTAGTCACGCGTGACGCTCCAGGAGCGCTTCACCAGAAGACATGGCGGGACACAGAAGGCCGTACACCGACAGTACCGCCCGACAGCTGTCGCCTGCCATACAACGCACACACCGATCACGGGAATACAGAAGCCCTACGATCGAAGAAGCACCAAGGACACATGGTGTTAATAGAAGACCTTGATCGAGGGACCGATCGACGAAGAACCCGCACCCACATGGCAAGACACACGCCAAGGTGCATGATGGATATTATTGGCTCACAGACAAAGCCTCGGACAAAGGATCAGTGGAGACGACGAGAGAACTCCCAGCATACAGAAGTAAAGGCGTATGCCGATCCATGAAGACAGGCTGGACGCCAGGAGCCGCAGCAAGTATATATTAAAGGACGCACGCTACACGCACGACGAAGGACAGCATAACGCATGCTTAAAGGTATTGCTCACAGGAGCACACGAGGCTACGAACAATTGCCACGCAGTCGCTACCATATTTAGTAGTTAGTAGTTCACACCTAGACAGTATAAGTACGACTAGTTAGTAGAGTATTCTGTACCCTCCCTAGTCGTTTATTCGATCATCTTTACGAAGCCTCTGGCTGGACTAAGATCTCACTCCCCAATCCACTATCTCAGTATAGCTGGACGAGATTAGATTACCAGGGCTTTGTCTGTGACAAGCGGAGGAGGAATGAGGTTGCCTTCTTCCTGTTTTATCGCCCCTAGACCTTCCATGTGCTGCCTGTCCCGCCCAAGCCCCGAGAAGGACGCTGGGCCGCCACCGACACCGACACTGAGGCATGGTTAGCGGCCTCGTTCGGTGTGAAGCTGGGGAGCGGCTGCGGAAGTGGAGAAAGAGTGCCGGGCCGGAATCTTAAGCGCCCAACAAACACGTGTACACACGAGCGGCCCCTTTCCCGAACCACGATGTCCAGGACTACTCCAGGATGCGTCCAGCACGCTTTGGGTTCCTTCGAAGACTGTGGTCTACGCAATGCGATTCAACGTGAAATACAGACCCGCCCTCCGTTGGCCTAAGATTCGTGCGTAATTTCAAGGTGCCCTCGCTGCCCAATCGTTGCCACTAGCTTCTCTCCTTTCTGGTAGTTTCGGACGGACGTGGTGCATGTGAATAGCGAAACAAATTACCGAGGAATGAGATTTCTTTCGCAGGACGGGGTTCGGTTCCCCGCGTCCGAATGGGCCATTAGTATCATAGCTTTTTCCCCCAAAATCCGAATTAACGCTGGCTCAACGTACTGCATCCTTTCCTAGACCACCTCCCGATGGGATAGAGTTTAGTGCAGTGCAAAATTTGTGGTACCTCATCAAGTTGCTCTGAATGTGTTGGCACATGCCTGCCCAGTTCGTCCATCCCTCGACAACGGATTGAATAAAACCAAGCTCGTTCATCCGGCGGTAAAAGAAAGGTATACATCGGACGTGGTGTATGGCACACCGCGAGGCTCTTACCCGAACGCTGTGGTTTACAGCTTGCAGTACGGGGTTCGACTCCCTGCGTCCGACTACGCTCGCAGGAATGCATACCTTTTGCCATTTGTTCAGCCGCAGCCCCTGCTCCCTCTAATCAGTCTCACCACAGTCCATCTTGC
Source organism: Mycena metata (assembly GCA_029378385.1). Taxonomy (NCBI): domain Eukaryota; kingdom Fungi; phylum Basidiomycota; class Agaricomycetes; order Agaricales; family Mycenaceae; genus Mycena; species Mycena metata. Next base: position 861,771 of record JARKIB010000021.1, read on the forward strand.
ACCGCAGGCACAACAGGGCTCACAACGATTTTCAAGGTCTGCTGCGCGTGCGTTGAATTCCATGCCCTCGGGTGTTTCTTCCGCTCCAAACCCGGTGCATCTAAACTGTGGGTTGGCGCAGATTGGACCAAAGCAAGGAAATCGGACGTGGTGTACGGAACACCGCGAGTTATTGTCAAATTCATCTCAACGTTGCAGCTCGCAGAACGGGGTTCGACTCCCCGCGTTCGAATCCTTGGTGAGCAGAAATATATTTATATCTTCACTCTTTCCTTTGGCTCACCCAAACTCAACGGACTCGTACAATAGGAATACCCGCCACCCGACCCTCGGCCAGCCTCACTTCTCCCTACTTCGATCGTCATGGATTGTCGGCTCGGATTCCAACGCGGATGTTCCCCTTCCCGAAAATCAACCTCACTTGCAGCTATACAAATACTGGAAGGAATCGGACGTGGTGTGCGGCACACCGCGAGTCTCTCTGGAATAGGAGCTCCGTCTACAGCTCGCAGAACGGGGTTCGACTCCCCGCGTCCGAATAAGGTGCGTTTGATGCTTTTTCGTGATACTGATATATTATTCTTCTGAACAAGAAAGTGTTAACCGTTCACATTTGAGATCCGCAACCTGGTTGCTAGTGGCAATTCTCGCCCCTGCACAAGGGGCGCCAGGCTTACGGTGCAAAATACCGAAAAATCAACCTAATTTAACCAACTCAACATGAGGGATGAATACATTGGACGTGGTGTACGGTGCACAGCGAGGGTTTGTAACTTTGAACAAGTTTATAACTCGCAGAACGGGGTTCGACTCCCTGCGTCCGAATAGACCCCAAAAATGTAGCTTTTTGCCCCTCGGACGAAAATATTAAGTCAACTTCATCCTCGGTTTCAACCTTCACGCGGCCATAGCCTCCCAACACATCCGATCTTGAGGTAAGAGCAATTATTAACCCGTCTTGAAGTAAGAAAGCAACTTCCTTACAATTTACAGCTCTTTGAACAAGTAATGGCACAACCCCTATTCTTAGAAGAAAGAACAATTTGAACCCTACGGGGTTTTTAGCTCATTACTCCTTCATTTTTGAACGGATTGACATGGTTCTGGGTGGGTTGGAGAGCAAAGAAGCGGGGCCTTCTACCCATATCCATTTCCAGCCCTAACTCTCCCCAGCCGGCGACCCTCAAATTTGTACCTTTCGGTTAAACCACAACTTGTTAATCAAATATCTCTGTGGTTTATTATTCAATTTTCTTAATTCCAGTCATGATGAAATCCATAAATGGAGTCAATTGTCCTAGATAGTGCAGATTCTGTGAGATTTGGACCGCACTTGGGCTATATCCTGTTGAACGGAGAATTCTGAAAGGCGTGGGAAACTCGGTTGTCTTGGCACAAAAACATTGTGTCTTGTTCATGAAGTCTAGGCTAGGCTTCCCCCTTCAATATGAGCCCAGTTTTATGCAAATTGAATGGCACATGAGCAAGTATTGGGGTTTGCAATGCGGTATTAGCACACCAAGGCTGATTTTTGGCACAGCCGAAAACTTTGAATTAAAGGGCAAGACCCATAGCAATTGAAAGCCCCGCTTCCCCGCTCTCTGACCCACCTAGAATTATGTAAATCGGTTCAGAAACGACGGAGTAATGAGCTAAAAACCCGGTAGGGTTCAAATTGCTCTTTCTTCTAAAAATAGGGGTTGTGCCATTACTTCTTCAAAGAGCTGTAAACTCGTTGCATCACTTCGAGAAAGGTCGACATTGCGGAGATTGTTTGAGAGTGACCCCAAACGCGCTGGTGATCCATTTGAAACAACTTAAAACAAAAGAGTAATACGGCGGTGTCCGTTGGGTAGTGACACTCCTCATTCCAATACCGTCCACATCCAGGACACCCTCGGTGCTCAAGAACCCCATCCAGCTTGACGCGACTTCAAGTTCGGTTTCCCTAGTCACAGGGAGATAGATTGGAAGTGAACCATACATCAGACAGTCACAGAGAGCTTGTACCAAAATTTGCGTGTAACATTGCGGGCCGAAATCTACGTAGTGTGATGGGCCGGAGATTATGCATCAGGAAAAATCCAAATCACTATGGCGTCTATAGCCTGTTTTATAGACATCCATAGACACACATAGACACTATAGCAGTTGTCTATGAGGTCTATGGTATCTATCTGGGTCTATGTAGCAGCTCATAGTGGCTCATAGTAATTTGGGATTTTCCTGATGTGGTCTCCGAGCGGGGGCTCCGCCCAGGGGAAGTTTTGAGGACAATAAGAATCCCCACTTCGAAGACACGATTGATACGGCGGACGACGCCAATTTTCTCAACCGTGAGACAACTAGTGATGCCGAGATGCCGAGGCATCCGGCGACTCGAGCGGCAACCCGTTGTGCGAAGTAATATTTCCCACGTGCAACCCGCACAGCGTCGCTGCGTTCAAATAGATTGGGAGTCATATCGAGCGGTTGTGCCTATTTGATATCGCAGTTTTTGTATGGGTTCTAATTCTATTCCTCCTAGGCTCAATTCACCTTGTAACTGCCACTGGAAGAATATTGAGTAAATCGACCTCGGGCATCTCGGACTTCTCGGCGAACTGTCAAGTCTCACCTCTGCAAATGCTTTTTGACTGGGTTATAGAGTGTTGCAACTACGGCTGGATTACCTGCAGGGTTGTTTCTGTAAATTTGAACATTCAGTTCTGTACGTAGTTTGAATCAGGTTCGTTCAGTCACAGCATGCAGTGTACAAACGCCTAAAGCTGGTGAGGCAGGGACACTGTATGATACTACAGGAATATGTACTCTGATTATCCGGAGCTCGACGAAGAATCATCCGAATCGGATGAAGAAGGATCCTCCGACTCGGACGAAGACGAATCATCCGACTCGCGATCGGAAGACGAAGAGTTGTCCGACTCTGGAGAACTTGAAGAAGACTCGTCCGATCCGCACGGCCATGAAAAGTTATAGTGAAATTGAAGTCCCTCCTCCACCATTCCTATAATGCGATCCAGCACTGGAGGTGGTACCGGTGTATCCCTTGCCGAACACCCGATCCACACGTTCGTGAGCGGCGTTGACGGCCAGCGCGATTCGAGCATTTGAAGCATTATCCACGCGCCGAACCTGGCCTCCCCACGGGAGGTAACACCGAGTTCCTGCAGCTGGGGTAAGATGCGTTGACCCTCATCGTAAGTGAGGAATTTGAGTAACTTGTTCATGCTGCCATCATCGATGCAGCCGGATAGTTTCAGGACAGTAAGCGAGGGCATGGCGAGTAGGCACGTGGAAATGTCGGGGAAAGATAAAGGAATACCAGAGAGCCCTAGATGCTGCAGGTCGAAGGAGGAGCGTTTGCAAAGGGCGAGAAAGCCTTCCTCATCGGCCGGGTGGTTCAGGCCTGAGTTTATGTCCAAGCTTGTGAGGAGAGGGAGTGTGAGAGGACTGAATATCGAGATCGCCTCAACATCGTAACCCACCCATTCCAACGAAGTAAGCGGTAGTGTGATATCAGCGATAGGGGGCATAGAAGCACCCATATCGTTGTTCGTTACAAGTTTCAGGCTTTGGATGCCTGTGCACAGTGGAAACAAATAGGCCGTGTCGAAAACGTTCAGGGAGAGTGAGCTGATGTCGATCCGAGTGAGATGAGGCGAAGACATGGGAAGAAGGCGTGGGTCGAGTTCGCTGAAACCACCAGCGTTGATGGTGATATTTCGCAACGAAGGGAGATTTGTGAGGACAGTCAATTGGGGGCGTAAAGCATCCCACAAGATTCCCTCTTCATCCCAGTCATCGTTATCAAGCGGGTGGCGGAAGTATTCGGCACGTGAAAGGCCGGAGGATGGATCATAAACTGTGTCTGCCGCTTGGATTATGCTCAGAGTGAGCGTCTCCAACACGGGCAATGAGCCGGCCGGCGCTTTGAGGAATGGATGGAAGTGAGCTTCGGGGAGATCAAGGGAGAGATCCCGAATCCGCGATGCATGGGAAAGAATGAAATCAATAACGGGATTTTCAACCGCGGGGTAGCAGCTCCGAATAGTCACCGATAGAGGCTGCGACCGACTTCGTACCGCCCACTCTCCAATGAGCCGATGAATGCGACGGAACTGCTTTTGGTGTGGAAATTTAGGGTTATCTGCGTCCATAGAGCAGTAGTGGAGTGGGCAATTGTTCTCCACCTAACAGATACTTGGGTGATTGGGAGGAGTGCGGCCATTGGATGCGGAAGCCACGAGCCCTGGCTTATATCGCGAAATTCGATGAAGATTCTGGTGAGCAGCTCGACGGGGAGGACGGGAAGGGGTCGATGAGGAGGTTGGGTTCCAACCCTAGATGAAGGATGTCCCCTCGCGGGCACAATTAGTTCAGAGAGATGGGATTCGCAGAACCGCTGAGCAGCGGAGAAAGACGGATTGCCAAGCTCGCAAGGCTGGGGTGATTGGCCCGACGAAGCCGGCAGGAGAACACCTTGGTCGCGGCAATCGAGGAACCAGCCAAGTGAAACGTGGATTGGACGTAAGTCGAGCTCGATTCCCGGAGTCGGCCCAACAATAAGATGCGTGATCTCGTCCGTGATAGTTGGTGCCCATTGCCCGCCGCAAATTGAGATCGCGGTGCGGACATCATCTACTTGTTGCGCAGATAACTGTGGTGGAGGATGGATTAAAAACCGAAAAGAATGAGGATTACACGCGAACTCACCCCTACTGCTGAAATGACGACCGAAGAGAAAAACAGCGAGGGATCAGGGGAGTAGTACTCTCCCCTTTGACGAAAATTAGCGACGAATCACACAGGAATCAATGGACCCACGGTCTTTTCTTCCCCGCCTTCATCGAGCTATAGACCCACTCTGGCTGCGCCAATCAGCACCTTAATGCGCTTGCAATGCGGGGACCTACAGTTACAAGAATGGCCCTCGAACCCTTTTTGTTCATCTCCTCAAAGCGCGCGGGTTCCACGATGATGCGCGTCGCAGATTTACGCGTTCGCGTTCGTTTTCCGCCGTGGATGTCAAGAAGACGAACGATCTGGTCAGCGTTGGAGCATCCGTCGATGTAGTATATCACGCGCTCGAAGATGGCGAGAGCCATGAGCTTGCGCGAGGAAGTATAAGGGAAGATTGAGGGAAGAAGAGAATTGCGCGGCTGTTTGCGCCTGTTACTATCACAAGACTACGCGCTTGGATAATGCCTTTGGGACGGCAGGAGAAAAAAAAAGGGGGGGGGGGGGGGATCCTGGGGGAAGACGACAAAGAGAAGTGAATGACAGTGTAAAGTAGATTGCAGAGAACAATAGTTTTGCTAGACGAAAGAACCTGAAAGTCAGAGGGCCCATCAGGAAAACAGGTTTTCCTGAATCTGTGACAATCGGGCTGGATTTGGCGCATTTGGTTGAATTGTGAACAAATTATGAACAAATTGTGCTTAGCGAGCACAAATCACAAATTTTCAAAATCGGACAAACCCGATCGTGCAATTTGGATTTGTAACAAATTTGTAACAAATTGGGCACAATTAGGCGGCATTCTGGCAGCATTTGAGTGCTATTCAGGCTCATTTCTTCATCCTTTAACTCACTCAAGACACACGAGGTACAGAGAACACAATATATATTGGGAACTATCTACACAGGAGATGGTACGTCGTAGGTACGTTGTACGTGGAGTGAAGAGATAAGCAAACCTAGCGAACCGTACCCGATTAAGTGAAGGAGACGGCCTATGACGATTATTGCGGCGTGCAATGGTTAATCTATGTTCTCTGTCCTGCGACCAACGTGAGAAAGACAGGAGCCGAGAACAACTAAAGTACTTGCCTCTTGAGCAAGCCGACGCAGACATAGAACGAGGGTTTGCATACCTGAGGGAGGGTACAAGTGGCAGGGTGCAGAATAGCCAGAAGAGTTTTGGTTAATTCAGAGGAATGCCGGTAAAAGCAAAGAACACACACCAGATCGGCCGGATTACGACCTCAGCCGCCAACGATGGAGGCGATGTTGACGCCTGACCATGGGATGTGACCGTCAACGAACACGCGCAGATACGACGTCCCCCTCTGCATCGAGCCACGTGCACGGGAGGAAGCTTGTACACCGCACATTCATGGTACACCTGTGCCAAGCACGACGGAGTCTACCTGGGCAGATGGGTAAGTCTGAGAAAGAGAGGGAAGGGACTGTGCGCTTGAATGAGGCGCACAAATGAGGTGGGTAGCGGAGGGCACTCGGACATGGAGAGCACGACCGCAATTGGATGCGATGAGGCACGAGTGGGAACCGAAACTTGGAAACCAGTCAGTCAGATTGACGGGGGCAGCGGGCACACATACCACAAGTTTTGGGATTGGATGCGGCCTGAAGCTTTGGATGTGTCTAGAAGAAGTCCACAGAGTCAGTAAGGTCCCATAAAGACCCTTAAACTTACCCTGAGGTGATTTGGGTCAACGACGAGCAAGTTTAACCTGAAGATGAAGGGAGACCGGCAGAGACAAAAGGGGGGAAGATGAAGGGAGGAAGCAGGAAGTATTTGACGTTGTTGTCAACTAGATCAAACCGAACCATTTCCGCGCTCACGTGTGCAGATCCGTGTTCCGGTTGGCAACGCGATGGACATTCGGGTAGGCTCGCTAAGCCTCGCTTGGACTTGCACAGACATCGGTGGCCTTCGTTGATACTTAATCTGGCGCCTAACGCCTGCCACTTTACTGCCACTGATCATGGCCTCTGACCGTTACATATCCATCTCTCTCCCTTAATGTTGAAAACCCTTGGGCCTTCGCCCTACCATATCTACAGTACCGATGAGAATGTGTTTTTTAAACACCTTCAATGGGTACTGATATAGTCATTCAACACCCTCTGACGACGCCAAATGAACCATTGATCACAGCAAAGTTGTGTAAAATTCTGCCGGGCGACTCACGGATTCAGCACAATTTGAACATCATTTGTGCGACTTGGCATCATTTGTGCCGCTTAGCATCGCTAACCTCGCTTGGACGGATTGTGCCAAATTAGTACAATTCGGCCAAATTCAGAAAAGGGGGTTTAGAGTACGCCGGGCGTACTCTGGAGATTGTCCTCGACTCCTCGCACTGCTCCATCCCCAATGCCTTTGCCCCTGCCCTCTGGGACCAGGCTGCACGTGGGGGACGTATGGTAGGGTCTTGCACGCAGCGCGCACGAGTCGGTCAGGGATGAGGGTAATAGCTCCATCGTCCCCTCGTACCTCAGCTCCGGCTCCTCCGCGCGTTCGCTAGATCGTCGTCCACGCATTCACGCAGTATCCATCCGCCCCCATCCACGCATTCGCACCTGCGCACCCGCTCATCTCCGTCTCCATCCCCCTCCCACCATCTCGAAGGAACGAGCGTAGTGTGCGCGCGGACTCGTCGGTGGTGGGCGTGGCGCGTCAAGGGCGGCTCCATTGTCCCCTCCTCTCCTATTTCTCCCGCTTCTCCCACTTCTGTACATCTTTGTCCGCTCACGCTCGGCCCCATCTACCCGCCCGCGCCCGCGCCGATCTCCATCCCCATCGTTTCCGTGGGTGCGGTGCAACAACAAAAGCGTGCGCGCAGCGCGCGGGGGTCGGTCGGCGGTGGGTATCGCACGTCGAAAGAAGCTCCATCGCCCCTTGCACTGATTATCCGAGTCCTTCTATTTCCCCGCGCATTCGCACACTATCCAGCCCCCATCAGCGCGCCCACCACCGCCGCAAACTAAGGCGGGAAGAAGACACCGCGACACCGACACACGTGGGGGCGGGGGTCGGTTGGTGGGCGGCCGGGGAACACGAGCCTCGGGGCGAACGACGGCCTTGGCCTTCGATTTTGTCCCGCACGGGCCCTCCGTACAGCCGGAGAGAAAAGACCGCGGCGCCCCAGGCCTCATCGTCATTGACCCATTCGCGGAGAGCGCGGTCGTGAGGGGCGCCTACCCGCAGAAGCAGGTAACAGGTGACGGCGATCGAGCGGTGCAGAGGGGGGAGGGGTAGGCCACACATGGAGCGGGTACGCGCGCGTTCTCCCGACGGCGGAGTAGCCAGAGCGGGAAGAGAGGGAGATGTGTATGACCCACACTCTTTCCCCGCTGGTACACTCCTGCCACCATCCCTACATCCACAAGATACCGCTAGTGGGAAGAGACACCGGCGCACCCCGACTCCCACCGCTCCCTACCATCTTGCACGAGGTCGAGCTCATCACCTGTTGCCGGGCGAGTCTTTCGATGCGCCTGGAGGCGCGCTGTAGCGCATGCGACGGCGGATGGAGGACGCGTCGCGAACGAGGAATCTGCAAGATGGGTTTTAGCTTCCAGAGCCGCATGGATATCGGGACAGAGGGAAAGCCGTACCAGTGTACCGTGCGCATTGCACGTCGCGGGGATACCGCAGAACGTAGTCATCTACGGGAGGCGTCAGCGAGCTGCGCAAAAACAAGATACGATACAATAAGAGGTGGGAGGGTAACACAAGAAAGACTGTCCACGCGTCGCGTACTCGTTCGGATAGAGGCGCACAGACGGCGCGGGCTACGTGTCCTGTTTATTCGCACACGCGCCACCAAGAGCAACGAGACGGCTGCAGCTGCACCGGTGCACCGCAGTCCTCCACGTTCGATAGTCCTGTACAGTCGGCCGCGCGAATCGGCGGGCGGGCGGGCAGATGGTGGTGGGCTTTTGACCACCGAAATCATCTGAAAATGCTTACCCCGTATCTCTAATAATACCCGCGTGTAAGAGGTGAACGAATCCAGTACAGCCCGTGCAGCGACTCGTCTCGATGGGGAGCCCTTTGGATAGTGGCAAGGCAGCAGTCGCGGCGCGTAACACCCCACTCTAAAATGGGGATGTACGAAACCAGCACCATACACACATTCGCAAAGCAGACACATTGGCGAATGTGTCTGGTTTGAGTTGTGCGGGTGTTGACCGCACTGATCGGCCATCAATCTCGGAAATCCACACACACAAGTTCTTTCGCCCACGCATTTACAATATTCCCTGACCCTGACACTAACAAAACCCTAACCACTAACCAAAACCCTAACCAAACCTCTAACCTGAACCCCTAACCAAACCCCTAACCACCCTAACCTCTAACCCGAACCGCTAACCCGAACCCGAACCTTAACCGGCAACATTCGGCACAGATTCCGCCGAATGACGGCCGCCAAACTGATCCCATCAAAGCAGACACATTCAATTATGTGTCAGATTTGCATCGAATGTGTCTGGTTTGCGAATGTGTGGATGCTCCTGGTCTGGTCTATCCCGCTCTAAAATTCCGTCCAGTTTGGTGCGCGAGCCTCATCCTTGATTGAAAAGAATTAGTACAAACGAGACACCGCCTAGTGCGCACGGAAACGCACCAACGACCCTGTTTCCGCGAAACCATGACGCGCTAGGTAAGAGAGAACCGCTACTCTCAGATTTCTGCTCGCTCAAGAGGAATAGAACAACTCACCCTGAATGCGATCAGATTTCATTTACCTCCGGTAGTATTTTTGAGCGAGAGGATGGCGAGAGGTAGGGCGCGAACGAAGCTAGTTTATTGTGCCAGCATAGCCAGATGTCGCATCCTTGAATGGAAAATGGAAAATTAGCACAAAAACACAAATGTTTAGCGCTGACAAAACACCCACCTATAGAACATCCTGTTCGCAGGAGAACACCACGGGCTACGGCGCCAGTCCTCTAGCATTGCTCGCCTTGAATTCGGAGTCCATGGAACGTCGAGAGAATCTGATTGGGGCGAAAGAGAACACCTCGCGTTAGGGCACTGAATATCGATCATTTTTCATCAGCAAAAGTGGCCAAAGGAGATAACCCACCTGAATTCCACGGAAATTTTGGCACTTCCCGTATCATCGTGTTCTTGCACGGCGTCGAGAGTAGGTCGACCGTTGTCGTGGACGTTGGGAGCAAGGCCGATGCAGTGGGCCATCATCAAATCACGGAGAATCCGGTCCGATCCTTCCTGCTTCCTGCCATCAAGGGGACGTCGGGATTAAAATTTCGGATGGGGGGGGGGGGGGGGGGGGGGGGTCTGGCGAAGGCCGAAAAAAACTTTGTACTATAAGTTTTGGGAGGGCCGTGGAAGGGTGTAAAAATGTTAGCAGAGGCATATGAGGGCCCCCAATGAATGATAAACCTAGTCTGTTAGTTACCACGGTCAGTTACCCGGTGGCCTGCGTTATTATGTAATGATCACAGATGCACGCACAAACAAGCCTTTAGCGAGACGCGTTTCTTGTTCCCACCCATAAAAGCCCCAGAACCGGTTCAGACCGCTATGGTCACCCATCATGGCGATTCCGGCCCTTTCCTCTCCCTGGGAGCATAGTTTTGACCAAATGAACCCAAAATATAACGAAATTGGGAAAATATAGTCATGTCAGGAATGTGTGGGCCAGGAAAATTCAGAAAAGCTTCTTAAACTCGTTAAACTCGAGTGAAAGCAGAAAACCGGCTTCGCTGCGCCTTTAAACACGGTGGTCATCTCAGAACGCGTCCAAGTTGCGTTGGTGAATATCACACGTGATGTCCTAAAGCGGATGATTTGTAATAACGCAGGCCACCGGGTAAGTTACGCGGTAACCAACAGACTCTATCAAGCGAGGTACGAGCTAAGTACTGATAGAGCGTCTGTCAAGAGAGACTATGATAAACCTCACTTTTTGCATCCCATTCACCTCAGAAGGTGTTAGAATAATGACTCCAGCCAAGTTCAACCAAAAGTGGTTGGTCAGTGGTCCTGGAGGTGGTTCAAAAAAATTCTGCAGGTCCACTTACAGTTTTAGTAGGCCTTCAGATGGCTTTAGAAAGGATAGTATGCAGTTCAAAAGTTAAAACCAAGCAGTAGTAGTTGTCTGAAGGAGGTTCGGTAGGCGGCGGGAAGTTCGGAGAGAACGGCCCGGCACCAGGGGTGGGAGACACCTTCCCGATATGGTAGGAGGGGGGGGGGGGGGGGGGGAGTCCAGCCAAGGCTGAAAAAAACTTTTCGACCCCCCTTCCGATTTTCGAATCCCGACGTCCCCTTGCCTGCCATCTCGCTTTTCTGTTGCTTTTCTGTGGTCCGCCTCAACGACGGACGGGACGGATAATACTCCAGATTCACACAACTGCAGTAGCTTTAACGATATCGGATCGCTCCCGAATTCAGGATCCATTAAAATAGGTTCGCTAGCGCTACGTCCCTCTGCGTTCCGAGTCGTTACCAGTCTGTTTGCAGGAAATTTGGATATAGGAAATAAATCGGGCGTAGTGAACGGTGCACTGCGAGGACTTCTGGGCCGCTTCGGAGCGAAATCCAACCCGCAAGTCGAGGTTCGACTCCCCGCGCCCGTATGGCAGTGGCGCCATGGTGAAGCCGTTTTGCTACGATCTACGTTGAGGTTTCTGGCTTCCTTTTGCCAACGACCCTTATTAATGTTCAAACGACTTCTTTTGCATCTAGAATGACTGCTTCCACTCTTGTTTCCATTACCAACGATCCTGCCAGGACCTGGCCATGGGACGAATACCGGAGGTCGTGCATGTCGTTGGGAGGGAATATTTCTTGGGTTTCATGGTGCGTCCGAATTGCACAACTCGAGAAGAAACTTGGAATCGAAACTTCAGGTCGGATCAGCAATAATGAAAAGACCCCGACTCGGCGAATTAATCGAAGCTGAAGGTGTGTTGAACTAGACCAATTACGAGTTTTCTTCGACCTCATACTCAATTCCAGCCTGACATGCATTATGATTCAAGTGCTCTGCTGCATCACGGTGAGAGGCTCGCTGGATAGACTTCAAGTTGCTCCAAGTTCAAGAATTCGGATGTGGTGTATGGAACGCCGCGAGCCTCACTACGCCTGTTGCAATTCGAATAGTCAACAGCACGGGGTTCGATTCCCCGCATCCCAATTGCTCGCGGCCATGGTGTTTTTTCTTTTCTTTTCTTTTCTTTGGTTTTTGCGGTTTCACATTCAAAATGACCGACATGCCATTTTCTCCTCACGGGAAACACTGAAAAGCCTCTCAGTCTTCAAGGCGCGCGCGCAGTTCCCAAGCCGCCGACCCAAATAAAGGTGTGTATCCTAATTCCTTCCTGCTTCAAGCGCCGATTCGACGTCACCTATCTACCCCACTGACAGGTCCAACAATCGGACGTGGTGTGCGGCACACCGTGAGCAGTTCTTCGTATTGTCGTACTGTGCCGATGAAACTCGCAGAACGGGGTTCGACTCCCCGCGTCCGAGTGAATGTGTAGTCTTGGATTTACTCCTTTTGGATAAAGTTCATCCATTCTTCTTCCTAACTCACAAGCAACCCAGGAACAACCGCACCTCCGCTACTTTAATTAGTGGTTCTCATGGCGAACTGTAAAACTCGCAGAACGGGGTTCGACTCCCCGCGTCCGAATAAAAATGGTTCGTAAAGGCTTCTGCTCTTTTTTCCTTCGACTCACAAGTAACCCACCACTCGGACTCCCAAACCCCGTGTTCTCCCAGAGTGTCAACTGCAATAAAAGCGTGTGTCTACTTGACTTAGAACGCGAATTCAACCTCGCTTGACCCACATACAAACAGGGCAATAATCGGGCGTAGTGTGCGGAACACCGTCTTTCAAGGTGGCTTCAACTCACTCAAGGGGTTCGACTCCCCGCGTCCGGATATCAGGATCGATTGTATTCAATATTTCTTTGGCAGCTTGGTTTTGAGTGGACTTCTCCCGCAGGTCCCAAAAAATTCGGAACATAACCCCGGTCCTTTCGAACAGTGCCCCTTGCCCCCCTGCTACCCACACAAGAATCAACCTCACTTAGCTGCCGCACTAACAAGCCAAATACTCGGACGTGGTGAACGGCCACCCACAACGAGGATTCTTACCTTGCGAATTTGCCAAACCTTGTGGAACGGGGTTCGATTCCCTGTGTCCGGATGTAAGGACGGTCCCAGCCGATTTTGTTTCTTCCTTGGTTTTTCACCGAAAAAGATGCTCCGTTACATACCTCGGTCCAGGTCCCCAGTAGCCTACGAGGTCCAAACTCAGTAAGTAAGCAAACGTGTTGGTTGAGTTGAAATCAATCACAACTGCCACAGGAATGCCGCATGAAGGATGTGGTGTATAGCACACAGTGAGCGTTTCTTCAAGGCTATCAAAATCACTGGATGGCGTCCCATTTCCCAGATTCGAATGCGTGATCACTGTAAGTTGAAGTTGCTTTTGCTCCTCTTTCCCTTTTCTTGTGGTCAGTTCATGATTCTCAACGCACCAATAACCCCAGGGACACCGACCGTGCCTTCACACGCAGTTCCTGATCACGAGCCGCGCGAATTTGAGTCAAAGTGCACACGTATTTGAGATACTTATGGATTCGATCTCCCTTACATACCGTAATTACAACCTTGTTTCGATTCAACCGTGAGAATTTTGAATGATGGCACGTCGGGATTATTCCCAAAGTGGAAACCAAGGTGTTTGAGTCCCGACCTATGGGGGAAGGATGTCACGGTGTACACCTATTACACAGCTTGATGGCAAGAATGACCCAGTGAAAAAGAATGCAATCACAGAACGATTGAATGCCGAGGGTGGGAGTTGAACGCGGAAGCAAGGTCAAAGTGTCAGGATGTTCAAGGCCGAAGTTGAATTACCGTCTCCAACCCATCGGACATCTCCAGTGGTCATGTGTGGGTCTTTTTATTCGATTGACAATGCTCGCCTCGCGTCCTCAAATTCAATCCTGCGAAGTTTATCCCGCTTGCGCCTCCAGCATTTGGTGTGAACTGAAGTGTGCTTACTCCAACCTCAAGCACCTGTGAAGGAGCGGTAGACAGAGACACATAGCACTCAAGTACCACTCTGATCGCTATGTTGGAGATGCGCAAAGCTCAAGGCTCAAAGCACTAGATGAAAGCAATCTTGGAAACGGACTATGCAGCGACACCGCCAGCTATCTACGGAACGCAGCCAAACAGTATTTCAGGGAAGCGTAACTGCAGGGGGGAAATAGGAGAGGAAGGCAAAGCGGTGAAAGAGAAGTTCTCGTGTATGTTTCATATGTGCATTTGGGGGATTGTGCTTCCAGGACCCCACTTATACGCTAGAACAGGGTTTCATGTCAGCACATGAGGAGGTAACAACGTAAGTAGGTGTCTAACGCGCGGCAGCCGTCGAAGCAGTTGAGGCGAGGGCATCCTTCGTCATTCGGGAACTGTGCACAGCAGCTCTGACAGAACGCGTTGCATTGCTGGGGAAATGAATGAGTGGGATATCGGATCCAGGGACTGGGGCCTGGGCAGCGCCAGACGTACCGACACTGTCCCGACCGTGTTCCCGTGGAGAACATTCCAGTCGCAGTGAATCCCAACGATCCTTGACGACACGAACGAAGCCAGGAGCAGGACAACGAGGGTGGTGCGCATGACAGGGTTCTGCAGAGGGGTTTGCGAAGGATTGAGATTAATGGGTTTGCTCCGGGTGCGGCTCTTAAGAGGGTGTGGTAAGGTACGTATCCCTCGCAGTGACGTGATGCTGGCCTCGCGGGCCTACGGATCCCTCAATTGTGGACTGGACTGGATTAATTGTGCCGCACAAAATGCGATACTCAGGGGAGACATCCATCGCACGCACTCCATCGGCTCCTCAATTACACCGAAATTATGTACTTATTCGACGCCCAAGTCATTAGGTGCATCCCAACGCTGTCAGTCGGAAAGGGTGGTTCACCCGATGCAGTCCTCGGGGTACAGACGCTTCAGCCCCCTGGCAATTACCTGCACGCGGTCCTATAGCTTGCACGCAGCACAGCACGCGATGAATGGACGGACCCAGGATTCCAGTCGGATAACGCCTTGGCATGTTTACCTTGGCATGTTTACACGCAGAATGGAGGCGGAAATGAAATCTGCACTAGAGACGTCGGCACAAACCTAGTAATACCGATCCTGGGCGGCGGGAGCCCAAATTTGGTGTGAAACCTGTTGTTATCCAATCAACCCCAAATTTTAGGGATGGCTCCTACCCCTCTGATACACATTCTGTTTTGAGCCTACCGCTCAGATTGCTTGCATGAACCTCAGGAAAAATCAAATCCTGGCGGGCAGTTTCAAACAGGTGGCTGGTGCAACAGACCTAGCACCTCCGGACTTGAACCCTTCAAAAACTGCCTTGCCCGTCGGTTTTGGCCAAATATAAGTTGGTAGACCCCAGCCTATTCGTTTGCGGCTCGGGGGACCGGCCTGCCCAGGTAACCGGTCGGAGGAAAGGCGATTGGGAATGAGGGGCTGTCTGCCCCAACATTCCGTCGCTGTCCAGGCCCGAAGGGACGTTGACAGGTCTACGGTGTCTATGAGCGTGTAAGGAAATCAATTCAAAGATTCCAAACAAACTGTGGGATTTTGGGATCGGTAGCCTGCCTAGCCTTTCGTTATTCTTAGTTGGTACGTACTGAAAGTTGAAGCGCTGCACCCCTGAAGTGGTACCCAATCGATTTCGGGTACCCTGCCCCACATTTTGGCTGAAAATCATGAACATTCAGTGTTCACTTACCCCTCATGGAAAACCAGCTATGCACCCGTTTGGCTTGGTACCCCATACAAATTACCAAAATCCCGGCCGTCTTGTACTTCGAAAAAAGTGTCTCGCCCGTCGGCTAGGACTCTGGGTGACAACCCAGATCGATTCGGTATCTGAAACTACACCCCCTCCTAGCCTTTTACCTCATGCGCACCATTATCCATCGTGCCGCGAATAAATTTCCGAGTCTGTCAAAACCCTGTAAAATCTTGGACTCTTCCTCCCAACTTCTTCCTTTGTACTACACTCGCTTATTTTGAACAACACCTGTCTCTCCGTCTGGTATGTAAGACCTATACCCTTTGTACGTGCCCCCAAATTTTGATTCCACCCTTGACGCGGTATTGCGCCCAGTATTCGCGCTTTTCTGACTCTAATCGCGCGCAGAACGGTCAATCACGTGGGCGAGTCGGGTAAATTTTCTTCCCCACAATACCTTTCGGTTGAAAAAACTGCGCTGCTTACTCGAATGCTAAACCGGAGCTCAGTAACATCAAGTAGCTGCTTCAGGGTACTTGTTTCCTGGTTATCTGCGACTTCTTTGGTCAAATATTGCAACGGTGAGTAACACTGATTTCACTTTTGGTTCAACGATAGCAGATCAAGCTGAAATGGGTGTTTCTAGCAGTGTTTCAACCCCATGCCAACAGGCCAGTCTCTGCCACATTTTCGAACTTTTTTCCCCAGTCACGGTGAGTTCAGTAGATTTTCGAACACTGAAGTTCGAAAATTTGTGTCACGGGTCACAGCCGCGGAGAATTGAGCGAAATAGTACAGTATACGGGTTACGGAACCGTAACTTCTGGGGCCCTCATTTTTCTCCAAAAAAAAAAAGTTGAATGTTGGACTGCATGCGTGCATACACTCCTCAGCTCTCGCTGTCCTCTTTCTCAGGATAACTCTAATTATTCTGACATTCAACAAGATTCGGTGAGTCACATTTACTGTGCCTGAAATGACTTATCCAGCCCTAACACTGAACTACACATCGGACATGGTGTACGGCACACAGCGAGGGTTTGTGCGTTGTGAGGCGACTCAAATACAGAATATACAGTTCGCAGAACGGGGTTCGAGTCGGAGTCGTTCGACTCCCCGTGTCCGAATAAAACTTGAGGTGCGATGCACTTTTCTCTTTTGGCGCTCCCAGATCCATTCTTTAGTGCGGCTTACAATTTGGAATTGTATTGAGCCCGCAAACCAAGATTCAACATTCCGCGGTCCTAGCTGCATCCATGGTTCAATTTATCGCATTCTGAACTGAAATCAAGGTTACTTATCCAGCCCTAACTCGGACGTGATGTACGTCACACGGCGGGACTGTATATCTTCCCTCATACGAGAAGCAGCCCGCAGAACGGGGTTCGCCTCCCCGCGTCCGAATCTTGGGAAAGACGCGTTGTTTTTATTTTATTTTTTATTTTTTATTTTTATTATTATTGTGCTTTCGTTGTGGCTCCTGGACCGCTTACAGATACGAATATATGAACAGGCAGTAATTCCAAGGTGAGGCAAGCGAAGGGCGTCAGGCACTTGAAACGGAGCGCGGAAAAACGAAATTGTACCATGGTGCGCACCGCAAAATGTTTGCACGGTTGCAAAAAAAATCTGAACCTCAAGAATGTAGACGCGGTTCAGGGTTATGTCCTTTCGGGAAGGCCTGTGGTGCACCCGGGCTCAAGGGTGACAAAGAAGAAGAGAGCTCGTGGAGCCTTCGAGTGCTAACATGTCCGCAAATAGTACTATGGCGCTAACAGCGCAGTTTTCAACCAGTCTGTGGGACCCCGTTTATTTACAAAGTGTTCACGGAGATATATGTGTTTCCGCGGTCAACGTACAATTGACAAAGCGATTAGCCGCACGTTCTTTGAAATTAACACAATGATGAGCATACACAAGCTGACGTTTACCAAGGACAACATAATTAAGCAGGCTACAAGTTCCCGTGGGCTCAGTTCCCTCTCATGCACGGGGTACACCACCAACCAGCCCGGATTCGAATTTGAGCTGGCGGAAGATTGCCGTACAGACACTTGATAGGAACACTACGTAGATGTAAAAATGAGGTTTGGACGACGTTGGTTTGAAGAAATACCTGAGAAATGACTCGGCGGATCCTTGGGCCGATGTTGCCATCACACATCGGCCTGGGATCGCCAGCAACATCTCAGATACATCGTCCACGACCACACCAAGATCTGGGCCGTCCAATACTCTGCTAGCCTCAGCTTCAACACTCGGACAACACTCTGCAAATACCTTGAAGGTCTCCCTGTCTCACAAGCCCGCGATATCAAGAGACTGCACTTGAGGATGCACACCTCGGTCAACGAACGAACGCGGACCCTTCGCCCCTCGAACCACCTCACTCAATTAACACAATGCAACCCTCGCTGAGCCCTCCTCAGTCCTCCCATGCGTCGAGCATGTTACGCCACGCGCTCCGAACACCGACACCGAGTCCACCGAGTCCACCGCGTGTGGTCAAGGTCTCGCCCCGCCTGTTTAATACCCCGACGACAACGCCCTCAACAACAAAGGTCCCGCGCTATCTTCTCTTCGGGCTCGACTTCGGGGCCAGCGATTCATCCTCCACTATCGGGGACACCGCGGACGACACCGAATCCGGCGCGAAAGCTGTTCGCCCCCTCGTTTTGCCCCCATTTGGTTGTACGCGGCCCCAGCAGTTTGTTATGGACTTTCTGCCTGTTCAGGTGAGTAGCAGTTAGCTGCTGCGATGTTAGAACACGCTAACACTTTGAATAGCGAGATGTATTTGGACCCGTAAGGCGAGAGCAGCCCATCAAGATGCCTTCGCGCACGCAAACGTACACACAGCGATGTGTCGACGCGCGCCTTGCCGCTCATTCGAGGCAGCTTCGGACCGCTGCCTGGGTCAAGAGGATTCGCGGGGACATGGTGGAGTAAAAATCCTAGGCGAGGCGAGACCATATACAATGATTGTATTTATTATACTATGGAGTTTACAACACACATTACTCAGTCCGAGCACGAGCCCTCCCCCACCGGCATCTCAGCTGTGGCAGCTGCCTCGATCCTCGGCCCGCTGTTCGCCGTCTTGTTTTTCTCCCTTGTCGCCGCTGCTTTCTCTTGAGTCGCCGCGCGCTTTTCCTTCTGGGTCACGAACGGCTTGGTGAGCGCGACAGGAAGATATCTGCGAAGAAGCCCGGCGTTGTGAAGTCCGTGTGTGTTAATCACAAAACGGTCGTCGTCTTTGTGCACGATGGAGTGGATGATTGTATCTGATTCTTGACGCTCTTGCATTTGTTTTGTGATTCCGCTGGAGTCGCATTCGCATGCGCGGCAGTCGTGTTGGGCATTGAAGGAGAATTGAATGGCCTGTGAACTCATCAGTATTGATTCCCATGTACACTGTGAACTCACGTCGGAAGGTAATATTACCAGGGGGGTGCCCACCTCGGGGAGCAGCACGGGCATGTGGTAGTGCGGATGAAGGGCCTCCCCGACATCGTATTCGGCAACGACGACGATTCCCTGGCCCGACCTACTCGCCTTGCGCAGAAGAATCTTACGCACTCGACCGATCATCGGCCTCTATTTCATACAAATAATTAGCGGACATCAACCGAAGGTAAAATGCTCACTTCGCCGACTCTGAATACCGCCCAGGAACCGACGGTACAACAATCACCGGACACCGTAGCGACATTCACCCCATCAGTCCAAGCCATGCTGGGGTCCAGAGGAACTGAGCACGGATTCGTCGCACCCGTTAGCATGGCTTGGGCTGGCGTAAGACTTGCAAGCTTTGCCTGTTTTTTCTGGGCCACCGCCTTCACGAGCCCGGGTGTCCACATCGGAGGAGGCGCCCATCCGAGATGCCTCTGGATGATGGGTGTACTGCGCAAGATACGTTGTACGTCCTTTCCTGCACGCACCCAGGCAGCGTCCTGAAACCAGTAGCCGCCGCTGAGGATATGCTTCACGCGATCCAAGTCGGCAAACTTCGCGGCGATGTCGCGGCTCGGTGCTTGGTGATTACTGAGTACAGAGCACAGCCGGAAGATGGCATTAAAACACTCAAAAACTTCAGTCGAGAAACGGACAGCGGGTCCTCGGCGACGGATGTCTTGGACGATGTGAAGAAGTACGTGAAGCTTCAGTTTGATAAGGATTTTACTTGGATCCAGGGTGGCGAAGGCGTCAAGAAGATTGTCGATTAGAATTTGGAGGTCTGTCTGGCAGATATAAGATATTAAGACACAATTTGAAGGAATACGGATAGGCATACCAGATAGTCCTCTAAATTATCAATAACCGGCATCCACAGCAGCGGCCCAAGCTCTCCAAGGGCGCGGACGAGGGTGAACTGTTCAGGTGTTACAATGTCGTGGATGTGGAAGATCATGGTCTGCATCAGCGTCTTGAAGTGCTTCCCGATTAGACCGTTACAATACTGCATCATGTACGCTGCTCGGATCGGAGGCACTCGTAGCCCGTCGAGGTTTGTGGCCTGGAGCCGGACAGTGAAAATATCCTGTTGCACCGCCGTCCAATTATGGTGCAGCTCATACCAGGTATACTTTGCATCCCCAAGTAAAATTGTGTGGAGAATTTCGACAAGGGTATCTTGCGACGGGTCAAAGACTAGAATGAATGGTGAGTGACGTTGATAAAGACCTCGTTTAACACGTACACGGAAGGTCTAACAGAGGGTTGTACGCTTGGTCAGTCTGAGCTGCCAGCCAGACTAAAAGTTCGTTCGAAATTTCGTCTCTGGGACGCCCAGGACTGGCGGCATGCATTTCACGGGCCTTCAGGATTAGAATGTTGATCCAGTGCTGTGCAATTTTATCCTTGGTCCCAGTCGTCGTTTGTAGCTCTTCAACGTGGGATGCGACGCCGTACGTAGCGAGGCGAAGCTGTGAAAGGACACAGCTCCGGATGTCTTCGACATTCCGTGGCCGCCCCACCTACATCAAACGAATTGTCAGCGCGATCTATTGGGCTACGACCAAGGGTGCTTTACGTGGTAAAAGGAACGATAGCCATCGGGGGCTTCCTTCTCTTCACTTGTTCCGCCTACGTGACACCGACGGCAAAAGAAATTACCCTGGTGCCCAATATGAGACGCCTCCTCCGCCTGTTGCGGGTTGTCGGCAGGGCCGTCGGGTATATTAAGACGAAAGCCACACGGTCGCGCGCGGTCTCGGCGTTGTAAGTCATGACAGGCTTGACGTGGGTGGACCTATAAGGCTCAGTAAATTGTCGCAGTCCTCACAATCACGCACTTGACTTGGTTAACCACAACTTTTAATTGTTCCAGTGCACCGGCATGCGGGGAGGTAGAAACAAATCGCACAAAATACTCCTGCTGAAGTAACTGCCCAGGTAGATTGGTGTTAGCTGTGTATACATTTAGATGCTTTTGATATTGCTTGCTCCTGGCGCCGGAAACATCGTCGGCCCAGACAGGCACCCAGACCGTGAACAGGTCCTCTCCGTTGTCGATCGCTCGAAACCGATTGGGAATATTCTCGCCGTAAAGTTTGCACGTTTCTAAACTGTGTCAGCAGGAAGACAGTGAAAATCCTAAGATGTACATACGGTGAAAAGCAAGCGAGATGCCAATACGTCTCTCAAGGGTTTGCTGGTTGGCGTTAAGCTCGTGTATCAGAACACGTGTGATTGTTTCGTCCACGGCGAGAATGACATGATTGTCTGCCTAAGGAAAGCAATGTTATTAGCTGGATCAGAACAGAATAAATCTTGGCGGGCACATCTTTCTTCACTAGTCGGCAATCCGCAAAAGTGACACCTTTTGAGACTATCCATAGAGCCGGAATGACCCAGCGGCCATCTGAAAGTTCGGCCACTTCGTGAATGTAGTAGCGATGATGTCCAATCAAGATGGATGGTGTCAGAGCGTCGAGATGAATGTCGTGCCATTTTCCGTCCTTAACCTGCCAGATTTCCGAAATGGGACCGCCTGCGACGTCTTCTGGATACCTCTGGATATAAGGTGCTACTTCTGGATTCGCAAAGTCCTGTTAAAATATAAGCAAGTACAAATTCAAGATTAAGAAAATCTTGCCTTCGCGATCAGGTCTCGAATATCGTTAACGTAAAACAGATTTCCAAGGTCGGATTTGTGCGGCTCGGTTCTCACCCCCGTCGTCTTCCGAATGTGGGTCTGCATGGCGCGGAAGGCGTTGAAGGAGGGCACATCCTTCGCGCCACACTCCTTCATTATCCACAAGATCATCTTCAGTTGGCTAGACGAAAGTCGCAGGCGGGGCAAATTGTCGAGAATATCCAGGTAACACATCTGGTACAGGAGTTAAGTTCCTTCGCCTTAGAGTAAGCAGGAACTCACTGTCTTGTTTCCATACGGTGCATAATCGTGGCTGAGAGGAACACCGGTGAAGTGCTCATTGATATCCTCCTCATCCTCGCCATCAGCAGGAAGAAGGCCTGTTCATAAATCAGTATTACAGCCGCCGCCTTCAACAAGACACTCGCCGTTAGCTTGGATTTCTTGGATTAACTGCGGGACTGTCTCATCGTCCGCACCCTCAAACTCTTGCTCCAAGTGTCGAAGTCTCAGGATCTCGATCTAGTGATGGAGAAGATCGGCATTTTTGACCGAAGAATCTATTCTCTCAGATTCGGCTGCCGAACGCAAGTCGTTGACCTCTTGCATCATAATATCCTGGAAGTCCGCTGCACTGATTCCGTTGCTGTCCTCATCAACAAGCACGGCGCGAAAGTGAGGGCGCGATGGTGGCTGGGACGTCATTGTCGGGACTTGAAGAGAAGTGCTGGCCATGCTATAAACCTGCAGGTATTGGTGCTGGGCGGCCACTTGTTGCTGTGCTCTTGCGGCAACGGTGCGTACTGACTGGCCATGAGAGGCTGATTCACCGTGTTTCTTCCAAGATGCACGGGATATATATGTGCGGTCGCCGTCGAGGGCCCCAGAGATATTGTGACACGGGCGACAGGAGACTTGAGAGGCATCGGTCGGATGGTCCATGGCGCCTTTAAAAAAAATCGCAGTCAACGGGTGCGTCTCAGGGACACGGCGAAGCACCTAAAGCTCACCTGGGCCAAGGTCCTTCATTTTTGCGCCCCGCGCCATCGGGGAATAAAGACAAAATGAAGATCGGGGGTCACAATCACATCCTGGGACCTGATGAGGTATTTTGTGACATTTAAAAGACGGACGCCTAGCGGAGTTTCAAAACCTCTTGCTTTTCGACCACAACTACCTCGGACGTCCCCCGCCATCCCATCGAATATGGCACCCAATGAGCTCACCCCTGAGCAGGCTGAGCGGCAAAGGCAGGCTCTGCTCGACAGCCTCAATATCGAAATAGCACGTCGTGGCGACGCGTCTTCAGACGCGTCAACGCGTTCATCTCCGAGTCCGGAGGGAGAACCACGGGGCGTTACACGCTCACATAACGAAATTGACGCGTCCGACGCGTCAAACCCTGCTTTTCCCATCTTGTTTGGTGATCTTCTCTCTCCGTACACGCTGGAAGAGGGCCGCGCCTACAAACGTCACAAGAATCTCAGCGCTAGTGCTGAACAGTATCTTAAGGTATTCACATTAGGGGAAGTCAAAGCGGTCCAAACGACCGATTCTAGGACCGATTCTGGCACCGATTCTGGCACCGATTTTGACGCCAGAATCGGTACCAGAATCGATCAAACTCGAGAATCGGTCAGAATCGGTGTTCCTCCTCGGGAGGAGGAACTCGATGATAATCGGTGCAGAATCGGCGGAGTTCGAGAATCGGTGCTTGCCCTAAAGTTCCCTCCTTCCCACTGCCTCTGTCTGAACTATATATTTATCTTGCTTCCCTAAAACATAAACCACGGATCACTGTTGTGCAAGCTAAGTATTCTGGAGCTGTTCACGACCGTATCGCTGAACAATTATTCCTGTGATTCAGGGACTGAAATCCTGCAATTCATTCAACTGAACCACACCACCTGCTACTGGCTAATAGATTGGGAGATATAGACACCTACAGCAAGAATCATGGCACAAAACAAACTTGAATCCAGTAAGAATCGGGGCAAGAATCAGATTGAAATATGGGTCGGTCAAAGCTGATCCCGATTCTCGTTCGATTCTCCCGACAGAATCGGTCCAGAATCGAACTCAAAATCGGTCGAGAATCGGTTTCCCAAGACCGCTTTGACTTCCCCTATTATATTTCCATCGACCCTACTGACGTGTGATAAATAGTCGGTCAATCCTATGAGGCAGGGTTTCCAAACATATGTCGCGATTCTCGAATGTAGCGATAAACTGGAGGTCATCCGGAACGACGCCAACTCAAAGTATAAACTTCCAGACACCGTGGCGGTGAGTTATTCTCTTGCCGTCTCCAGTCGCCTTCAAGTTCACTCACACATTGTAGAAAACTGCACAAGACTACGCGCAGGTGGCCATTCTGGCGCCGAATGTCAAAAATTATCGTAACCCCAAGGATGGTTCCAAGATGGAGGTTGCTATTGCAGTAAGCAACGACTTCGAATTGACTTCGTATTCATCTCTAATAATGTTCCAGGGTGCCATGCGGACAGTGGGCGTTGCCCAATTGCCTCCGACATTCGAGACTGGACGGTGTGAAGTGCTTAACAAGGTCCTCGGCAAGGCATGTATCGACAAGCGCTGCCATATCAAAACAGAGGTTTGCACTCCACCTTCCTGATAATTAAAACCTTAAAACATTCATTTCCAGGTTTGCAAGTCAATAGCCGATTCCAACATCAAGGTCGACATTGCGACCCTAACCCGTTCATGCATCGGCGCCTCTCCTGTCAAGGCCAGCGCTGCCCTGTATCAACGCATTGCTTTCATTGTGAGTTATTCTACCGCTGTCATCTGTTATTTTCTGACCCAGTTTTTAGCGTAAAGTGGCTGCCGAATGCCAAGAAGCTGCAGCTGCGCTCCCCGACGTTGCCGGCGGGACTAGAACTGCAAAGGAAGACGCGTTCTGGCTGGAGGTGGATAAAAAACTCGTGTTGTGGCGCGCTACCTTTTCTCCTGCGCATATGCAGATGTAAGCTCTCTCGTCGTTGCGTTTCCACATTCTTATATCCTTCTTTGCAGTATGATGGAGAAGATTTACTCGGACGACGTCGCCGCTTATGGCGACGCCGACGCCGCAATTCCTATCGCCGCGATGCGCGAAATGGAGGACTGGCTTTCAGCCCTCAACAAGACCATGGAAACATTATAGCTTATGCAGCTTTGCCGTTTTTACCCTACGTTTAGATCTACTTAATTTTCTACCTCATTAGCATTAAATAGCTATCTTCTTAGCGTACCCCGTCGTTATTTACCCGTTCCATATACATAGTTATCTTCAATAAACCATGGTAATTGTTCCAGAAGGATATCTTCGAGAGCGGTCCAACTGCTAATTGACTTCTGGTGTTTCGTTCGCGAATAATAGGGGGTTGCTGTGCACGGACAAATAAGACAACACAATGATACGAACCATTCTTCCTTTGCACCCACCACCACAACCGTTCACCGGAGGACCCAACGCACCGCGCAGAACTCCCCTTGTTCGCTGGTTTTTGAGCCAGTGATGACATCGCACCACCTGCCTCAGTGAAGGCACTTCTTGCGAGGATTTCGATTCGTTGGCGCTGAAGCATTTCTTGTCGGTCTTCATCTCCCCATTCTTCCTGTTTGTATCACCGCTACCCATTTTCCAGGTAACTGCAGCCCTTCGAACTTCAGAATTCGCTGGTCAGTTTTCCGCCCGATATCCGTGCCCTCTCCCTCAACTTTTGTCTCCCAGACTCGTCGACGAAAGCATCCACGCGCAGCCCAAATAAAAGTCTGCTATCGAGCGGTGAGATACCCATCCACTCGGAAGGCCACACATAAGAACACATTTACCTAGGCTTTTCTCGCACGAACGGCGTACCGTGTGTTTTCGCAACAAACAGAGTATGGACGTCCTTTCCTCCCCCGACGGTTCTCACTGACGCAGATTATCTATAGTATTATGACGGTGCGTAATGTATAGACATAGATGTATAGTGCGTACACCCTCCCTCAGCACGTTTTTCTCTCTCGCTCATCATTTATCATAGATTAAGGTGCACAACATAGTGCCGCGCACGCACCCTCCTTCAGCGCCGAAACTCCCTACCGCTCCGTACGTCGTCCTTGTGCTACGTGCGTTTACCCGAGTGTTTACATTTCGGTGTATGTATGTGCGACGTGGGTGCTGCCCAACGTGTGTAGTAAGTACCCTTCCCCTTTCTCCGTGTCCCTTCGCTCACCAGACTCTTCCTCTTTGCCGCAGCCCTCATCCTCCGCGCCTTATGTTTCCCACCGCAGTGCTCAATGCCTTTCCGCACACGGGCCCTTCCCCTCGCCACGTACACCTCCCCGCCCCGCCCGCCACCAAGCCCACAATGTGTGTGTACTCCTCTGCCGCTCACCTTTCTTACTGACCTTGGCTATGCATTAGCTATCGTTGTAAAGCATCTATGACTGTCCTCCATGTGTAAGCGCAGTTATCGTCTTCCTTTTGTCTAGCGCTGACTTGTCTTCTTTGTGGTCCCCCAGATTTAACGGCGACCTTATCCTGGCCCGCAGCCAGTGTCCTCCCTTTGGCCATTCATTGAGGCGCGCGCGACGAGGCCTTCTCGCAGAGTGAAGCCAGTGACGGTATAAAGCACCGTTGGGAAATGCTAGTATACGCCGCCTGTTTTATGAGCCCCTGAATATATCTTATTTCCATCTCTCGTGTGCTGGGCTGGAGTGTAATATGATCTGACACAAACCTTGATACGTTGTGGTCTCTTATGCTCTGGTAGATATGGTTCCAAGGTGCCTTTGGTCTCGTAGATATACCTAGCAAACATGGTACCAAACCTCTGGGAGATATCGCGACAAAGATCGCCCAGATATCGAGCATCAGGAAATGATCAACCAATTCGCGGCCTAACCATCCGAGCGACATCAGGCGATCTTTTTCAGATACGGCTCCATTGTTGTCTGCCGGTTGCCGCCGTAGCGTCCTTCAAAGATCGCGACAATTTGGTGGTGTACTAGAACAGCCCGTCTGCAGTGTCAGGCGTTGATGCGCGCATACAGGACGCACATCACCACCAAGAGGGCAGGTAGCAAGTACTTGAGCGCCACTGTGCGTAGAACGGCCCTTGTCAATTTATCGACACCGTCGTTGAAGACTTGTGTGTCGTTGGTTCTAGGGAACGACTCTTCGGGAATCGGTTTTCCGAGGAACTTGCACAGAGGCTCCCAACCTTCACCAACGCGGTATTCGAGCAGGCGCTCCCTGGGGACCATGCGCCGTACCTCGTCGTAATACGCAATATAACGAGCTTTCGCTTTCTCGACTGTGAGGTCGGCTGCTTTTGTCTTGAACATGGCGAGCCAGACAACCTGGCCGTACTGGTAGAGCTTGCCTGCCGTCTGGGGTAGCAGCCACGCCAAGAAGCTACCGCCGGGGGTTCGCATCCTATAAAGCAGTGTGTTTGCGAACGACGTGCCCCAGCTGTCGGGGTCGCGCAATGTCAGCACGACCTTTGCCTCGGGGTACGCTTCGACAAGCTCCTCCGCAAACAATAAGTGCGGGAGGTCAGTGACGGCCTACGCGCTCCCCAATCAGTTTCCCCATCGTGCTTTGTATGAGCGGCCACTCACCATGCAGTGCCCGAGTAGCTGGTCCCACTCGGCGCGCCCATAGGGTTTGCCGATCCCGAAGAACTTGGTGTTGACTGCCTCTGTCCACATTTCTATCTCCCTCATATTTTTAGACACCGCAGAGCCGTGATTCCTCTCCTTGTAACCCAGCTTCTCAAATGCAATGCGCAATGCTTCAACAAGATGGATAATTAGGAGCGTGGGGTCCACAGCCGAGAGGAAGAGTAGCGCACGTACATGTAGTGCCAGTGCGCGAAAATCCGAGACCTAGTACCTCCATCGGTACTTTGCGGGTTGCTCCGCGGCGTTCAACGTTGTTGAAGTCCATTTCTTCAAGTTCCTATGAGTTGCGGATGATGGGTTGGGAGGGACAGCACCGAGCCCTCATCTCCTGGCCAGCGATTGAGTCACCACCTTATAATGGCTGGTTGATGTATCACCCTCCGCTAGTGTCCACAGGGCCGTGATGTATAGAATCCCCTAGTTTAGAGGCCTCTTTGATACATCAGCCCAGGTTCCCTTCCACGAATAAATAATATTACCCCGTAGCCGTGAGGCGTCGTTGTCGTCGTGGTCAACGATGAGCAAGAGATTCATAAGTTGCGATCAAATATATCCATTTTGGGCGACGACGTCGAGGCAAGCTCGACGTCGCCATCAACGACGACCAAAAAAATACAACAAAATAGCTAAAAAATACGGAAAAATGGGCAGTCGTGCACTACAGTCCAACGAACACGTTAAAGCTAAATTCACCCCTCCATCACCAAAACCTCGTCTACGTAGGTCGTTTTGATCTCCCGTCGGGGCAATGCAGGCACAGGATCGTCCTCCTCCCCTTCCGTATCCTCGCCCTCGTCGTCCTCGTCGTCCTCGTCGCTGTCATCCCCCGTCTCCCCCTCGGTACCCGCAACCATTTCATTCTCCTCCAACTCTCCAGCCCGACCTCGCCGAATCAGCTCCGCGAGCGACTCCCATTCCTCGGCAGCGCTGTCACCCAATTCCTCCTGGACTGCGGCCTGCCTTAGCGCGTAGGCGGTCTCGCCCTCGAGCTGTGGCCCCTCCGGCAGCTCCCGTCGCCCCACCTGTTCCCTCCAATGTGCCGCGCGCCACGCGAAGAAACACCGTACCCGCGCCATCTCCTCCTCGAGCAAATCCACCTCCTCCCTCCATCGATGACTACGCGCCCGGGTCTTCGCCCATTCGATTCGTACGGCTGGTAGCGGTCGTTAGTTGTCTATATGCTGCTGCAGGAAAAAGGGAGGCGCACCCTCATTCATCGCCGCGCCGTCAGCGGGATTGTACTCTGCGCCCGTCGTCGTCCAGATCCAAGACGCGGGACACTCAACGCGGGCCCGCCTCTTTTTCTTCTTCCTCTCCGGGTCATGAAACGTCGCCTGCGGCAGCCCTCGGACGTCGTCCGGCTTCAGCTCCAGCAACGTCCGTTCCCACTCGTGACGCTTGAGGAGCCGGCCCAGGCTCACGAGCGATTGACGCGCCGCGCGATACTGCGACGCTGCTCGCTGCGTTTGGTCGTTGAGCGCTTCGATCTTGTCCTGCGAGCGCATGTTGGCTCGGACCCCCCGGGAGTGCTCGTCCTTGAGCTGATAGACGTGGGTACGCACGAGCAAGAGACGGCGCACTTCGTGCAGCCCTTCCTCCGCCTGCCCGATGCGCAGCCGATACTCGTGCTGGTAAACTTCGTCCTTGACGAGCACGTCCTGCACGACGCCGCAAGGCGCGGCCACGATCGCGGACGGTATCCACAGCCTCATGTCGGAGACGCTGATTCCGGGTACGGGCTGCGTCTCCGTGAGCCGGGCACGCTCTGCATCCTCCATCGCCCGCACATTCAGCAGCCCCGGGAAGAACTTGACCTGGAGCTCCATCCAAGTGACGATTTTGCGACGAAGCTTGCTGCTGCGCTCGATCATCGCGCAACGCTGGCCGTCAGTCGGGTGAAGCCCGGTTGCAGCTACATCGAAGCCCAGGATTCGCCTAAGGGTGGCCGTCAGCGCTTACTGGGAAGGATAGGCAACAGTTACGCACTGTTGGTCCTCTAACTGGAGCCCCATGGCGATGAGCTCCGTTATATGCATGTCGCCCCTCACAGCTCCCACGTCCTCCTTCCCAGCCGCCTCTCTCTCCGCCGCCTCCGCCGCCAGTTCTGCGCGCACCTGGGCGACGTGTCGATCCTTGCGTAGCGTCGCGAATGGATTTGGATTCACCGCGTTCTCCTCCCACGCCGAAGCCATCGCCTCCCAGTCCTCCACCACTTCCGCACCCAGCGACCGCTCGAGGTCCTGCAGAGCCTGCCTCGTCCGCACTATCTCCGCCACCGCGTTCTCCACCTTCTTGCGCAACATGTAGCCTGAAGCAATTCGATTAGAAAGGAACGTATTGCGGGCGCTTCCTACTTACCTAGGGCGATAATCTTCTTGTGGTTTGCGTCGTTGAAATGGTCGTCCAGGGTATCGCGTCTGGACCCTGGACCCATCTCCTTCGTGCTGCGCGCCAAGGGGTTCGCATTGGCCCACCCGCGCTCCGGCGCCTCGCCGTCGGTTTGGCCGACGTAGCGCGTGAGGTTGAAGGAAAACTTGAGATTGCATTCCTTGATATGGGCGGGGAGGTGGAATTTAGGGACGAGGAAGGTGACGAACTTGCCCAAGCCGTCGATGATGATTGTTTCGTCCTGGTACTGCTGCAACCGATCCCAGACGTGAATGTGCCAGTGGCACGCGATGTCGTAGGAGACGAAAAAGTGGACGAGCGGCGACCCCGCGATGCTGCAAAAGAACATGTAGTCCATGTTCAGATACCTGTAAGGCCTTAGATGCGCATATGAAAGGGATTGGGTTTGAGACTGACCGCTCTCCGAGCTGCAGATCACCCACCGACAGGGGTCGCCTCATGTTATGACGGGCACAGTCGACCGCGCCGATACCGGATGACGCTGTCCCCCGCGCCTCACGGTCCGGCTTATCGACAGCGTCGTGCGCGACGCAATGACTCCTCTGTGATTGTTTCAATATAAACACACGACGAAAGACACAAAGGAAATATCACTTACGTCCTGCTTCTGGTGCCAATGCTTCTTGACGTGCTCCATATACGCCTTCACCTCGCAGAAGAACGCCCAGCCGTTGCCGAGGCCAGGGTCTTTCTCCTCGGTAGAGACGTCCTTCTGCTTGAGGCGGAAGTTGGCGTCCATCGCGACAAATAACGCGTGAATGAATCTAGTGGATTGTTAGTGGTGCAACCCGAGGCTAGGTCAAGCGAAAAATGCTTACTTGTGGTCCTCCGGCGTGCTCTCCCATCCCGGGTCCATGTTTTTGCCTGGCTGAGGGCATGCGGGGCACAGCAGTGCACACTCCCCAGGCTGAGTGTTCGCGATGCCCTGGGGGTCATGGCCCCGCGCCGCCCGCTTTAACATCCGTACGTGCCGCCATTGTCGGGTGATTCGCAAAAACTCGCGGTACCGATTCTGTAAGAGGTGAGCGTGAGACGGCGACACTCGCGACAACTACGAACCTTCACGCCCCTACGCTTTTTGGATCCCGACCGCTTGGCGCGTTCCTGGAACTTCGAGTCAGCGTGCAATATGATAAAAAGAGACCGAAAAACCTTTTCTTTTGGAGTCTTCTGCGCGCGCTTGTATTGGACGTTATCGGACTGTCGGGAGAGGCTCTGGTAGAACTCCAGCGCTGAGCATTTTGATTCGAAGGACATGAGCTGATATTGGCGAAGGACGGCGAAGGTCGCAGCTGTTTGTGGATTCGTAGAGGTCGCAGGCCACAGCTGAGCACGGAGCAGCTGGACGGTAGGATGTCCGCCCATTCCGCAGCCGCAGTAGTCCAGGGCGACGTCGTGGACGCCATGGATGTCGACGACAACGAAATCCTTGCCTTTTGAAGGCGTTGGAACGGAACATCGGCGGTCGACATCGTGCCAGTGACCCAGTTGGATGCGTAGACCCATGTCCTTCAACGTCTTGCGCTCAAACATGGCACCCGTCCAGTACTTTCGATAGTGACATTAATTTTGTGCGTTTAATCCTGCAGTGTAAAAACTTACCTCGATTCCATGGAACGGTAGGTAGCGGTGGGCGGCAAGAATACAATCGCTGCACATTAAATCCCCTCCGCTCAAACAATGCCTGCAGCGATGATCTGCTGCGTTTTTGGTGCAACGGGAACAGATCTCGTGGGTCGCGTGGTCGCCGCGCCCCTCGAGTCGTAAAACTTCCGCCAGAGTTTGCGCAAGATGGTCTTCGGCCCATTGGCCCAGAGGGTCGTCCTGAAAAGAGTAAGCATTATGGACAAGAGAGATACATACATAAACTCACGGAAGGTCGAGCCGCGCGGGGGCCTTCATCATCGTCATCCTCATCGTCCCAATCGTCTTCGTCTGCCCGATCGACACCGACGTCGCCGCCGCTGTACCAGTCGTATATGGGCGCGGACTCCCTGCGAACGTCGGGGTGGACTTTCGGAGCCGAGCTGGTCGTTGGCACTTCTACCACAGCTCGGTATTGGCGAGCATGGCCGTCAGACTGGTTGACGGAGGTTTTCTCGCGCAGCACGCTCTTGGTCGCCGAAGACGCAGCGGAGCGCCCAGTGCTAGAGCCCGCGGCCGCAGGTGTCGCCGAGAAGTTGTAAGTAGTCGTTTTCTTGCGCTTCTTGCCGGTCATCGAGGGACGAGAGGTCGATGTAATACGAGAGGGAGAGCAGAGAGTTGCAGAGATAGAGAAAGGGTCTGCACGCGCGGTAACCCGCGCGCTGCAGACGCGAGATGGGACAGTTGATGAAAACACAGCTGGAGGCCTTAGCCAAACAAGAGACAATCGGGCCTCGCGGCCGCAGGTGAGGTAAATCCGAAACCAATTATAACCCGCTTCTCACCAATTGTAACTCGCTTCTCGCCACACTCGCCCACACACTCGGACAGTATCTGTCTGTCGCCCGCGCCCATAAACCTCACGTTATACCAACCCACACTCGGACAGTATCTGTCGCCCGCCCACAAACCTCACGACACCCACGCTCGGTCGACGGTTGATATCCCCACCGGCTTCGTTTGCCCGATATGTCCACCGGTGCGTAGCCTTGCTTCCTCGTCTCATTCTTTGCTTCTGACTGCCTCACTTTTCAGACCTCCAAAGGGGCGAGGCCCCTGTGTTCTTAGAATACCCGCTGTGGTCACAATGCCATGTATTTATCAGGTGCGTTATTTCCCTTCGAGTTATGGTTGTGCACTTATATTATTTTCCTCAGCTTCGACGTGTCCTGCCGCTTCACGCGGCTCGGCGGCGGCAGCAGTCTCACGTCCAGCGACCTTGTTGTCGACGACGACGATGAGCTCCCCGAGCTTCTTGATTTGGAAGGCTATACACCTGTTGCCTGTTCTCGTCACAAATGTCAGCGCCTAGTCAAGGCGAAGCTCTAATTCAATAAAAATCCCCTCAGTTTGTCAATTATCTTTACTTGAGTCTTCAGCAATGCAATCTTCAGAATGTTGATCATATTGAGTGAATGAAGTGCAAACAAAGTACACGAGTGAGGAATATATATTGTACAAAAAAGTGGGCGGCATTGAGCAGATAATGACGTCTTACTCGCGCCTCTAACGCGACGAAACCCTATACCAGTCCGTGCTGAACGTCTTCTCGTGCTCCTGCCACATCGGGCTAGTGAGTAACTCCCAAGCCTTCCGGCGCTGATCGTCGGCCTGTCGTAGTCTCTCCACCCGCGCCAGCAACTGCGCGTACCCGGCCGTCGCGTTCTCCGCAAAATTCAAGGACCCAGGTAGACCGCGGAGGGGAACCGGCACTGCCGACTGCGCCAGATATTCTTCGAATGTGGGGATAACATCGTCTTCAAGCGTTCTGAAAATGGGTTAGTCAAAAATATTGTGTGAGGGATCCAACACGCACTCCTCTGCCAAATCTCCGGCGCTCCATGCCCGCGCTATCTCCGGCAAGTCCTTCCACCCAGCCTCCCAGATGGATTGTTGCTCGTCAGTGAACGACGCTGCAGGGGGGTTTCTCCGGCCGCGGTTGTGGCCGGCGCCTGCGGGGCGACAATGGCGGTAAGACCAACTTGGGCTGAACGCGCGGCTTGACTGAAAATACAGTGTCAGCTGGTACCCGCAACCCGAACTGTCAAACTCACGCGAGCGACGCCTTTTTTTCTTGGAGACGTTGGTTTTGAGGGGATTCATTTGGTTGCGGAAAGTGGGGACGAAAGCAAAGAGCACGTTTCAGCGATCTACCCCATCATTTCCTCCCCGGTTCTCCTGACGACGAGCCCTGGCGTTCCTCGCGCCGACGTTCCACGCGTTCCTCTTCCTCATCCTGTTGCATAAATAAGAGCCTCAGCTCCACGGCGCCCGGCTCGTTAGCGATCTCGGCAGGAATCAATCCAACCGAGATCAGCTGCAAGCGTCGGGAAGCTAGCGGATCGCACCCGCAAAATTCAATGTCGATCTTGAGGACGCCTGAGTCAATGGTGAGGACCGGGACATCGCGCTCCACGGTAGGGACTGTGCAGCGGCCTTCCACCCCGTGAGCAAGGCGCAGAGAGAGGCCCAGAGAGCTGGCGTTGATTTCTTCGTCGTAGGCGAAACCATCCCAGCGCTACAGTATGACAATCAGTCATCGGATTGCAGTTCAAACGGGGCCGTACCTTGATGCGATGGAGAGGATATGATGAGTGCCGACGAACGACACACGTGTGGCAGAAATGGTCCAGGCAGGTGACACACAAATAATTGTCGAATTCGCTGAAAATGTGGCAAGTGGAGCACATCTAAATACACTGTGTCAGTACCTTGGCTGGGGTAAATTGGAACGAGCACTCACCTCGTCGGGAGGTTGAGGTAGACGAAGCGGCATCGTCGCGGTGTTCAAGAGACACGCCGTGCAGTGGAGATGATCATATGGGCACTTATGTTGAGATTTGCGTTTCTGATCTCGGTTCGATGTTCTGGACTTCTTTCGGGTTGCTTTCCGCTTCAGGTTTTGGTTCAATAATCGGACGAATAGAGTGTGTTAAAGAATTAATTCATTTGAGTACTAAAAGCCAAAAAAGAAAGAATACAACCATTCGAAGTCAATCGGCCCTTCACCCCGACCCAAAGCTATAGGGGGGCCAAGATCGGTGGTCGTCTGGGCAGAGGACCCCCAATTGTCGAATTCCACACATCCGTTGAACACAAACAGGCGGAGGCTACGGAAACGCGGGCCCGGGAGATATGTTTTGAACGCCTCAAGAAAGTAGGCGCCGTCGGCGCGCGACAGGCGGCGGCGCGACCCGCGCTCCTCGGTGCTTCGAGAGCAGATGAAGAGGACGCTTTCGAGCCGCGGGAATTGCGCGCGAGTGAGTGCTGCCGCAAGGTTTTTGATTGAGTTTGCCTGTAGTGGCGATTCAGTTAGCAGGACAGTACGTAGTCAAGATGAAACATACCACGGGCGCATGAGGATCGATCGTGAAATTCGACCAGTCGAGTTCCTCGTCCAGCAAGATGTGACGCAATGTGGTCAGCATCTGCGGCACCGCATCCAATAGGCGAGTGAAGTAGCGGGCACAAATGCGAATATCCAGAAGGCGGGCGGGGGAGCGAGCAAGGAGGGCGAGGTCTGCGGCCTTGAGGCTCCGGCGTCCGAACGGTGGTCCACGGTAAAACCAGATTTGCTCGAGTTGATGCTGGGCGCAACGCGCTATGTCTGCAGGTCGTCCTTGGACGAGGCGCAAACGGGGGAGCTGGGTGGGTCCAGGGATGACCCCGAAGAAGTCCGCCTCGAGCCTGAGCTCCTCCAACTCCGCCTGAGACGCGACGAGTTCGGCCCAAGGTCCCACCACGTCGCCAACAGAGCCGAAACCCCAAAGTCGGAAGGTGATCAGGGGGAGGACGCGAGGAGGCAGGGGGATAGTGGGAACGATGCCTATGTAGTGTAGGTTGACCATGGCGGGCAGCACGGCTGCCCACTCCTCGACGTCGACGAGGGTGTCAGGCGATTCATCGAAAATGAGTTTCAAAACCTGCAGATTGAAATGTGAGAAGGTCATCCACAGACGGAACCGACATACCAAGCGTGGCAAGCGGGGATTATTTGCGAGCGAATGGACAAATTTCTTCGCGTTCGACCCGACGTAATTGAGGCGGTAGATGACCGGATTGTAAAGTCGATTGAAGGCCTTGGAGACTCGAGCCAGAGTGAGATGTTCATGTTTATTGGAGAGCTCGGCGAGATCAAGAAGTACGTCAGCCGGGAGAGGGAGAGTGGGGCGCATCGCGAGGCGCATTTGCAGCCATAGAGAGTCGTGTGGTTTTGAGAGGAGAAGATGTAAACAAGATCAAAGTTGGGCAGTGCCACAGCTCCTTCTGGCTTCCGCCAAGCTTCCGCATTCAGATTTGCCATTTTAAGAATCATTTTATTGTGAATAACGAATCAATATTTGCGGCGGTTTCGCCCGCAGTCTCGTTGAAGATGGTTTGATTGGATGTTTTATCGTATACAGAATGTACAGTATTCTCGTGGTCGACGGCGCAGTTTCTGATACAAAATAGCTTTTGAGTATACGTATTGTATACATAATGTACAGTAGTCGACAGCGCATTTTCTGATACAGAAGAGCTTTTAAGTATACGGCCGTAAGCAGATTGAGCAATAGCAAAGAACGTGTGCAAACTGAGAAGTACGCCCCATGTCACCCAGCCTACTCATCGTCGTCGACCTCCTTCGGCGGCAAGGCCATGAACCACTCGCGCGCACTCGTTACGTCGCGGAACATCTTGATTTCGACGAGCGACTCCTGAAGGGCGGCGGTCACCTCGGCACTACAAGCCAGTAATGAGGAAGTAAATCCCATAGGATCGTGGATGACTCACTCGTTGCGAAAAAAGTGGCCCTCAGCACTGACAACGACGCCCCCCAGCGTATCCAAACCGGCATTGGAGGGGCCCGCATAGGCGGGAGGAGGAGGGCTGAGGCGGACACGCTTGGAAGGAGCGCTGGACACCGACGAGGAAGAAGCGCCGACGCGCGCGATGCGGCGCGAGGAGGATGCCTTGCTTGGCGTATTCGATCGACGGGCAACAGTGGAACGACGGGCAGCGGTGGTGTGAGAGCGCGTGCGTGTAGTGTAAGGGCCTAGTGGCTTAGGCTGAATTGGAGCCGGGGGGAAGGGGCGGAGGTGGCGGTAAGTGGTGAGGCTCGAGACGTCGTCAGCGTTCGGCTTCTTGGTGCGAGGGGAGATGCGCTGCGGCGACGCATGTCCATGTTTAGATCGGCACCAATCGCCAAGGGCATGGGCTACCGCTGCGAGGCCGCGGTGGCCAGTCCAAAGGGAGTCTAGGAGAGGGCTGGAACGAGCGTCGGTCCTGTACGAGGGTGAGATTCTCTTACGGGGTCAACAAAAGACAGAAACGCACCCGTTGGTGTACACACGCGCCTCGTCGGCATTTGTGACCAGAAAATACTCCGTCTTGGGCTCCGCTTCGTGGGCAGCGAGTGAATGAGTGCGGTATGTTTCGTCGGGGAAAAAGAGTGCGTGGCAAGCCGGGTAGTCTGTGTCAGAGTCGTAGAGGACGCCGAAGATGACGCCGTCGTTCTTCATACGGCCCATGATGCGAAGATGGGAAGAGATGAGGGGTGAGGAGAAAGAGATACAAGAGAGATAGAGGAAGAGATGGTGGCAAGAACAAAGAGGCGCTGCGGAGTCTGCGGCGCACGTGACGCATTGATCTGAGTCCTCACCAAAAGACTCGTCTGTAAAGTCATGGCGAGGTATCCGCGGTCCAAAAGAAAGTGTGAGGTAGTTTGTATAGCTCTTCCAAAT
Organism: Mycena metata; assembly: GCA_029378385.1. NCBI lineage: Eukaryota > Fungi > Basidiomycota > Agaricomycetes > Agaricales > Mycenaceae > Mycena > Mycena metata. The sequence goes on from JARKIB010000021.1 coordinate 898,880, forward strand.
GCCCCAATACCTCCTCATATTAATCGCAGCAAAATGAAAAAGTATTTCCTAAGCGCCCGGTCGGACCGAGCCGCCGTAGAAGTGCTCACACAAAGAAAAATCCCTTCGGGACGCTCACCTGCAATATATGCGGGGATCCAATTTTTTTTGACGCACTGGGACCTGTCCAAATGGCAGAATACAAATTCCGAAGAAAACGACTGACGGGTTGAGATGTTTTCCAAAGTGCATGGAAAACCAGCTTCATGTACCCGTGAATGCCTACCCATCTTGCCCGTCTGTCATGAATATTGAAGCCGACATACGAAGTATTTTTTTATAGTTCATACAGGTTGGGAGAACACACTGACAAAGTTTCAGACTTCCAGCATTCGATGGGAGCTTGGGAGTAGCACATTTGTTTTCAGCTGTTCAAGGCATTCAACACAAAATCAGTCAGTGGCGGTCGTTATCTTTGTTGAGACGGCGGCAAGTGAAAGTAGTAAGCTAGCGTTGAGGGCATAACACGATATTTTGAGCTTTGGTGCACACCATCATCACGACAGAAAAAGAAGACAGAACATTTTCAGGTTCGGCCCAACGACGCGTTCTGATCACGTGATCGTGATTCGCGGATCAAAACCTCGCTCTCACCACCAACCCATGGCGAATGGCCACCTGCAAAAAAGGACCGAGGGCCACCAAATTGTTGTCGTATGCATTCCCAAGTCCTCAACCGACTAATTCATTGGCAGGACCGACGAAGATAAACGAGAAAAACGGCGCAAATGGGCGGCGGAATATCGCAAGTGCGATTGGACATTCCTCCAACTATTTCCTCCGCTCAAGTCACGATTAACTGTTACTCAGGCGGCCAGAGGTTCTCGAGAAACAAAGGCTCCTCATGGCCAAACACCGGTCGGTTTTCATTGCGGCTAATTAACAGGCATTTTGAATTCCACTATGTAGGGCTGCTGTCAAGGCCAAACGACGGCAGTGCGATCCTCCCAAAGCGACCAGACAACCGGAGGCACCCGCATCCGCATCAGACGCGGCCCCCGATGATCCACCCGACGCTTGCGCCATCGACCCCTACACCACCCATTTCACTAACCGCAGCCGAAATTTTTGCGCTTGAGATTCTGCTGGAGTTGTCCCAACCCGCGCCTCCCTCCTCGCCTGAGGCAGCTAGGTATGTTCCTTTGCCCTTTCACCTCATCTTTCACTTCATCACTAAGTACAGGACACCGGAACCGCCTGACGACGAAGATCGTCCTGTGGAGTCAGGGATCGACCTACCGGAACAAGGTTCAGAAGATGTGGATCAGAGTGGTGGCTCGTGCGTTTCGTCCGTTCATCCGGATTGACTGATGATAACTTGGCTTGAACTATAGGTCCGAGCTCGTCAGTTTTCACTCGTCCCTCGAAGCGCTAAATCAAGAACCAATCCACCGGCGGCTGGGAGACTGGGAGAACGCGTTTGCAAAGGAACTGCCGTTTTACGCGAGACCCGCCAGCACGGCTCAAAAGAAGATCCAACGCGAATTGGGGGTCATCGGACCGCTTACCGGGACGCAACAGATGCAGATTGCCGCTGCCGCGCTTGGCGATCCTTTCGATGGGGATCCATCGGAGCCCGACCCCATCGTTGAGCCGTCTCTCAGCCAGCAACGCTGGGACCGGATCCTCGAGTGGCGCAGGAGCAAGTTCGACAATAAATGGGACGCCGCGACGCAGCGCGATTTTGCGGAGGCTGCGTTAAGTCTTCACTCTCGCAGATAATTCTTGATGTTTGCCAGACGTATGCCAGACGTAATAATAATTAACCCCCTTCTGTGTGTGAGACATGATAACAATTAGCGTACTCCAGGGAGTCTTAACGTATTGTACATATTGTAGTTCAATTCAATTTAGTGTAGTTCAATTCAACTTATTGTGATCACTCAAGTTTTGAACGAGAGGACGTCAACACAGATATTTATTGGCACAACAGTACAACGTAGACTACTCGATGCGGACGCTGACCTTGACGGTGCCCAACGTCACACTGAGGGATAGTGTCAAATGAGAAGTAGGCGAGGCGGAGTAAGAACCTACACACTAGTGGCGGGACGAGCTGGCGACAGGAGCAGGAGGCGGGACCTCGGAAACACGCATGGTCTTGCCCAGGGCGTGCTGCTCGCGGTACCAGCGGAGGCCCTCCGCCCGGGTGTCCTTCTTGCGGCGGGACATGTCGGGGACCCCGCGGACTTGATCCTCAGCGTCCTGGCTAGCGACAGATAATGTGAATAAGAAGAAACACGTAAAGCAAAACTATGATGCTGACCTCGACGTATAGAGGCCAGGAACGCGGCCAATGCAGACGACATAGTGGGGGATGTC